>NW_019167937.1:23932045-24401561 GCF_002303985.1 Durio zibethinus | reverse complement strand
AAAAAAAAAAAAAAAATTTTGCTGGACCTTTATGAAAAATATTAATTTCCAAACAATGATAAGCATTACCTTACCATGCATGATCATAATCACATCTTGGGCACATGGTTGTTAATATCTGATTGTCTCTAATTTTTAAGAATTTTTTAATTATCCTTTTTTCCAATGGTTATGGATCAATGCCATGCACCATTTTTCTTGTTTCCCAGTGGTGGACTGGAGAGCTTTTATTTCTCAGTCATTATTTGTTCAGAGAAATTCTCTTGCAATAAGTTGGTAAAAAGACAGTCTACTTTTGATAAGACAGGAAGCATCCTCTCTGTCCAATGTCAATACATGTAGTAACAAATTAGTCAAATACAATCACATGGAAATTGATTCCTTTGAATGTTTAAAACTCGAGCAATTAATACTTTGAGGATTTAATATGTAGTTTAACTGAATAATTTAGTCCCAACTTGAATGAATTCTAATAATGTTGCGCAATAAATTCATATGCACTATGCATACTGCTAGAAAATAAGGCAGTTCATGTAAATCATGTTAATTTGTCTCTTCTTTTATTGATTCTTATTTCAATTCTGCAAGTTTTTTATGGTTATTTTTTATAGAATTTTTATAGCATATTAAATATAAATAATTAATTAAAAATGAATTTAGAAGAGAGTTAATATTGTTGGCGCCTCAAAAGCATAATTGTATTGTTGTATTCTATTTATTTATACTAGCACTATGCCTACACTTTGTTACGGGTCACAGATCAAAGATTATCAATACTTATTCAAAAAGATTAAAAGAATGAAATTAAAAGTCAAGAGGTAAAATTTTTCCCAACGTAATTATAAAGGAGTCAGTTAAATGTTTAAGACATATTCTATACATATTTGAAATTGAAAAAAAAAAAAAAACCTAAAAGTTAAGTTCTGATATGCTAAGACTAAAAAAATATTTATAAAATTCATTACTATATTGTTAATTGAATATTCAACAAAAAATTAAGAAACTTATAACTTTGCACAGATATAATCTGTTAGAGAGATATAATATAATATAATATAGCCAACTAAAAAATTTGAAGTACATAAACATCAGCATGCTTAAAAAAAATAAGCAATATCAATGCAATCAATATTGAAGAATTAGAAAAGGTAAATATGGGGTAAAAAATTTATATATAATTTGATAATAATATGAACAATTACATTATCTAGCTATAAGGTTAAAAGAAATGCTTAAAAGATCATGTAGAAATGGTTAGCTTTGTAGTGAAAGAGCATGCATGAAATATTGTAATGTATATGCATTGTCAATGAGCTCATTCAAAAGAAAAATTTTGAGTTTGAATGTATTTATTATAAAAGTAGATATGATGAATTCAACTTTGATAATTAAGTATCACTTTACATTATGGACATTGTAAAATTAATGCTAAAAAAGGCTAGCATCTTATATTGCCCACGAAAAGCATGAAGAAAGCTTATCTATAACCAACAAAGAGATTTAGCAAACAATAAGTAATGTGCAAGTTTAACCAATATAAGCAAATTTCACCAAACTCAACCAATAAAAATTCTATCTTGCAATTCAACCAATAATCAATTTTAATAACTAACAATGATAGTAAAAGAAAACTCACAACCTCATTTAACATTTAACATTTAAGCAAGTTTAATATAACAAATTTAATATCTATGTACCTAAATGAGCAAAGAACTTGGGAGACTAAAAATTGTAAGGCATGTAAATGCTTAAGAAGTTTACAATCACTAAGTTTTTTCACAAACTAAGCAAGTGAAGTTTGTTCAAACATTTGAGCAACTTTAATATCACAAACCTATACTATCAATGCACCTAAATGTGGAGCAAACTAGACATGGTTGAAATTTACCCTTGAAAGTCATAAAAAGTACAACAAAGGACTAAACTCATCAAGTTTAATGACAAACCAAGCAGGCAACATAATTCCAAAATTTGTACAAATTTGATATAAAAAATTTAAGCTATCCACATGTTTAAATAAGCAAGAACTACACATGTTCAAAAGTTTGCTCTCTAAAAGAATGAAAATGCTAAAAATGCCTAAAATCATTAAGGGTTTTGACAAACCAAGCTAGATAGCCTTGTTCTAATATTTAAGCAATCTACATTCACAAATTTTAGCAATCTACATTCATTAATGAGCAACAATTGGGCACATTTAAAAGTTAGTCCTTTAAATGCATGAAAAATGCTTAAAAAGCCTATAATCACTATGTTATTCGACATATCATGGAACATAGTTTTTTTCTAACATTTAAGCAAGTATAATATAACAAAGCTAAACTATCTATGTGCTTAAATGATCATAAAGACTGGACATGATTGAAATTTAGCCTCAAAGGGCATAAAAAGTGCACAGTACATAAACAGGTAAAAATCACAAAGTTTTATGACAAAGCAAGCAACAAAATATAATTTATCAATTCAGTGAATTTAACATCACAAATTTAAGCCCGGGCAAGCTCAAAAGTTTCCCTTTAAAAGCATGAAAAATGATCAAAAAGCCTAAAACCACCAAGTTTTTTTTTTTACAAATCAAGAAAATAAGTTTTTTTTAATATTTCAGTAAGTTTAATATCATAACTTTAATGAAATATGGCTTTCTGTGAAATTGTAAACCAACTAAGAAGTTTTGTCATTTCACAAACTAACAATCAAATACCGTCATTCAAATATAAAGTAAAAATTTACTTGAATTATCGTGACACCAAACTTTCTCTTTAACACCTACTATAAACAAGAAGAAAATATATATATATATATATATTATAAATTTGAAAAGAGTTTAGAAAATGGTAATTTATGAAAGGAATGACTACAAAATATAATATCCCTTTTTCACATCTTTAGTACTTTACTAAAAAAAAAGGCAATTTTTTTTAAAAAAAAAAGAACAAAACCTTGATCTAACATAAATGTCATTTTAATAGTATTTTCACAATTTTGTTTCTATGGTTTTTTTGACTCGTTAGATAATTTTGTCTTTCCAAGTTTCACTTTTTTAATGTCAAACTTAAAAGGCTAGATAGTAAGGGAGTTTTTTTTTTTTTTTTCCTTGAAGTTTAGAGATATAAAAATTGAAACCAATAAAGATAAATTCCAAAAGAAATGAAAATGTCACTCCTTAATTTACCATGGAGCTTGTTTTTCTCTTAAGTAGCTATGCTCCTCTCTTCTATTAGTTTCATAATGCTAAGTTCAACCTTGTGATCATTTGCAAATAAATTAAGGAACTTAGTTTAGAAATAACACGAAGCATCATATTGTCATTTTTCTACTAAGAAGTAAAAGCACATTCATGAATGATAGCCTTGTTAATTTTAATAACACTAAGAAGTAAAAGCATATTTGTGCACTCAAAACTTAGAGCATGTAAATATCAAATATTGAAATATAGACTATAACAAATGTCAAATTAATACAATTTAAAGATCCATTAACTAATGCTAATATATTTCATTCATTATTAACTCATCAATATACAATTTAAGAATTTAATTACATGTATACTAGTTTTAGCATAAAAATCAACTCAAATGAAAGTCAATAACTTTGCAATTTTGTTTTATGTTTTAAAATAAATAAAAGAAATATAAGTCTAATCGCTTACCAATAATTCAAGATAAATGACTTAATCATATTACAAATTGATAATTTAACAATTATAAATCAACATATAGATCTTACCATGGTTATTGCAGCTACAATAAACAAATTTGAATCATATTATTTGTAATCAAATTTGTTAAAAATAGATATGAAAGGCTTAAATAAATAAATCACTGTTAAATAACAAAAAAGATTGGATAAATAGACTTTAAATTTAAATCTATTATGTTTGAGTTTTTGTATGTGTCAAACCTTTAAAGTCTACAAAAGATGCAAGCAAAGAAATTGAGAACTTGACTACAAAGTGCTGCTAGTATACCAATAGTAATAAAAGCTTCCAAAAATTGTAAGGTTGTCACATTAGCATACTATAACGATTAAAAAAAAAATTAAGTCAAACAAACTCTTACAAAAAAAAAGTTCAAAAATTGAAGGAAAGGCATCTATATGACTAACACTTGTAACTCATTTAATTAACCCTACAAATGAAGAAAAAAATTAACAAAATTCACGATATATCACATTAATCTGTAAATCATGTAGAAATTGAATAAAAAGACATAATTTGATATTATTAAACAACTACACATAAATCAATGAGCAAATTATAAATCAAATGATCAATACCTACATCAAAAAATGTAGTGTAAATTAATTATTTCATAGCATTTTAAAATATCTTACTAAAAGAAATAATTAAAATCAAATTTGTAAGAACATGAGCATGTTTCCAAATAATCAAGGAGAATATAGTTCCAATTAATCATTTATTCAGTTCAAATATTCAATTCTAACTGGAGACCTTTAGCTTTTCTTGGTCGTGAGTTATTTATATAGTTTAACCAAATAGTCATAAAGTAATTCTTATTCAACATATATCCCATGTCAACATATTTATGTGGAAATATATTCAAAAGCATAATCAACCAAATTGCACCAAATGCTTATGATTGAGCAACAATGCTATTGTAGTGAAGTTGTAATTAACAATGAACCCAAAATAGTTAGATTATCTTAATTTTTGTCAAATTGTACATTTGTTGCATTAGTGGACCCTTTTGTCTTTAGGATTAATAAGTAGAAATTAAGGCTAAATATCTTAAATTTTTAATTGTATATAACTCTATGAGAAAGTGATTATTTCATGCAAATTAAACAAACTTTTAAAGCCAAAATAAACATTTTCCCATATTGGATTCTCATATTTTTCATTTGCGATTTTCTTCTAAGCATGCATCTTGGTGTCTCCAAAATGTTGCATGATTAGCAATAATCTTATAGCCTAATATAAGTGCTTTAAGGGCTCTGATTTTTTGTTGATATGCTACCATTTAATAACATATCAGCTTTCAAGTGCCACATAACATTACCACGAGAGCAGAAGTTTTTTTTTTTTCAAAATGTATAATAATGCATCATCAATGCCACGTGACATATGAGATGATGTGGCATATCATATGTCATTTGACACAATTAATGTGCTTTTGTCATATGAACATGTAATTAGAGAATAACAGTTGGTAAAAAAATATTTATGCAAATTTTAGTAATTAAATAAAAAAATTTAATAATTATGTGATTATTTTTAAAATATGATCGAAACTGATTGAAATTATGGTATTGTTACCCGTAAAAATATCCCTTTTGAACTGGTGAAGCAGGCAAAATGGTTCAATGGTTAAAAAAGGAAAATAGTCTATTAATGACGACTCGTATAGCAAATTTACTTCATTAAAATAGAATATAATGCAAATTTGATATTATAAATGAATGTATCTGTTAAAATTAATGCAATATTAAAAAATATTTGATAAAAAATTACTCGAAATAACCGTCCAACAGTTCTTCTCGTTGATTCAATTTTAATTATACGACATAGATAAACAGATGGTACTTAAAAATTGGTTTGAACAAATATAGATGTGGATGAAAGTGAAATCAACGAAGAGGGCCAAATATGAATGGAGGATGAAGATAGAAAAGAAAATCTAATTAACTTCTAATTTGTAAGGTAGAAGAGAAGATAAATAATAATGAAGAAGATAGGCCCGTTCTTGACTGTTAGATATAATAAAAATCAATGACCAGTAAAACTTCTAATATTTCTTCCTTATATATATATATATTGGTAGATTTAAATTTCTTTTAGTGTCCACTTATAATATATATATATATATATATATATATATATTATATATAACTGATTATGAATTTATCAATTTTATTAACAAAAAAGGTGTTCAAAGAAAAACTTTGAAGTGCTCAAAAAATTTTTTCTTTTCTAAATTTTTTAGGATGTTTATAATCACCTATTTTAAAAGATATATATATATATATATATATATATATATATAGATGTTGGGCGTTTTTTTTTCCTCTATTTCATTTGCTCTAAATGAGAACTGAGAAGCGTATTTGTGAAGTGGAAATTTAATTATGGGTGTGTGAAAATTCCCCAATGGACACTCCATTTGCCAGAAACTGAAAGATTGTAATTCTGAATATCAATTTCATGTACTATAGACGACGACATAGTAGGCCACCAAATTCTTTTCTTTCTTTTGGCTTTTTCCTTTTGATTTTTGCATGCTTTGTTTTTTTTTTTTTTTTTTTTTTGGTGATATATATGTGCCATAAATTCAACGACTCCAACCCCACATGGTTTTAAGCAGTCTTTTTCGCCATTACCAATCACTTTTCTTTTTCTAATCCAATCAAAAGGTTTTCTTTTCTGATTTCATTCATATATTTATTGTTTTAGGGTACAAATAAAAGTTAATATAATAGCAATTAGTTTATAATTTGATTATCAAGCCTATACATATTTCAGAAAGAATAGGCCATCAGTGACAGTTAGAACTAATTAAAAATTTCCATCTACAACTTAAATATACTAATATATTATGATTAATATTATTATTGCCTTTCCTCTCAAATCTCTATCATCAATTTAAAGGATTTTCAAACCAGTTTATCATATTACCTAATTTACTATTCAGTTTGCCACTCTCTCATTACGTGCACTACTTGGCTTCCCACTTTTTTTCTCGCATCAATTTCCACTTTAAATTATATCATTACTATTTATTGCTAGTTTAATTAAATAAAATAATTTTAAACATATACGATAATATGATACAAAAATAATATAAAAATATATAAATGATACAATTAAAATTTCAATAAAATTCATGTAATAATTTGATAAAAATGAAAGCCATATAATATAAATTATAATACGATAATATTTATATTTTATTATTTATTTCATATAAAGATAAAATATAATAATTAATATAAATTATCAAATCTAAGTAATCATATATATATTTTATCTACACACATACATAGTTCATCAGATAATATTTGGCTGACGTGGATGCTTATATGGACAATTTCCTTTTTTTCGACACGTAAGTTAATTTCTAAAACTTCTTATTATGATGACACATAAGTATTATTAATTTTTAAATTATTCACAAACATATATTTTCAAAATTTATAAATGGATCTGAAATTTTTTAAAATTAATCAAAAACCAATTTAAATCCAATGAAATTTTTTTACATCATCTTTAATTTAAACTAATTTTAAAATAATTTATCTATTTTAATTTATCTGTAGTTAATATGATTATTTAAATTTATCACAACTTTTAAAAATATTATTTAATATCTTTAATATTTTTTATAACAATCCTTACTTTATCCTCAGCTTTTAAATATATTAGTTATAGATAAATATAATTTTGATAAACAATCCATTAGCTTTTAAAAATATTTTTCCTTTTAAATATAGATAGATGCATGTTCAACAATTAATACCCACCACCATTACTTGATGGCGTATCGAACCTATAAACTCATACTGCAAACAAGTGTGGTTAAATAGTTAATTAGTGGAGCAAAATGAGATTGAATTTTTTTTAGTTATTAATCTAGGGATTGAATTTTTTTAGCTATTAATCTACATCTATTGAACCTTTACTCCTTTAATCGATTCACTCAATCAAGTAATTTTTTTATCTTTCAACTCTTTATTTATTCAGTGTTTAGGGTATAAAATTTTGTACGAAAATCTAAAATATTTTTATTTATTTATTTTAGTCCATAATCAGATGTAGTCATGTGCAGGCTAGTAAAAGAATCATCAAGAAGGAGTTGAAATTTTGGCTCATTAGTTTTTGAAGAAGTTGATACCTTTATTTAGAATTTCCAAGGTCCTTTTATCTTTTTTCTTTTTCTAATTGATTTTAACTTCTAGGTATTTCTTAAACTTTTTAAAATTTTTAGCTTCTGGGCAAGGAATGGTTGTGGAGACTTTCTCTAAGTACTCACCTTTTAGAGGTTTTGCTATCAGGAACATACACCATGGCTGTTGGTGTCATCAAAATTGTTGAAAAGAAAGACCCATTAGTGCCAAGGTCACCAAGTTTGTTGCCAAGAAAGATGGAAAGAAAATGAAATTGCATTTGGGAGAGATTTATCACAGCTAGGATAGTTGTCATCTAATACCCCAACCCAAATGATAATTGGGCTAGACTATTACTAAAGCCCATAAGTTAATCAGGAGGTTAATGACTAAAGAAAAAGTGGTTGAGTGTTTTACCAGAGAAAAACCTAATATTATGAAATAGAAAAGAAAATATGAGTTATTCTTCCCTTTCTTTCTCAAGGTTAGAGAGCATGAAAAACCAAGTTGGAGATTCAAAATCAGAGACTACAATCAAGTTAATCCATAAATGTGAGTATATGCCCTCTTTTTATATAAGAAAAAAATATCATGTTGATTGCTATTATATAAAGTTAAAGTTTTGAGAGAAAAACCAAAAAAATTATGAAATTTTTCATTAATCTTTATGATCTATTTGGGTAAATTATTGGGATTTGTTTATTTCATGTTCTTAAGATTTATTGATGATTATTGAATGGGGTTTAAAGGTTGAAAGTGGGGATTTGAATTTTTAAATTTTGAAGGAGAAATTTTATTTTTAGATGAGATGCTATGATCTATAATAGTGAATCAAAATAGAATTTTGTATTAATGGATAGGTTATTGCTATGATCATTATATATTGTTAGAAAGCATGTTGAATCTACTTTCTAATGAAATAAATGGAAGTTGAATCTAAATTTTGTACGAATAGTTGTCTAATTTTTACTTAAGGATATACAGGCTGTAAAGTAATAGCATCAGAGTTGAATTATGAAAATTGTCTTAATTTTTATACAAGGAATTAAAGGAATTACATATTAAGCCATATATATTTGGAAAGCTTATTGAGTCTACTTTCCAATAGAACAAGCAGAATTGAATTTGGAGTTTCCTATGAATAAATGTGTAATTTTTATTAGAAGATATACATGCTCTCTGGCAGCAACATATGACATGGATTTCAAAAATTACTATAATTAATCTACAAGGAATTACTAGGTGGGCCATATATGGTTAGAAAGTTGTCAAGTCTAGTTTCTAATGCATTAAATAGATCTTAATTATGATTTGGTTATATTGAGATATGGCCATTTTAATGAAAGGAGGTCAGGCAGCCAATATTAGTCAGTTGAGTTAACTTTTGTATAACTTAAATGTGTTTGGTATCATTGGTTTTGAAATGGGTTGATTAATTTCTATTATGTTGAAATTAACTTGAATAGGCCATTAATTATTTTGAGGGAAAAACTAAGTGGTGGAATAAAAAAGAGATAAGTAGAATCTCATACACTTTGCTTATTTTCGAATCTATGTATATATGTATGTTTCTAAATGGTTTATTTCATTATTTTTTATGTATGAAAATAGGATCAAGCATGTGATTATTTTATGTTTCTCTATATAAACAATGGATCATGCTTATGAATGCAATGAGAAAATGATTTATGTTTAAAAATTTTTTTATGATAGCTACGTTTTTACATCCTTGAAAAGTGAGATCATTGACACTAGAACTAGTTCTATGGCCCTGCCTAACGGGTAATAGTAATTAGCATAGACATGATCATATGACCCTACTAACGAGTTATAATAGTTAGCGTAAGGCCTTGGCTAATGGATTATAATAGTTAGCAGTGATTATAAGGATGAAATTATCGATACGACTAATGTCACGGGTTATAACTGTGATCGTTGCTAATAATAAACTAACGATGAACTAATGATTTATGATAATGATAGTTTATGATGACTTTAATGATTGATCCATGATTTGATTTGATTACGATATTTGAATGGTAGCGTATTTTGCAATGATTTATGAATTGACATATTTTGATATTGATTTATGATCTACGAAATGTTTGACACAATGATGATTTTGAAAATATTTTGACATTATGATTTGACAAATGTTTTGAATGATCTATATAATATGTATGAAAATGATACTTAATCCGATAAGGTCTATAAGCCCATACTTGCTGAGCTATGATTTGCATATTTCCCTTTTACTTTTTCTTTACAGATGAGTAAGTGATAAGTTTGTTTAGTTTTGTGAAAAGCTAAAAGATCAAATGAAAAAGATTACATAATTGTTGGAGAAAATGTTGGTCAATGAGATCTTATGAAACAGTTTTGTATTTTTATATGGTTTGTGTTTGGATATATAGAGATATATCATTAGTTGGATTAAAGATATTAATTTTATTTAGCAGACTATATTAGTTTATTGAAGAATTTTAGAATGATTAAGAAAGAAGGCTTTGTATTACTTTAGAGTTTTATTTCAAAGTAATATGACTGTATTGCTTCTTGGTCTCAGGGCGTGACATGTCTTGATTTTGGTACTATTTTTATTTACTATTTATATGATAGTTTGATGACTTTAGAGATTTAAGTTTATATGATTATTTAAGTTTATTATCTCTAACCTATTAATTCAATGAGACTAGATACATGAATTAGCACCCTGAACAATTAATATTCATCAAAACAAATATATCCAGTTATTAACTTGAATTGAAAAATATATGTATGAAAGAACTTCAATAAGCAAGTCCATATATGATAATCTCACATTACCTTTTCATGAACTCTAGTTTCCCTCTACTTTTCCATAAACTCCAGTTTCGTTTTGTGCATGCAAAAGATCCATAAGATGACTTCTCTTATCAGACTCAAAAACAAATTCAGCCATTTGAACAATCAAATATGTACTTGAACCAACCATTCCAACAACAAAGAATATGTAATTTGAAAGAAAATCAAATACAAGTCTCTGCACAACCACCAATTTACAAAGAATTATGTGATGTAATTCAGATAGGTTTTCTTTTTATTATAAAAAATCTACTATCATCTTAATTGCATTTGAAACTTACTTTAAAGCAAAATTAAGGCAATTTAACATTTCTACTTATTTTGGGTTTGTAAATTTTGAAAGTGAAATAACCAACCTTTCATAACTATTTAATGCTTGAGCTAATGGGAAGGCCAAAGTCAATTTTACTATTATTAATTAACAATTTCCGTTTTCTATAAAACATATAAAGGTAACAGGAAGAATTCAAACCAGCACCAATATAATATATATATATATATATATATATATTAATTATAACATACAAGGTTATATGATAAAAATTATTGATGTGAACACTTAGGTGGATGATTTCTTTTTTTAACACATAAGAAATTTCCTAAAATATCTCTATAATGACACTTAAGATATTTCTTAATTTTATGCTATTTATAAAAAAATATATTTAAAATTTTATTTAATTATCTAAAACTTTCAAATTTTAAATGAATGATGACTTTTTATATATGATTTAATTAGCCAAATATATAAATATGGATAATTTTTAAATTAGTAACAAAATCTATTTTAGATATATTATTTTTTAGGATTTTCTAATAATTTAAATATATATCTTTTTAAATTTAAAAATTTCATAGATATATTATCTCTAAAATTGATTTATAAAATAATTACATTTAATAAATTATTTAAATTCAAAACAAAAATCTAAGAAAATTTGAAAATTTGTACCAAATTTAAATTAAAAATATCAAATATATAATTTATCTTTCTTTTTTAAATTTAGTGGAATATTAGGAATATATATATATGTATATATATTTATATGCATCATTTGAAATACATATCTCCATTAAAACTAATTAGATTTATCTTTTATCATTTTAAATTTCAAAGACAAGTTTTATTTTTTAATTTTTTTACATTAAATTATTTTAAAAATTCAATTCCAGTCACTATTATCTATTATTTTATCGTTATTGTTTTTAACTTTGCATCTAAAATAACAATGAAAGGCATCAATAAAATTTTTTTATTATTTTACTCACAGTCATAGTCACCCATCATTTTCTTTTGTTTGAGAAAAATTGTAATTTATAACTATATCATTTATATGTTTGTGAAATAATCAGTTGATTTTTGTTTTATTGGATAATTCACGGGAAAAGCTAGAGATACTTCCTCCTTATCAAAGTCATAACACTCATTTTATTTATAAAAAAAAAAAAAAAATGAGATAAATTGAAATTTAATTTAATTTCTATCTTTTTTATTTTTTCGGATTTTTTCTCCAATATTATTTATCGTATATTTTAAATTTTAATAATTTTTTAATTAAAAATTATTTTTATTATAATTTAATATCTTAATTATATTTATTTATATTATATATATATATATATTTTTTTTTTGAACATGTAAATTCGCACTGAGTTACAAATTAATTAATTATAAATCACACCATCATATATATTTCTCTTTACGTAGAAAAATATGTGCAGAATTACTCGACAGTTTTCTTTTTTTTCTTTTTTCTAAAAGTGGTTATTTGACGTGTTCAAGTCTAGATTCGAAGTGAATCTAGACAGGAATACCTCTACAGCCTCAAGCTAATTTTCACAAAATTTCGCAAAAATCACAACATCTTAAACACAAATGATTAATGAAAATATATAATGACTAAACTAATTAAAGAAAACTCACCGAATCAATCAATAATTTACACAAAGAATAATAGTATATGTGGACCAAAAACAAAAAAGAATAATAGTATATACGGATATAGAGTCAGCAGTTGAATTACTGTTGATGAATTGGCGGAAATTTTGTCACTGTTTTCAATTAAAAATGTTCATTTTAGAATATGAAAACTTGTTTAATCTATTTGAATATTTATTTGCATAATTTATTCATCTAGTTTTATATCTCTATTGTAAGTTCATTTATTACTTATAATTGTTTTCAAGAAAAAAAATTGAACTTATAGAATAAAATTGATTTGTTACTATTCAGTTATAAAATATACTACTAATTATGGGATTTTAGATAGATACTTTGCTCTTTACCAAACAAATGTGGTAAAACTAAATCTCTATTTTAAATTTTAAATCATTAATTATTTAATTTAATTTAATTTAATTTAATATGTGGTCCAACAATTGTAGTAGTATCGATAATTTATTTAGCAAAACCAAGCACAAATTGAAGTACCAAGTTTTTGAGATTATTACATTTTTTTTTTAGGCAAATGTCTTGAAAATTGAGTTGGATATATATAATTGTCATGTTTTGAATTTTCGTTTTCATTATCTGTTTGGTAGCCCTTACATGTCTGTCATTTTCACCTTATCGTACGGTGGAATTAGAGTCAACAGCCGACTTCATATAAAAACAAACCCAATGCTAAAATTCTAATTATAACAGCCTCATTTTTTCTGTAAGTCTTGCATGTTGGTGGGGCATACAAATTATTTCTTTCATAAATTTGCAAAAACACAAAAAACCTCTCTGGTTCTTCCTAACCTAGATCTTGCATAATCTAGACAATTTTAATGAAGCATGGATATCATATTTGTTAAAGTACTAGTATCTCGTGACTGTTAATATTGAATTTTTTGTGGTTTTATATTTAGGTTGAATCTTTTCAATTATTATCAATTGATTTTAAATTTAATATTTAACATTGTATCAAAATTTAGGTTCTATTCTATTTCTTCTGAATTTGTTATGAAAGACTCTTAAAATGGTGTTATTTCACATTTATAAAGTATTAGATTTTTTGTGATCTCATATTTAAGTTGAACCCCATCAACTGTTATAAATTAATTTTAAGTTTAATATTTAATACACATTATCTAAGTTAGGTGTAGTAGTTTTAATTTAATTTAAACTAAGACAATTTTAAGATTTACTAATGTTAGAGAGAGATATTTTATATTTGCAAAATGTTTTGGCTATCTTGTTCCATTTTTGTTTGATTGATTTCATTTAATGAAATTCATTGAATAAGAATTATGGAATGCAAGAAGACTTTAAAATGGGGAAAAATACATGTATGAAAACTGCATTCCACTTTACCCTTTATTGGTTCGAGACTTAAAGAAAACTCTATAAAATTATGAATGTATTTAAGTGCATTTATAAATGGCAAAAAGGGACTCCAATTGACTTCTAATTTGGACATTCTAAGTCTTTTTCTCCTCAATTTTTGTTTAAGTTTATTTGTTAAAAGGCAGAACTTGAATTGAAGAGGAAGGTTAGTTATGTACTTTTATAAGCTTTTTCTTGAAGTAGTATCTATGAAAAATGGACAAGAAATGAGAAAACTATGGCCAAAAGATGGCATGGAAATGGTCCACTTGGTCTAAAATTTCCATAAAGGCAAATGCTTCATAGACCATAGTACTAAATGGGTTATTATTTTCATTAAATAATTGTAATAGTAATGAAAACTACTTGAATTAAGCATTTGATTCAATGATAAATGAGTTAAATTACATGTTTAGTCATCCAATTTTAGATGATTTTTTATTTTAATCATCTAATTATTAGAAGTTATAATTTAGTTACTATCATTTATGAAATTTTTTGTCCCATAACTATTAATCTTTGATAGCATGATGATGTGGCATGTCATCTATCTAAACCATATGGTATTACCACGTCGCTTGCATGCCACATGACATTGTTGATATGCCACATTAATAGAGGTAACTTAAATAATAAAATAATTGATTATATTAAATTTTATAAATGATGATGATTAAATTATTATAAACCCACCTTGGCAATGAGCAATTAAAATTGTAAACAAAAATATTAATAAATTTCACAAACAGTAGTGATTATATTATAAAGTTTTTTAAATTAAATGATCAGAATAGAAATTCTTAAAAATTAAATAAATAAAAATATAATTTGTCTTAACTTTTTTATTTTTATATTTTTTAAAATTTATAATATCACATCAAAACTGACGTACAACATACAAGATTATATGGCAATAATTCATTACTCCAAAGTTGTTATAGCCTGCTCAACAAAGTAAGTGAATGTCTTCGAAAGTATAATGATTTGCTAAATAGATTGTACAATTTCTTTGTTACGATTAAGAACATCACTTTTGTACATGTTTTTAGAGAAACTAATTATTTTACGGACTTTCTAGTTAAGATGGGAGTGCACAGATCTTGTGATTTCGTAGCTTGGTTGTGAGGACCTCTTTTATATGAATAATATCTTTATTTTAATCTTTAAAAAAATCATCAAAAACTTGTAGACACCCCAATCTGTCTGGGGATCTACTTGACTTTTGTTTTTGTTAATAAAAATAATTAAAAATACAAAATAAAAAAAAAATACGAGATTGAGTTTGATTGAAGTTGTTGTCTGAGTTTTAGTTGAATTTGAGGTTTGAAGTTGAAATTTAAAAGAAATTGGAATTTCTATCTAGATTAAGGTTCTTTGGATCAGAACCCTATAAATAAAGGCTCACATCACACACAGAAGACATACAAACAAATCAGAGACAGATACAAAGATCAGAGAAAGTACACGAAGAGAAAAGTAGAAAGAAAATCACGCAAGGGAAGCCATAAGGCAGTCAAAAAATTTGGAGATTTTTTGGGTTAAAATAAGTTTTTTTTTTTTGGAAATTTTTTGAAAAATTTTTAAATTTCAGTTGAATTTTTCGGTGACTTTTGAATTTTCAGTGACTTTTCGACGGGATTTCCAATTTTCAATGATGTTCCCAGTTTTCGGGGATAAATTTCCAAAAACCATTGAACTTTTGGCCAACTTTTAATGAACTAACCCATATTCTAATGAAAATTCTCAGAATCCAGTAAAGATTCAACTGGTGTTCTTGGTGGTTCTAAAGAAAGAGGGAGAGAAAAAGGAAGAAGAGAGAGAGGGAGCAAAGGAAATATGAAGGAAAAAGGGATTTTTGGCCTATTTATACCTTACCAAAATGATGTCATTTTTGCTTTAAGTAACCTCCAGGATCCGCGCATTTTCATTTAGGTAACCTGACTCGAGTGCGACCTGTTTTGTTGACTTGTGTTTTAGCCAAGACCTTCAGCCAAGCCAAGCCGAGCTGAGCCTTCGAGCCACGTCTTTGAAGCCACAATTTGTGTCTCCAGCTGAGTCGTTTCAGCTACTAAGACGAGCCAATTTTTTAGTATTTTATTTATTTAGTTATTATATTATTTTGTAAGTTTTTTTTACATGATTAAATTTTAGGAAAAATAAAAAATATAAATCAAAATAAATATTTTTTTGAGAATAAATAATAATTATCCAATGATGAAATTTTTAGAAATTTCAAATGGCAAATTTCTATAAAATTCCTAGGTGAGAAATTTTTTTCTAAATTTGTCTCAAATGGTGTAATAATTTAGAAAAAGTTTCAATAATAATAATTAATATTTATTTTCAATAAATAAATAAAAATATTAATAAATATTTTGAAATTAAATACGAATTGCCCAAGGATGAAATTCTTAGAAATTTTAAATGGTAAATTTCTTAAGAAATCTCTAGCTGAGAAGTTTCTCTAAATTTGTCCTAAATTATGGTCCTAAATTATGGAATAATTTAGATGAAATTTCAATAAAAGTAATTGTATTCTTTTCCAAATAAAAATTTTGGTTGAAAATATTTGATAATTATCCAAGGATGAGAATCTTACAAAATTTCAAATGGTAAATTTCCTAAGAAATCTCTAGGTGAGAAATTTTTTAAAATTTATTCCAAAATGGTGGAAGAATTTAAATGAAATTTCAAGAAAAAAGTTGTCATATTATTTTCTTTTCAAATCTAAAAAAGGGAAAGATTTCTAAATAGACCCAAATGGTGAAAAATTTAGAAATAAAAAAAATTTCTAAATAAGCCCAAATGGTGAAAAATTTAGAAATTAAAAAAAGAAGATATTTTTAATTTGGCCCAAATGGTAGAATAATTAGATATATTTTAAATAAAAACTAACCAAAAATAAAATATAAAAATGATTAAACTTTTTTTCGATGATGGTGCCTTTTCATAAAAACAAATTGATAAAGAAATCTTAAGAATTATTTTCAATAAAATTTAAGACCATTAGAATTAAGCCTTAGGATAATTTAAAATAAAATGATACCATCCTTTGGATGAGCATGTGGGGTTGTTACAATCTTTGTCATATGTAACCAAACTCTCGAACCCTATTTTAATTAGTAGACCAAAACCTATTCCTTTGGGAGCCCTTTATCAAACCTAGGGGCTTCGTAAAAGTATAGATTTATTAGGTAGCCAATCACATCTAGTTAAAAAAGATTGGTGGTGACTCCTTAGGTTAAGTCTAATTATAGATTTATAGATCTATATGTTATGATAGTTTGGTGACTCCACTAAGGAAATGCTAGAGAGTTAAGCCATAAACTTTTAAATTTATCCTATATTTTGATCTAATGGTTTTAAATTGTAATTACTTGTTTACTAACTTTTTTTTTTTTGTCTCTCATTTGATTTATTAGGGTTGAAAATTTTATGTTCCTTTACACACACTATTGCATACATTTGTATTACATAAGCTCTATATCTAGGCTTTGTCCTTCTTAGGAGGGAGTAAAGTACCTATACTCTCATGAAATGAGAATCTTCATAATGGCTAGTGAAATACTCCCACTTAAATTGAATCATTTCCACTGCTAGTCTGTGATGAGTGAGAATTAGAATGCCTTACTAGTCTATAACAGACAATGATGTAAGAAACAATTTGGAAACTTTTAGTGGTCAAAATCACTTAACCCAGCATATAATTTGTGTAGGGTTACACTTAAGGTAGAGCCCTTTTTACCTATTGATAGATGTAACTCAAAATTAGGACATAAGAAGGAACAGTTTGTGTGATATATTGTTTATCTAACCATTTGTTTGTTTAACTTTATGCATTTGCATTATCATTTTATGCATCATTTTCATTGTCGTATTTAACATTATACGTTGGCACCATTTTCATATAGGGAATATTTGCTACATATTAGATCTCATTTATGGAAATGTACATTCCATTCATGCATCAAAATACCAAACATAAAGTGTGGCATTTCTGATAATGTAATTATGGTACTTAAGGTTCAAGGATAGCTCTAACAAGCAAAACCTCACACAATCAACTCACCAACACAATACAAGAGCTCAAGCCAGATACATGGAACAAGAAAATTTCAATCGTCTCGAAAGGATAGAGACAGCTCAAGAGAAACTTGAAAGGCAATTGAGTAAGATCCTAGATGCTTTGAACAAGTTAAAGAAAAGGAAATGGATAGAAGAAAATACTAGCCAACAGAACCATCAATCATAAGAGGTGATTGACCCTTTATACCCTCTTGGTTTTGGGCCCTATTAAGCCAAGTCCATATAGGATGCACCACTACAGCAATTTCCATACCCTATAAGGTACACATATCTCAAAATGCCATTCACTTCAAATCCAGGATAGTATCAAAGCTATATGAATCATGTCTTTACTGAGAAGGCAGTGAACTAATCTAGGTCCCTAATTTAAACAATCCAAAAGAGAAAGAGAAATTAAAACCTAAAGGGGACGAGTCATCGGGGAACTTTATAGCTAATAGAAAGATGAGTATGCTGAAAGAAAGGTTTCAAGCGATAGAGAAAATTAGTTTTTATTATTCTATAGATGCTGCTGGGCTTTGTTTAGTCTCAGATGTTATTATTCCTCTGAAGTTCAAAGTACTAAAGTTTGAGAAGTATGATAGTACAAAATGCCCAAAAACCCACATTACCATGTACTATCAAAAAATGGTTGCCTATGCTAATAATGAGAAATTATTGATGTATATATTTCAAGATAGCCTTATTGGCTTTGTTACTAAGTGATATGTCCAGTTAGATAGGATTTGCATTTAGTTTTAGAGTAATATGGCCTGTGACTTTATTAGTCAGTACTAGCATGTCATAGATTTAGCTCTTGATCATTTGTCTTTGTAGAACATGGAAAAAAAGATAATTGAATCATTTAAGGAGTATGCTTAGATGTGGAGGGACATAGCTACTCAAGTGCAGCCTTTTCTAATTGAGAAAGAGATTATAGTGTTGTTTGTTATCATTTTAAAATCTCTCTATTATGAAAAGATGATAGAGAATGTAATAAAAAAATTTTATTGATATAGTGATCTCAGGCGAAATCATTGAGAATGCTATTAAGAATAGCAAGTTAGATGGATGAGAAGTTTCCACTAAAAAAACCCTAAAGAAGAAAGATATTGAATCTCAAGCTGTGAGTTTTGATAGATAACAGTTCAAGAGTTATCAACCTTATCCACCACCTTACTCCCTATATTATCTTATAGTGAATAATACCTCACCCTACCTATATCAACCTACCCTATAGCTATCCTACCTACCAACATATCAGCCTATTTTCAAACCCCAAGGTGCCATATATAATCCTAACACTTAACCTCCTACAAGCTGCCATATATAGTCCTAACACTTAACCTCCTACAAGACCTTAGATTTGTCCTGCTAGCCCAGCAAATGGTTTGCGAGAGTAATAAATTACTCAAGAAAAACCTGTATTTGACTAATCCTCATGACTTATACGAAACTATATTGAGAACTGTACAATAATCACTTAATTGCCCTTAATTGCCTAGAGTCACTTAACCCACCCTATCACAAGTGGTATGATTTTATAGCTCATTGTGACTACTATTATGGAATCGCTAGTCATTCCATAAAAAATTACACTACTTTAAATCATAAGGTGCAGTGATTGATCAAAGATGGAATGATAAACTTTGATATAGGATGGGTAACCGCACTTAATGTTAGTGGTAATCCTTTGCCTAACCACAATGTGAATGTTTTAAATGTGGATTGGGAGTGTCATACAAAAAAAAAAGGTGGAAGAGATCAAGATACCTCTTAGTCAGCTATTTGATGCTTTGTATACAATTGATATGATACAACTAGTAAGTCCAAACAATTATCATGGGAGATATGTATCAGACAACAGCTGTAAATATTATAGTGGGGCATCAAACCACTCCATCAAAATTTATGAACAATTCTGTCAGGAGATACAAAAGCTCATGGATTCTTACCAAATTGAGCTTTATGAAGAGGCGAGTTTCAAGAAGTACTGAAGTATATATGACTAATAAGCCATTAAAATTATTTTCAAGATCTTTAAAAATTTATTATGGGGAGAAACCAAAGTCGATTGTAGACAAGCTTATCCCCAAGCCAATAACTTTTAAAGTCATTGTTCCATTCCCTTAAAAGGATAATAAAGCTATGCCATGAAAATATGGCTGTGATATGATAGTCCAAGGGCAAAAAGAGAATACACCCAAGTTTAACGCTGCTAATATAATTGGTGTAGGGGGCATTACTTGAAGTAGAGGATGCTATACTCCATAAATGTTGGAGAGGCTAGAAAAAAAAGGTCAAGGTAGGAGAAAATAGAATAATCCAAAAATGGTGTCTGAAAAAAAATGCCAAAAGCCAATATAAGAAAAAGAAGCTTGTGAATTCTTGAAACTAGTGAAGCATAGTGAATACTTTATGGTTGAATAATTGAATAAGATGCCAGCACAAATCTCATTACTATCACTGCTATTAAATTTGAACCATACCAAAATGCCTTACTAAAAGTGTTGAACCAAGCGTATGTAATACACAATGTGTCTGTTAAGTATATGAGTCACTTAGCTAGAAATCTAGTAATGCCAAATTATATAGCATTAATGATGATGAGATTCCTCTAGAATAAAGAGATAGCACCAAAGCTCTGCATATCACTGTCAAATACAATAGCCATATTATAGTCAAGGTCTTCATCGATAATGGTTCTGCTATTAATGTCATGTCTATGTCAACTTTAGCAAGGCTACTTATTGATTACTTGTATATGAAAAGTAGCCATATGGTCATCCGAGCTTTTTATGGAACTAAGCATGAAGTTATGGGAGATATGGAGATGCCTTTGCAAATTGGGCCGTGCATATTTAATGTAAACTTTTAGGTGATAGATATCTCTCCATCTTATAGTCATCTATTGAGAAGGCCATGGATTCACATGGTAGGTGTTGTTCCCTCTACCATACACTAAAAGATCAAGTTTAATGTGGAAGGTCGATTAGTGATAGTGTTTGGAGAGAAAGATATGCTAGTGACCCATCCATCGAATACCTTATATATAGAGGTTGCTAAGGAAATGCTAGAATGTTCTTACCAATCTTTTAAACTAGTCAACTCTGTGTGCGAATGACCGAGAAGCCAACAATTTTCAAATATAATGGTGAGTTAGATCATTAACAAGGGTTGGTGTCTTGGAATGGGGCTGGACAAAGATCTACAAGTTATAAAAAAGCCTTTAACAATAATTAACAACAATGAAGGGCTGGGCTTAGGCTATAAGGCAGAAAAATGAGAGATAAAAAAAAGACAAGCAAACAGAAAAGAAAAAATGATAGCAAGGCTAATGGTCATCCTGCACCTCTATGATACTTTTAAGCCTGGAGGGTTCATGTACCCAGATATGGAGAAAGATTTTGAATTAAGTATAGAAGAGGTAGTCGCTAAGTTGTCTATCTATGCAATTAGAAATGAAAAGGGATATGAACAAAAAATGTGGGTTTGTCTTTATTCACTAGATTACAAGTTGAACAATTAGAGCATTATTGAAACGCTTAATATCCTTGAGACCGATTCAATGTAATTATACATCTTAATAGCTTATGCCCAAAAAACATTGGGATGATCTTTTATGTATGGGCTATTTATCTATTATTATTTAATAAAGATTAGGAATGATGCATTTTTATTCATTTCTTTTATTACTCTCATTTTTCTATTTTCTCCACACATCTTGCTAATATATCCCATTTTATTCAATTTCAGGTCCTTAAATGAACATGAAGATAATCATGATAATGATCAAGGGGTTAATTTTGAAAAATAGATTAACACTAATGAACTTGATAACGAAGATGATTCTAAAGAGTATGTTATCCTTTCGAACTTAATGAGATTATTTGAGCAAGAAAATAAACCAATTGAGTCTTATCAAGAGTTAACTGAATTGGTGAACTTAGAAGATGAGGAAAATAAGAAAAGGTTAGAATTGGCACTTCATTTTCATCAAAAAATAAGTAAAGATTGGAATATCTGCTTTGAAAATTTATGGATGTATTTGCTTGGTCTTATCAGGATATGCTTAAGCTTAGCACAAAAATAGTGGAACATAAGTTGCCCTTGAAGCTAAAATATAAATCAGTCTAATAGAAACTGAGGCGAATAAAGTCTGAAATGCTACTAAAAATTAAATAAGAGATGAAAAAGTAGTTTGATATAGGTTCTTGAAAGTAGCTAAGTATCTAGAATGGGTAGCCAGCATAGTACTAGTCCTTAAGAGAGATAGAAAGGTGCAAATGTGTATAGATTACTATGACTTGAATAGGGCTAGCCCAAAGGATAACTTTCTTTTTCCTCATATTGACACACTGGTAAACAATACGGCCAGACATTCTATGTTTTCCTTCATGGATGAGTTTTCAGGGTATAACCAAATAAAAATGGCTAAAGATGACATGAGAAAGACCACTTTCGTGATCATGTGGGGTATATTTTACTGTAAAGTTATGCCCTTTGGTTTAAAGAAAGCTAGAGCAACCTATCAAAGAGCCATAGTGACACTCTTTCATGACATGATACACAAAGAGATTGAGGTGTATGTAGATGATATGATTGCAAAATCTCGAGAAAGAGAAGATCATGTCACCAATCGTAGGAAGTTGTTTAAGAGGTTGAAAAATTTTAACTTAAGTTGAATCCAACTAAGTGTACCTTTGAGGTAAGAACAGAAAGGTTGCTAGGCTTTATGGTTAGTGAAAGAGAGATTGAAGTCGATCTAGATAAAATACAAGCCATTCAAAATTTGTCACCTCTAAGCACACCAAAAGAAGTTTACGATTTTTTGGGTAGACTGAACTACGTTTCTTGGTTCATTTTTCAGCTTACCTACAAGTGTGATCCTATTTTTAAGCTTCTTCGTAAGAATAATCTTGGAGAATGGAATAAGGAACGCTAAAAAACTTTTAATAAAATTAAATAGTACTTATCCAATCCTCTAGTGTTAGTGTCACTTGTTATAGAGAGACATTTGATCTTATACCTGATAGTGTGTAAGAATTTAATGGGATGTATGCTAGGGTAGCAAGATGAGTCTAGCAGAAAAGAGATTTACTACATGAGTAAGAAGTTCACCGAATATGAGTCCAAGTATTATTCTTTAGAAAAGATATGTTGTACATTAGCTTGGACTACCAAGAGACTCAAACAATACATGCTTTATCATACCACTTGGCTTATAGTAAAATTGGATCTAATCAAATACATCTTTGAGAAGCCTTATTTGTTTAGAAAAATTGCTCGATGGCAAGTAATGCTTTTAGAATATAATATTATGTATATAAGACAGAAGGCAATCAAAGAAAATGCTATAACTGAGTTTTTCGTAGATCATGCTACTAAAGATTATGAGCCAATAAGATTGGAATTTCCTAATGAAGATTTTATGACTATTTTCTAACTTGAGAAGGAAGAGCATGATGAGAAGTGTTGGAAAATGTACTTTGATTAAGCTGTAGATGCCTTGGGATATGGAATTGGGGTAATTTTGATTTCTCCTAAAAAGCAATATTATTCAATAACAACAAGGTTGAATTTTAATTGCACAAATAACATCGTTGAGAATAAGGCCTGTGTCATAGGTTTATAAGCTGCTATAGATATAAAAGTTAGAGTATTGAAAGTGTTTAGAGACTCAACTCTAGTTATATAACAGTTGAAAGGAGAATGAGAGACGAGTGATTTGAAACTTATCCCATATCATAAGTATATGCTAAAGTTAATTAAGCTATTTGAAGATATTCAGTTTGATCATTTACCTCATGAGAAGAATCTAATTATTGATACCTTGGCTACTCTAGTAACAATGATTTGAATTAATGATAACACTAACATTTAACCCATCAAGCTAGATGTTAGGGATATGCCAGTTCATTGTTCTAATGTAAAAAAGAAAGAAAATGAAAAATCATGTTATTGTGATATCTTACGGTACATTAATAATTAATAGTGCCCGAACCAAGCAACTTATAATGAGTAAAGAGTCATCAAGAGACTGGTTATGAGTTTCTTCCTGGATAGAGATGTTTTGTACAAAAGAACCCATAATCAAATATTATTGAGATGCGTAAATACGGCTAAGGTGAAGAAGATTATTAAGGAGGTGATAATAAAATATGTGGAACACATTCAAATAAACATATAATAGCAAGATAGATCATAAGAGCAGGGTACTATTGGTTGACAATAGAGAGCAACTGCATTGACTATGCTAAAAAATATCACAAGTGCTAGATCTATACTAATTAAATCCATGCTCTACTGACTGCTTTACATGTTTTGGCACCACCTTGGCTGTTCTCTATGTAAGGCATGGATGTCATTAGTCTTATTATCCCAAAGGCTTCTAACGGGCATAGGTTCATTTTTGTGATGATAGATTATTTCACGAAATAGGTGAAAGTAGCTTCGTTTGGAAATGTGACACGATCTGTGATCTGCAAGTTCACAAAGAGAGAGATTATTTGTAGATATGGATTTTTAGAAAGAATCATTTCAGATAATACCAAGAATCTAAATAGTAAGATAATGCAAAAAATATGTGCTCAGTATAAGATCAAGCATCATAATTCGGTGCCATACTATCCAAAAATGAATAGGACAGTTGAGGCAATAAATAAGAATATAAAAAGATTGACATGAAAAGTTGTTATTTGCGTTGCATGCTTGTTGGACATCAATGCATACCTTTATTGAGGCAGCCCCATTTTTTTTAGTTTATGGGATGAAAGTTGTATTACTAGTGAAAGTGAAAATCTAATCCTTGAAAGGAAGTTAAACTGAAAAAGGCTGAATGGATTCGAGAGCACTATGAGCAGTTGAATTTAATTGAAGAGAATAGATTGATAGTGCTGCGTCATGGTCATTTGTATCAAAAAAGATTGATGAGGGCTCATGATAAGAAGGTTTAACCTTGCTATTTTCAAAAAAGAGAGTTGGTCTTGAAAAGAATTCTCCCAAGCGAGCATGATAATAAAGGAATTGGACCTCAAATTAGGAAAAGCTATATATTTTGAAATAAGCTTTCTTGAGTGGAGCATTGATATTAGCTAGATGGATGGAGATGATTTGCCCCATCCTATAAATTATGATGCTGTGAAGAAATAATATTCTTAAAAACAAGAAAAAAATGAAGAAAAATAAATGAAAAATAAATAAATGAAAAAAAAGGAAAATGAAAAAAGAAAGACTCAAATTGAAAACCCCAATAGGGTGGTTTGAGTCAAAGGGGGTTCATCTAAGTGGAAAACCTAAAAAGGTGACTTAGATGGGGAGAGTACAGCATCGAATTTAAGAATTCACCAGCATAGAGGCTAGCATGTTCTAATGAGCTCTAAGTTATTAAGTGCATCAGGTGGTTGAATTTTTAGAAAAGACTTCAAGAGATGTTATCATGATTATTTGATAGTTTATTTTGGGCGTCGTTACCCCATACCCATCTTTTCCCTTTTTTACTTTGTTTAATGGCTAAAGTTATGCTACCATTTTTTAATAAGAGATATTTTACTTCATTCCTTGTGTCTCTCTTTTCTTGATTATTTCTCATTTGTTTCGAAGCTATTCTTACTTTTTTCCTTCAATACCTTGCAATGAAAGAAATGTGTGGTGGCATTTTTACTTTTTGAAATTGAAATAATGATGGATAAATGAATAGTAGCATGAAAGATTTTAACATTACCTTGGAAAAGGTTGAGAGTGATAAATGCAAATATGAAATGTTTAGTTTTTGGTAAGGACATTGAATTTGAAAAAAAAAGATTTCTTTAAGAAGAAAATATATGAGTTAAATAAGAGGGATGATTGAGAATTACATCGATTTGGTCTTAGTACCTGAAGATTGAAAAGTTCGGTATCCAAGAAAAGAGTTTGAGAAAATTAAGTACTACAATTGAAAAGAAATTAATTAATTGACATTTGCATAGCATGTATTGCATTTCTGAATCTTTAATGCATACATGCATTGCATATGAGAATGTTTAGTGCTTGAAGTAGGGATATTTCAGGATTCTCCATGGTGAAGATAAATATAAAGACTTTCTAGTGAAAGATTTTCAAATTCTTGTTTGAAAAAAAACCTCTGAGGTAAGATTCTATCTTTAAAAAAGGATGTTTCAAGTTGTGAAACCTTTGTTCAAAGGAGCATTCTTAAGTTTTAGGAATGATTTGTAAAACCTCTAAGCATAATCTCCTATAATTTCTTCTAATGATCTATAAGACCTCTAGATAGGATTGTCAAGGAGCTTTATTTTTTTAAAGTCGTTGAACCTTTGTTTAGAAAAGTCTTATTTACTTTTTAAAAATCATTGAGCCTCTTATTAAAAAAGCTTTATTTATTTATTTTTTAAGTTATGGAGCCTTTGTTTAGAGGAGCCTTATCTATTTTTTCAAAGCCGTTAAGCCTCTGTTTAGAAAAGCCTTATTTATTTTTTAAACGTCGTTGAGCCTCTGTTTAAAGGAGCTTTATTTATTTTTTAAAGTTGTTGAGCCTCTGTTTAGAAGTGCTTTATTTATTTTTCAAATTTGTTAACCCTCTGCTTAAATGAGCTTTATTTATTTTTTAAAAGTTGTTGAGCGTCTGCTTAGAAGAGCCTTTATTTATTTTCCAAAGTTGTTTAGCCTTCCCTTAGAGGAGCCTTATTTGTTTTCTAAAGTCATTGAGCCTCTGTTTAGAGGAGCTTTATTTACTTTTTAAAAGTTATGGAGCCTTTGTTTAGAGGAGTTTTTATATTATTCCATAAATCTAAGTATGCTTAAAAAAAAGTGTCAAGTTGATTTTTGATTTGGTTATGTACGTCTTTGCACAATTTATGTTTCACAAAAAATATGCAAAAAGGGGTAACTATAGACACCCAAATTTGTCTAGGAATCTACTTGATTTTTTTTGTTAATAAAAATAATGAAAAAAAAATGAAAAAAATGAAAAAATAGGTGGTTGAGTTTGATTGAAGTTGTTTGTCTGAGTTTGAGTTGAGTTCGAGGTATCAAGTTGAAGTTTAAAAGAAATTGAGATTTCTATCCAGATTAAGGTTCTTTAGATCAGAACCCTATAAATAGAGACCCATATCACACACAGAAGACACACAAACAAACCAAAGATAGATACAGAGCTCAGGGAAAAAACACGAAGAGAAAAACAGAATGAAAATCATGCAAAGGAAGCCAGAAGACAGTCATAAAATTTTGGAGATTTTTTAGGTTAAAAATAATTTTTTTTCTAAAAATTTTTTTGAAAATTTTCAAAATCTAACTGAATTTTTCAATGGGTTCCCAGTTTTCGAGGACAGATTTCTAGAAATCGGTGAACTTTCAACAAACCAACCCAGATTCTAGTAAAAATTCCTAGAATCTGGTGAATATTCAACTAGTGTTCTTAAGGGTTCTAGAAAGAGAGGGAAAGAGAGGGAATAGAGGAAATCTAAAGGAAAAGAGGTTTTTGGCCTATTTATACCTTACCAAAATGATGTTGTTTTTGCCTTAAGTAACCCCAGGATCCGTGCGTTTCCATTCAGGTGACTCGACCTAAGCGCGACCCGTTCTGTCGACCTGCGTTTCAACCAAGTCCTTTAGCTGAGCCTTCAAACCGCGTCTTTGAAGCCACAATTTGTGTCTCTAGCTGAGTCGTTTCAGCCACCAAGCTAAGCAATTTTTTATATTTTATTTGTTTATTTATTTAGCTATTATATTTATTTTATAAGGTTTTTTTGTATGGTTAAATTTTAGGAAAAATAAAAAATATAAAACAAAATAAATATTCTTTTGAGAATAAATAATAATTATCCAATGATGAAATTTTTAAAAATTTCAAATGGTAAATTTCTATAAAACTCTTAGGTGAGAAATTTTTTTCTAAATTTGTCCCAAATGGTGGAATAATTTAGAAAAAGCTTCAATAATAATTAATATTTATTTTTAATAAAAAATAAAAATATTAATAAAAATTTTGGAATTAAATATGAATTGCTCAAAGATGAAATTCTTAGAAATTTCAAATGGTAAATCTCTTAAGACATCTTTAGATGAGAAATTTCTCTAAATTTGTCTCAAATTGCGGAATAATTTAGATAGAATTGCAATAAAAGTAATTATATTCTTTTCTAAATAAAAATTTTGGTTGAAAATATTTGATAATTATCAAAGGATGAAAATTTTAGAAATTTCAAATGATAAATTTCCTAAGAAATCTCTTGGTAAGAAATTTCTTTAAATTTATCCCAAATGGTGGAAGAATTTAAATGAAAATTTAAGAAAAAAGTTGTCATATTATTTTCTTTCCAAAGATAAAAAAGGGAAAGATTTCTAAACAGACCGAAAATGGTGAAAAATTTAGAAATAAAAATTTTTAAATAGGCCCAAATGATGAAAATTTTAGAAATTAAAAAGAGAAGATATTTCTAATTTGGTCTAAATGGTGGAATAATTAGATATATTTTCGATAAAAACTAACCAAAAACAAAATATGAAAATGATTAATACCTTTTTTCAATGATAGAGCCTCTTTAAAAAGACAAATAGAATTCTTGAATACTTTTTAGGTGAGAAAATATTTTTAAGAATTCTACTAGATTGATGGAGAAATCTTAAGAATTATTTCCAATAAAATTTAAGCCCATTAGAATTAAAACCTTAGGATAATTTAAAATAAAATTATAATATCCTTTGGATGGGCATGTAGGGGTGCTATAACCTTCCCTATATATAACCGAACTCCCGAATTTTATTCTGATTAGTAGATCAGAGCCTATTCCTTTATAGACCCTTAGTTAAACTTAGGGGCTCCTTAAAAGGATAAATTCATTAGGTGACCAATTATACCTAGTGAAAAAAATTGGTGGTGACTTTTTAGGTCTAGTCTAGCTATAGATTTATGGATCTATATGTTATGACAAAACTAATAGTTGAGTGATAAAAAATAATATCATAAATATTAGAAATTAACTCATAATTTTTTATAGTTAGATAATCAAAATAAAAAAATATAAAGTTAAATAACTCAATAAATACATATATACCTACATCCTAAGAGTTCGAATCGAATCTTTTTTTTTTTTGTAATAAAAAATATTGAAAATGAGAGTCGAAATGAAGGATTTATTGACACTATATCTTATGCTTTATCTGCACTTCAATGTCAATATGTTAGGATTTGTTTTACCATCTTTATTATAAAATAATAATATTGAAATTTAAAGTAACCATCAAGGCGACTCTAAATTAAGCTGTGCTTGCCTTTCAATATACCTGCTATGCACCAAATGTAGGACTCCATGACGTTTTCTAGCTATTTTGTCAACTTTAGACTGGCAATTCCTTACCTATCAAGCACATATATCTATATATTCCTTGAACTTCTTTTAAGCTTCTTGGTTAATGATTTCATTGAAAAAGAATTAGCTATGTAAAATACGTTCTTCAAGTATGATAGTTTTCATAACTTACTAAGTATTCTAATAATTTTACTGAATAGAATTACTTATGCAATTCATCTAAAAGAAAAAGTTAATTAAAATAAACTAATTACTAGTTTTAGTGCTAACAATTTAATTTTTGATGCTTCAATTAAAAAAAGAAGAAAACAAAAGTTAGTGTAGATAAAATTCTCCCATTAAAGAATCAAGTTATTTTCATGAAAAATAAAATAAAATAAAATAAATATTAAAAATAGTTCAATATGAGTCCATAATCATTGTTTATACTCAAATAATATATTATGATCACTTATGTTAGGGGTATTTAGTGGCCCAAAAGGTATGATGGTCTTTTCTTCTTATTAAAAACTTTTGGCAGATAATCAGGGGTGTTTCAAACATTTGAGTCAACTTGACTTGACACGTTTAGTGTCATATCAGCTCAGCCATGTCATTGTTGTCTCCTATTGGTCCCCTGTCTCTTATCAATAAATATAGACATCCAGATATTATCATCTTGAGTTTCATCTTAGCCCCAACCCTTTACTCTTTTCTCCTTTCGACCTCTTTCATTTTGATTTCTAACTTGCGTGTTGAAGTGCAAATACAGAAAATACTCTCTGCCTTTGCACCTAATCATTCTCTTCTCTTTTTTGTCCTTTTAGGGATATCCTCATGTTAGAGCTTGACAACATCATTTGACATGCCAGGTAAAGGACTTTCTAGTTATTGGTTGGGCATAAAACAATGCTGCCAAGAAAGAGAGCTTTGGAGAAAGGAGAGACAACTATCTTGATCGAAACAAAAACACACAATAGCTAGCATTTAGATCGACCTAACCTACAATAGGTTAGTCTGACCATGAAGTAATTTTAGGCTATAACCGAACAAATACAAGCCCTTAAGCAAAAGTTATGGACTATAACCTAACCACAGGCCTCAAATGTACTTGACTTAGTCACCCATAAGAGACAAGTTGTGGAAAGGCAAACAAGCTATGAAGAGGAAGAAGCTTTATAAACCTTTAGGGAAGAAGAACATAATATTTTTGTCATTCACCACTACTCGAGTCACAACTCAACACATGCCATAACTTAAAAATCAAAACAAACTTGACCTAGAACCACAACCAAACAAAAACCTAGAAGCTAGGATACAAGCCATTAAGAAATAGCTAAAAGCGAAGGCAATAGTTTTTTGAGGACGAGTTCAAATTTTTTGAAACCTTGCCCTTTATTGAAAAAATTGATAGAGCTATACCTCCAAAGGGATTCAAAATGCCGACCTTAAAAACTTATGATAGTACTTCTAATCCCTTTGATCATCTATAACTTTATAGAACTAATATGATGATGCATGATACAAATGAGGCTCTGATGTGTAAAGACCTTACTACTACCTTCAAGGGTGCAGCTCAATCTCCATATGACAATCTAAAGCTAAGGTTGATCACAACATTTAAAGAACTTAGCCACTCTTTCCTATCCTGATTTGTGAGTAAGAAAGAAGAAAATGACATAAGCTTGATGTCGATTCATCAAGGTCGGAATGAATCTTTGAAGGATTATGTCATGTGTTTTAACACAAAAGCCTTACAAGTGAAAGACCTAAAACAAATAGCTACTGTAACCTCCTTAACAAATGAACTTAATGATAGAGAATACTACCTGAAGCTGACCTTGTCTTTAAAGTTGCCAAAGACTTTGGTCGATGTCCCACTTGTAGTTGAAAAATACTTAAATGCTAAAGCTACGATGAGAAATAGCTGAGGTAAAAGAAGCTCATCTCTTTTTTTTGTTTGTAAAAAGAGAAAAGATTTTTACGATCCTCCTTTAAGAAGGAGACGACATAGGGCTAAAGTGGAGAAATAAACTACATGGCATTGAATACTTTTCAATAGAGGATTCTGCTACAAATTGAAAGAAATTTAGAGCTCAGATGGTTAAAGCTACAAGGCAAAACATAATTAGAGATTCAACTAAAAGATATACCTTTCATAGAGACATAGGACACAACACTAAAGACTGTGTCGATTTGAAACTTGAGATTGAACCTCTAATAAAAAGAGGTAAGCTAAGAAGGTTTGTGGACAAACAAAAGTAAGGGTAGGTTGGACTATAAAAAGGATTGAAAAAAACAAATGAAGGACTAGAAGGGCAAGCCAAAACAAAATAGGAGAAAAGATGTTTAGAAGGATGAGCAAAGATTGCAGGAAGGTCAAGCTATAGATAATAGACTAATTATCGAGGTAATCAACGTGATCATTGGAGAAAGCTCCACTTCTGCCAAAAGAAAATTTAACTAAGGTATGGTCATGGTTATTAGTTTATTAACAAAGAAAAGGAAAAATTGAAGGGACGAATTGATCTTATTCAATTCGAAAGATTTGGAAGAAATTTAATACCCCCACGATGATGCTATAGTGATCATGGTCGTGGTATAGAATTATGTGGTCAAAAGGATCTTGTTCAATAATGGAAGCTTAATTGACATCCTATACCATGCTACCATAAAAAAGATGGAAATCAGAGAAAACTAGCTATAGTTAATCACCATGACCCTGATTGGATTTGGAAATATACTGGCTGTAGTTAAAGAGACTATTAAACTATCGATCTCTTTAGGGATAAAACCAAGGACAATCATGTCGGTAATAAAATTTATAGTTGTAGACATCCTATCTATTTATAATATGATAATGGATCAACTTAGCTAGTCTATTATATGGCTTATAGGTTTAGCTCCCAATCTGAAAGTAAAGTTTCCAATCCTCCATGGGATTGGAGAAGTAAGGGGAGACCAGCCTATAGCACGATAATGTGGCATTACAACAATGAAAGAAAGGACTAGGAAGTAGGCCGACAGTTTGACTGAGGCCAAAAAGGTTAAAAAAGAAGAAGTAAGCAACAAAAATAGAAGAAAAGTAAGAAAACAAGAGTAAGCACCTATAACAATAAAGAACTGACCTGATAGAAGTGTGCCTTTAAACCACTCTGAGCTCTTAAGCTTTACTCTAATAGAAAATACACAACAATTTTTTACAATTTTTAAATAAATCTTGAAAATGACCTAGCTCTTAAGCTGACAAGAATATTCATGTGTTAACAGGACCAACCTAACATGTTGGCCAAAAAAAATTGAAAAATTGAAATTGAATATACACACATTTTGTTCAATTCTACATTTTAATCATTTTATCAATAATATACTAACTATCATGTTGGGATCTTTCTCCACAAAAAGTGATCTCAACTTAACTGAACAAAAAAAAAATTAATTAAAGACCTAAGACAGATGAGAATGAATATGAGTTAGTAGAAGACTTTGTGTCCATCCCATTCTAGGAGAACACCTCTAAAATATATATAAGTAGATTGGAATTAAACTCGAACATAAAGAGTAGTTAATCGAACTTTTGAGGAATAATGCTGACCTATTTGCTTGGACACCATTTGACATACCTAGTATTGATACCAAGGTAATGGTCTATAGGTTACACACCAACCCAAACATGATACTAGTTCGACAAAAGAGGAAGACTTTTACCCCGAAAAGGTAAAAGGTTATCGATGAGGAAATCTGTAAACTACTACAAGTAGGTTTTATTAGGGAAGTCTACTATCCTGAATGGATAGCCAATGTTGTAATGGTCAAAAGACACAACAAATAATGGATGATATGTGTTGACTTTACCAATCTCAATAAAGCATGCCCAAAGGATGGTTTTCCTCTCTCTAGCATAAATTAGCTAGTGGATGACAGTGCTGAGCATGGTCTCTTTAGTTTTATAGATATTTACTCTAGCTATAACCAAATTAAAATGTTGAAGGAAGATGAGGAAAAAATGGCTTTCATCATTGAGAATGGTTTTTACTAAAGGTGATGCCATTTAGCTTAAAAATGTATGGCAACCTACCAAAAATTGGTCAACAAGCTCTTCAAAAATCAAATCGACCATAATATAAAGGTATATGTAAATGACATGATAGTAAAAAACAAGAGCCTGGTTGAGCGCTTGAAGAACCTCGAGGAGACCTTTGGCACCTTGAAAAAATACAACATGAAACTTAAGCAAGTGTGCCTTTGGATTAAATTTTTCAACTATATGATCAACAAGATAGGGATAGAGATGAACTCAAAAAAGGTTCAAGCAATCTTGGATATGAAAACACCAACCTCAGCAAAAAAGTTGTAAAGGTTAATTGGAAGAATGGCTTTCCTGATTAGGTTTATGTTCAAGTTGGTAGAGTGATGCCTACCATTTTTTAAATCTTCAAAAATATCTCCAATTTTAGATGGACCTCTCAAGTTAGAAAGCATTTGATGAGCTTAAAGAGTTTCTATCATTTTCATCCATCATTTTTAAGCTAAGGTCTAATGAGACCTTGTACCTATATCTAGCCACCACTGACCAAGCCATTAGCTCGATCATGATCTACGAAAAAAAAAAAAGGAAAAAGCTAGTCTACTTTGTAAGTAAGGTACTGACAGGGTTAAAGATAAACTACACCAAGATAGAAAAATTAACCTATGTTGTTATCACATTGGCTACAAAACTTAGGCCATATTTCCAAGCTCACATGATTGATGTATTGACTGACTAACCACTAAGGCAAGTCTTACAAAAACTAGAACTATTAGGAAGACTAATCAAGTGAGCTAAGAGCTTAGTGAATTCGACCTATATATACTCCCTAAGTTAGCCTTGAAATCTCAAGTGTTGACAGATTTCATTGTAGAGCTCATGTCGGCTCATCCTAATGAGTAACCCAAGGAGAATGAGGAAACTACAAGAAAGAAAAAGGTGAAAACTTTTTGCTGATGGATCAACTACTGCCATAATGGTAGAGCTGACCTTAATTTGATTAGCCAAGAACACCTACAATATTAGTATGCCCTCAAATTTAGATTCAAGACATCTAACAATAAGGGCGAGTATGAAGAATTGATAGTTGGCTTAAGACTAGTAGTCGAACTAAATGTTAAGTATATAATCATATAAAGCGACTCTCAATTAATGGTTGGTCAAACAAATAGTGAGTTCAGAGCTCAAGACGAAAGAATTCGAATATATTTAGACAAAGCATTGGCCCTCGTCATTGGTTTCCAAAATGTCGAGGTGAAGAAAATACCAAGGGTTGAAAACTCACTAGTAGATTCCTTATTCAAACTTGCTTCAAGGATAATAAAGAGAACTCAAGCTAAGTTCTAGTGGAAGAATTGGCACAGAAAAGCACTGAAGAGAAACCGATTGGATCGATCAAGGAAAAAGAAACTTGGATGACCTCAATCAAGACATACCTAACTACGAGAGAGCTACAGGATCTATGTAAAGCGTTAATAAGGAAGACTCATTAGTACACAATGATCAATGAAAAATTATACAAAAAATCTTTCAACCTACCCTACCTAAGATTTGTGGATAACGAAGAAGTGAACTATGTCGTAAGGGAAATTCATGAAGGGACATGTGGGAATTACCTCAGACCTCAACTGCTTGCTTATAAAGTACTCAAGCAAGGTTTTTATTAACCTACCATCATAAGGGATATGATCGACTTGATGAAAAGATGTGACAAATACCAAAAGTTTACCCATATACAGCACTTTTTGTCTATCGAGTTCATCCCTATTATAGACACATAGTTTTGTTTGAATTATTAGAGATGGGCTTCGATTTCAATTGAATGAATATTGGTCCTAAAATCAAAGCCCAAACTAGAGCCCATGTAATAGGCCCATATTTTTCATTTTGTTTTAATTTCTATTTGTTTAATTTATTAAAGTTAATAAAAAATTAAAATTAATTAAAAAAGACCTTATGATTGTGGTGTCGTGCACTGCACCAAGTCCTCTTAGCAATCATCCTACCCTTGCTAGCACTTTCTTTCCCCTTTCAACCCTGGTAGATAGGGCCAACCTTTCAAGAAAATTAATTTAAGCCAAAATGGAAAAAAAAAATACATAAAAACTAGCAAACGTTATCGCCCTAGTAGCATAGAGGCCATCAGTCACGCCTTGAACCCCTTAAAAGTCTAAAAAATCCTAGGATTTCATCTCCCTTCCCTACTCTATAAATTTAGAACTCTAACATACCAAAAAGAAGGGAGATGAGAATTTTTACCAAAAGAAAGAACCCAAAAAACACAAAACAAAAAAAAAAAACTCTGCTAAAAACATTTCCCTAACCTATAAAAAAAAATAACAAAATCTAGATCCTATGGAATGGGGAACCAATGACCAAAAAAAAGGCAAAAAAAAAAAAATCAAGCAAACCAGAAAATAAAAAAAAAAATTGTTTTGGTCTAAAGTTTAAAGGTTGGATTGGGAGTTTTTGGGCGATTTGAGGGGAAAAAGAGGTTAGAACGAGAATAAGGGGGTTGAAAAGGGTTTATGGGTGGTTTTTGAAGGTTTTTCAATGATCAACAGTAAATGAGACAATGGCTGGACGGTGGCACAATGCCAAAATCTAGGTGGAAGGTTTTGAGAATATTAGTGTCTGAATATTCTTTTTTTTTTTTTGAAATAGAAGATGAAAATGATTTGAAGAAAAAAAAGTTATTTTTTATAGCGAAAAAAAAGGAACAAAAAATGACATCATTTTGGGGAGAGGGAAGATCTGCGCGAACCCAAGATCAACCCGAAGATCCATGTGACTTGACTTGGAGACACTATAGCTAACCAGCATTGACTGGTTCGACTGAACTGAAATTGAACTAGACCTAAATCGACTTGAATCTTAGAATAACCATTTTAGACTGACCATTGACTGGTCAAGTTTAGTTTTTTTAATTTATTTTTTATAAAAATATTATTTTTATTATTTTGTGTTTTTTTATTATTACTCATGCATTTTTAAAATTTTAAATTCGTTATAATAAATATTTTTTTAATAATAATAATAAAAGTGAAAACAAAAAATAAGTGAAGATAAACAATGAATAATAAAGTTTAAATTCTTGATAATATTGGTAAAAAAAATAATAAACCTTGTAAAATAATATAATAAATAACACCTAAAGAAAATAATACTAATAATAAACAAAAAAATGGTTTCCAAACTTTTGATATTTTTAAATCTGGGAAAGTAAGAAAAATAATCAATAAATAAATAAAAATAACCAAAAAAATAAGGAAAATTTTTTTCAAGGAAGGGATTCTAAGGTGCTCCAAATAGCGATTTCTATGAAATCTTTAGGTGAAAAGATTTTTTTTAAATACTACCAATGTATTGGAGTATTTTATTAAAAATTTTTAATACAATAAAATTTTTCTTTTTTCTATTAAATAAAATAAAAATTAATTAAAATAAGAAAATAATGGAAAATAATTTTTTTGCTCAATGATGAGATTTTAAGGTATTCCGAGTAGTGATGCCTTAAAAATCTCTGGGTAAGAAGATTTTTTTTAAATTATTACCAACGTATTGGAGTATTTATAAAGAATTTTTAATATGATAAAAATTCTTCTTTCCTTAAAAAATAATAATAATAATAATAATAAAAACAACCAATAAACTTTTTTTAAAATAAAAACATAAAATGTGTGCATCAATATATTGTCATTCTCATTGCACGCATGATATTATTTTTATGAAAAATAAATACAAACCTCTGAAGACAAGATTCTATGGAAATCTGAGTAGTGATTCATTAAAAATCCCTATATGAGAAATATTATTTCAATGTTACCAACACGTTGAACATTTTAAGAGTTTTTTCGATAACAAGGTTCTAATTTATTTTTCTTAAATAAATTGGATTAATCTAAAAAATAATAAAAAAGAAAATGGATGAAGTAACAAAAGTGGAAATAAAAAAATAGTCAAGGGAATTATTTTTAAATACCAAAATTAAGACCTTTTTTGTCAAAATTAAAGGATAGGGCATAATTAATTGGTACCTTGTTTTGACGGGCGTTATAAGGTTGCTAATCCTTTCTCATGTGTAACTAACTCCTAAACTAAAGTTGTTTTTACAGACTAAAAAATTATCTTTTTAATAAATTTTAATTAATTTTAAGATTTTATTAAAAAGATAAAGTTTTAATAGGTGACCAATCACACGTAGCCAAAAAAGATTTGTGGTGGCTCCATTTGTTTTTAAATTCATCCAGCAGTCCCAAAACCATTACGACAACTTGGTGACTCTACTAAGAAATGCTTTTTTAAATGTTAGGTCAAAAATTAATTATGAGCTATCTTTAATCTTGATTTAACGGTTTTAATCGGTATTTAACATTAACTCCATTGATTTTGAATTTGTCTAAAAAAAAGAAGAAAACTAAAAAATGAAAACAATGACAACAATGATGATAATAATAATGAATAAGAGAAAATCATTTGCATCTCCTTTAATTATTCTTTTGTGTATACCATTCTCAATAAATTATAGGGTATTTGTGTTAATTTCCCTTTCACACACGATAACACTTTACATGTCATACATGGGCTCTATAATCGAGCTCTATCCCTTATAGGGGGAAGTAAAGTACCTATGCTATTGTGAGGTGATAGCCTCCACAATGGCAAACGAAATACTTTCACTTAAATTGAATCATTTTCGTTTGTAGCTTGTAGTAAGTGAGGATCAAGGTACCTTTCTAGTCCATTGTGGATGATAGTGAAAAACAATTTAGGAACCTTTAGATGGTTGTTGATCCAAATCAAGCATATAATACACCATAGGAAACCAACCTTAGGTAGAGCCTCACCAACCCGGTTGTAAAAGGCACCGAATTTTAGGCCAAATGGAGAACATTTCATAACAATTCCAAATAGTGTAGAATAAAAAATTATGTGTTTCAAACAAACCAAAAAACAAAAGAAAGGATTTTTCTTACAAAATAAAATTCACAAAAAAGGAGTCTTTTTTAACACAACAATAACAAGGGATTAGCAAAAAAGGCTATTATATCATTTGGTTATGTAGCACCCCAAATGCTTATGACTAAGGAAAAAAAATTTTTTCTAATCTCAAATCACATTCTTATACTAACTCAATTTTGTTTCCTTTTTTTCTCTTTTTCTTTCTGTTTTGCATAAACCACATCATGCATTTTTTTATTGAGATATCTGCTCTAAGACACTTTTTTTCAAAGAATCTCCTTTCATAGATCCTATAGAAATATAGATTTGGTCATCTAAGTATCCCATGTGAGTCATATAATGATGTGCATATTTGGTTAAAGGAAGCTTAGCAAAAGAATAGAGATTGTTTGCCAACCAGTTATGTCAAGGTTACCTAAAAAAATATATTTAGATCTCATACAGAATAATCTAGAAAATTTATCCATCATCTGGGGTCAATTAAGTGAAGAGAGAAAGAAAAGATTTGGTGAAAAGTATAGGTAGATTACATCCCTTATTTCGGTGGTGATTAAGGAAAAGTTGATTCGAGCCGCTATAAAGTTTTGGAACCTATCCTACAGATAATTCACTTTTAACTAAGTGGATTTAATGCCAACCATCAAGGAATATTTAGTTTTGCTTAGGATAGAACTACAATGTGTGGACAAGGTGTTCACTCGGATGTCGAAATTGAACTACCGTAAAAAGTTGGCAAAGCTTATAGGGGTTAAGGTTGAAATTATAGATTCTTTCGTTAAACTAAAGGATGAACATCTCAAAATCCATTAGGATTTTCTCCATAATTTTGTTCAAGGACATTTAGATGATGACCAGGGGATGGCTATCTTTGCTTTGGCAATATGAGGCATGGTGATTTTCCCAAAAACTTAAGCCTATATTGAGATAATCATGGTGGACTTTTTCAAGCAAGTTGAAACCTAACCAAACAATCTTTCACTAGCAATTTAAGTTGAAACCATAAAGTCGTTGAATTTCTATCGACAAATTGGGAAATGTCACTTCATAGGATGTGCATCATTGTTATATGTATAGGTAAGAAGTTACTTCAAATGTGGAAAAAGTGCATTTTTAAAGCATATCTTCGAAACAAGGCAGCGGTTGAAGAATTTTGCAAAAGCCAATGGCTGACTTTAAAGACCAAAGAGAATGGATCACATTCTTTCAAAGACTTACTTGGGATGAAATAAAATGGATGGTGCCTTGGATGCCTTGCATGCCTATATCATATTGACGAGGAAATTAGTAATGGAATCACTATTGGAACTATGTGGCATGATGAGTTATGGCCCATTAATGGCGCTAAAGTAATTTGGTGAAAAATAGTTTGTTCTTGTTACTCATGGCCTTGCTTAAGTGAAGTTCAATTATTGGGACTCCAATGCACCAAGAAAATTGGGACAATTAATCCAAGTGTGGAAAAAGACATGAAGGTCACGATTAGGGCATCTTCTTGACAAGGCCACCCTTGATTACCAAATTTGGAGGGTAAATTGACTTAGAGATGTAGTACTTCCTCTCGATGATGGGTCACGTCAATTAGCTAATCTTTGGGCAAAACCATAGTTATCAGAGGTCGAACTTGTTACGAAAGAATTAGAAGCTGAAAATGAGGAAATAATGAGAGAAAATTTAAAGCTTCTAGAGAAAATGAGACAATTAAAATACGAAGCAAAAATACGAGGGAGCAGATTGGAAAAGTTTGTAAAAGAAAAGGATGTCGTTAATAATGATTTGAAAGAGTTGTGCCAAAAAAACAAGTAATTACGTGTCCAATGCAAGATAAAAAAAAAAAGTAACCAAATCTTTCCTTAGTTGGCAACATGAAATGGATGAACTCTAAGAGAAAGTGAATCATTTGAAAGGGCAAGGCTTAAGAAAAGTAAGAAGAAGCTATCAAAATTTCTTAAGAACGTCAAAATTAGGAGGAATTGTACTCCACAAGCAAATATCTCTCACTTGCATTTTTTTGTCATGCGCACCATGTTTGTTTTAATAATCAACAATTTTCAAAAAATAATAAAAATAATAAAAAAAAGGTTGACCCAAATTTTCTATACAAATAATAAAAATAAAAAAAAAGCAAATTTTGTAATAAAGGTTTAAGGATAGATTAGTCAATAAAGTCTTTGAATCAACTTGTCCATCATTCATTTAATACTCGATCGTAAGCAAAAGCCATGGAAAAAAAATCAAAACAATTGAATGGAATAAATTAAGAAAGCACAAGAAGAGATAAAGTAATAGTTGGCCACAATGATGGCCAAGAAGCATATAAGGAAGGAAATGGTGAGAGAAGATAGTCCTTAAGAAAGGCACCTACAGTAAGAGGATGATGATGCCCCGTATCCTTCAGGTTTTACCCCATATTAAGCCCAGATTTCATAGAGAATGTAACCACAACTTGCATCTTTTATGAGAGGATATCCATTTGCCTACACTACTATGCCAACAACATAGGGACTTACCCAATTTCAAAGGCACACCATTCCAGTGGTAGGAATAAAATTGTCAAATCCAATCCTTGTTTTGGATATTAACGATCCAAGAGAATAGAAAAAGCTCAAAACGAGTGCTTTAAGAGTGAGAGAAGGTCCAAAGTCTTTGCATAAGATGAGTCTCATAGAAGAATGACTATGAGCCATTAAGGGAATGGACATTTATGGCTCGATGGATACGGCCAAATTATCCTTGGTATCGGATGTAGTTATTCCACCTAAATTCAAAGTCTCAGAATTTGAAAAGTATGACATGATTAAGTGTTCGATGACCCACATTAGCATGTACTGTAAAAAGATGGTTGCTTACAATGATAATGAAAAACTATTGATACACATATTTCATGATAGTCTTATAGGATCGGCTACCAAATAGTATATCCAATTGAACAAAAGTCACATCATTCATGGAATGAGTTGGCTAAGGCTTTCATCACTCATTATAGACACATTATAAATCTAGCTTCGGATCACCTATCCTTGTAGAGTATAGAGAAAAAAGCCACTGAAAGTTTCAAAGAGTATGTGCAAAGATGAAGAGAAGCTGTTGCCTAAGTTCAGCCACCCTTCATAAAAAAAGAAACAACTATTTTATTTGTTAATACTCTTTTAGTGGCATACTATGAAAAGATGGTGGAAAATGCCATAAAGAACTTCGCAAACATGGTGGTATCAGGAGATCATCAAGAATGCAATTAAAAGTGAAAAACTTGAATAAGGAGATGCAATGAAGAGCAATGCATCTAAAAAAAAAAAGATGATGTCTAAGTTGTAACTCATGTAGGGCACCAAAATAGTAATTTTAGCCTATCCTATCCCCAACTAGCTTACCACCCTTACAATTCGACTATAAACCATGTTTTGCCAAACCCCTACACTTATCAACCAAATGCCATAGTAAGGGTTTCAACCAATTTTTTGGTTTCAAATGCCCATTCATCCATCCACAAACCATCTTCTTACTCAATCGAATAATCCAAATAGTTTTTTGAAAAGGTAATGAAACAGTTAAGAAAAAACTCCTTTGATCCAATTAATCCTATACTGACCTATATCCCTTACTTCTCAAGAAACAACTTGTTGCACCTACCCATCAGGAACCGTTAAAACCTCCTTAACAATGCCAATGCCAAATGTGAATACGATTTTGAGATTATGGGCCATTCCCTAAAGAACTGCACGGCATTCAAATATAAGGTATAGGGTTTGATTAAAAATGGTTATTTAAACTTTAAAGAGATAAGAGAACTAAATGTTAATGGCAACCCTTTGTCGAATCATGCCAACCTAATAAGCAATGCTATAGATACTAGTGAGGTGCGATGTATTAAGAGATTTATGAATGAAATCAAAACTTCTCTTGAAAAAATGTTTGATATATTAGTAAAGACTAGTACCTTCCCTGCAGCAGCCTCAAACTAAGACAATGGCCAAATAGAGCATGATCCAAATCAAACTTGAAAATATCATATGAGGGCAATAGGGCATTTCATTTAGAACTACAATGCATTCCATCAGGAGCTATAAACAATTATGGATTCAAATTTGATTGAGTTTTTTGTCGAGTGTGGTGAATATTTGGTGAATTCCATAAGAGATGACCTTTTAGAGTATGCACTTTCAAAAGTCATGCTTAAGTTGGTGGCTATATTTTATGATAAAAACCAGCTTAGGCAAAAGAATAATGTCTTTCTATTCCAAAGCCAGTTATGACTATTAATTTCCCTAGTCTTTTTTCATACCAAAATAGTATAGTAATGCCCTGGAAATATGATTGTGACATTGTAGTCAAAGGATCAAATAGTAGTTCAAGTTCAAGCAATCTAGATAGTACTAATATTGCTAGAATGGATTGTATGACTAGGAGTGGACAGTGTTATACATTGAAAACTTTAGAGAATATTTGAAAAAAAAATTAAAAAAAAGAAAAATTGTCAGAAGAAGGAAAAATACTCATTTGATAGCAACCAAAGAAATATAGTATAAGAAGTCAGTATTGAGGAAAAAGCCTGTGAGTTCCTGAAATTGATCAAACATAACGAGTATAGCATTGTGAAACAATTAAATAAAACACCCACCTATGTCTCGTTACTACCTTTATTGTTATACTCTGAACCACACTGAAAGGCTTTGTTGAAAGTGTTGAATAAAGCATATGTAGAGAACAATCTATTAGTTGAAATGTAGGCCACATCATGGGAAACATCATTGCACCAAATTACATTAACTTCAATGACGATAAGATCTCACCAGAAGGTTGAAGAAGTACTAAATCCCTCTATATTTCCATTTGATGCAAAAACCACATCATAGGCAAGGTTCTCATTAATAATGGCTCATCGATCAACATTAGCCTATCACCACTTTGAAGAAACTGCCCATTAACATGTCACATATAAAGCTAAGTCATATGATCATGAGAGTATTTGATGGGTCTCAACACGAAATACTTGGAGACATTGAAATAGCATTGGAAATTCGATCATGTATATTTGCTGTAGAATTTTAGTTCATGAACATTTCTCCATCATATAGCTATTTGTTTAGAAAGCTATAGATTCTCATGGCTGATGCTATCCGATCTTCTTTGCATCAGAAAATCAAGTTCATTGTTGGAAATAAACATGTTTGTATTTTTGAAGAGAAAGATCTAATGGTAAGCAAGCCTTTAAATACTCCATACATAGAAGCTACTAAAGAGGCATTGTAATGCTTTTTCAAGTCTTTTAAATTTGCCAATACAGCTTATGTGGGAAAGGATCAAAGGTAACAATTCACGCTTATTGAAGGTTACAAATATGGTGGTCAAGCAAACAATTAGGAAAAAGTGATGCTATGAAAAAAGTTTAAAGGTAAGCTTGCAAAGAATCAATAAGTCGCTGAGGATAGTTGAAAACCAAGGAAGATTCAGGTTAGGATACAAAGTTAATGTAGCAGAAAGAAAGAGATTTATGGTTGAGAAAAGGGAGAAAAGAATGGCTCACTTTAATGGACATGAACCAAAGAGTGAAAAGTTGGTTTTCCTTCACCTTTATGATAATTTTTGCTCAAGTGGATGTATCTATCTTGAGTAACTAGAGATTGTAAAGGGAGAACCTACATTGGACATAGAATAGGCTTTTTTCGAGTTAAAGATCAGCATGGTCAACGAGAAAAGTATGACAACTAAAGAAAAAGAAGTGTTTGTATATCGATGCCCACTTGGAACCGAACTAAACAATTTGAAAATGATGAAGTTGCCAGTTATCCTTGAGTTCCTTTCAAAGTAATGTAGTGAGTTTAATTCCCCAATGCTTCTACCCAAGTGCATTTATAGGTTTTTATATATAAGCTTATCTTTCTATTTTAATAAAATAAGTGCATTTTTATTTTTTTTTCTTTCATTTAAATTTTCCACACCTTTATACCCACCGATATTTTTTCAATATACATTTTTTAGGTATCTTAATAGTGAACATAAAGATAACTATGACAATAATCTAGAATTTGACTTTGAAAATCTTATTCATGTTGATGAGCTTGATAATGAAGAAAATTCAAATGATTACACTTTACCTCCTGACTCGTTAAAACTAGTAGAGCAAGAAAGAAAATCAATTGAACCACATGAAAAAGCTTTAGATGTAGTAAATTTGAGGAATAAGGAGAACAAGAAAAAAGTCAAAGTGGGTACAGCACTCTCCTGTATCGAAAGGTACAGGTTGGAAGAATTGCTTCATAAGTATGTTGACATGTTTGCTTAGTCATACTGGGATATGCCGAGACTCAACATGGATATTGTAGAACATCAATTGCCTTTGAAACTAGAATGCTAGCTAGTGCAGCAAAAATTGAGATACATGAAACCAGAAATGTTGCTAAAGATCTAAGAGGAAGTGAAGAAATTATTTGATGTGGGGTTTTTTAAAAATAGCTAAAAACCCAAAGTGGGTGCCTAATATACTGCTAGTCCAAAAAAAAGATGGAAAATTTTAAATGTCCATGGATTATTGAGACTTGAACAAGGCAAGCACAAAAGATGACTTCTTATTATCTTACCTTGACATTTTGGTAGATAATACAATGAAGCATTTTATATTTTTATTCATGGATGATTTTTTGGGATACAATCAATTTAAGATGGCTCATACTTATATGGAGAAAACTACATTTATGATGATATAGGGCACATATTGCTATAAAGTTATGCTCTACGAACTAAAAAATTGTAAGAGCCACTTACCAAAGAGCAATGATGACCTTTTTTTCATGATATGATGCATAAAGAGGTAGAAGTATATGTGGATGATATGCTCGTGAAGTCTCATAAAAGGGAAGATCATATAGTTAATCTTAAAAAGTTATTTGAAATGTTATGAAAGTTTTAGCTCAAATTAAACCCGAACAAATGTACATTCGTAGCCAAATTAGGAAATTTGTTAGGGTTTGCGGTTATGAGAAAGGAATTGAGGTGGATCTTGACAAAATGTATGCCATCCAGAACTTGTCCCCTCCATATATGCAAACAGAATAATAGGTTTTTTGGGAAAATTGAACTACATTCTCGCTTTATCTCTCAACTCACTTTCAAGTGCGATCTTATTTTTAAAATGTTTAAAAAACATGACCCTTGTAAATAGAAAGAAGAATGCTAGTGCACCTTTGAGAAAATCAAGGAATATTTATCAAACCTGCTAGTTTTGGTGCCACCTATCATAGGAAAACCTTTGATTCTGTATCTAATGGTGCATGATAATTTTATAGGATACATATTAAGGCAACAAGATGAAACAGGCAAAAAGAAGCAAGCCATTTACTACCTAAGCAAGAAATTTACTAATTATGAATCTAAGTATTCTTGGTTGGAAAGAATGTGTTCTGCATTAGCTTAGATGGCCCACAAACTGAGGTAGTATATGTTACATCACACAACTTAGCTTATAGTAAAACTAGATCCTCTCAAATACATCTTTGAGAAACCATCTTTGTCAGAACGAATAACAAGATGGCAGGTCATGCTCTCCAAATACGACATTGTGTATGTAGCACAAAAGTCAATCAAAAGGAATGCAATTGCAAAATTCCTTGTAGATTGTGCTACTGATGACTATGAACCCATGAAATTTAACTTTCCTAATAAAGACTTGATGATTGTCTTTCAAGTTGAAAAGGTGGAACCTGATGGGAAAACCATGAAAAATGGTTTTTTTATGGAGCTTCGAATGCCTTAAGGCATGAAATTGAGGCAGTTTTAATTTCTCCTAAAGGAAACTACTATTCGAGCATAACAAGGCTAGATTTTAACTACACTAATAATATGGTAAAATACGAAGCATGCATCATGGGTTTGCAAATGGCAATTGAAAAAAATATTAGAGTGTTAAAAGTCTATTGAGACTCAGCCCTAGTAATCTGTTAGTTACGAAGTGAATGGAAAACTAGAGACTTGAAGTTGGTCCAATCCTAGAGGCACATTACCAAATTAATCAAGCAATTTAAGAATATTCAATTTCAACATGTCTTTCGAGAAGAAAATTAGATTGCTAATGCATTAGCAACATTGGCAGCAATGTTCAAGCTAAACACAAATGTAGAGATTCAACCTATCAAATTAAACATATATGAGTCACTAACACATTGTTCGAGAGTTGAAAAAGAGGTGGATGAATGGCCTTGGTACTATGGCATTATGCTATGTGTCAAACATCAACAATACCAAGGTATGCATCAGAAAATGACAAAAGAATTATCTAAAGATTGGCAATGGATTTTTCCTCGATAGAGAGATTTTATATAAAAAGAGTCGAGATCAAATTCTACTAAGATGTGTAGATGTTGTGAAGGTGAAAAGAATATTAAAAGAAGTGTATAAAAAGATTTGTAGGGCTTACTCAAATAGTCACATGATGACCAAACAAATCATGCAAGCAGGCTATTACTGGTTGACATTAGAGAATAATTGTATTAGTTATGCCAGAAAGTGCCATAAATGCCAAATTTATGCAAATAAGATACATGCCCCTCCAATTCCTTTTTATGTTTTGACACCACCATGGTTATTTTCTATGTGAATGATGGATGTGATTAGGCCCTTACCCCAAAAGCTTCAAATGGGCATCGATTTATTTTCATAGTGATTGACTACTTCATAAAGTGCATAAAGGCAATTTCTTATGCTAATGTGGCACGAACAGTGGTATGCAAGTCCATAAAAAAGGAGATAGTGTGTCATTACAAGCTTCCAAAAAGGATCATTTTTTATAATGCTCATAATTTAAACAACAAAATATTAAAAGAGGTTTGTACTCAATTTAAGATTAAACACCAAAATTTAGCGTCATATCGCCCAAAAGTGAATGGTGTAGTGGAAGTTACAAATAAGAACATTAATAAGATAATAGAAAAAAAGATTGACACCTACAAGAATTGGCATAAGAAGCTACCATTTGCACTACACACTTATAGAACTTTAGTCCGCACTTCTACTAGAGCCATCCTTATTTTCACTAGTGTATAAGATGGAGGTCATGCTACCAATTGAGGTAGAAATCCCTTTGCTAAAAATCCTGATGAAGGTAGAATTAGAAGAAGCCAATTGTGTTCAAAGTCATTATGAGCAATTGACTATTATCTAGGAAAAGAGATTAACAATTATTTGCCATGGTCAAATTGACTAGAAAAAAATGATGCAAGCCTATGATAAAAGAGTTTGACCTAGGCAATTCCATGAAAAAAAATTGGTTTTGAAGAAAATCCTTTTGATCCAGCATGATAATTGGGGAAAATGGTTGCCCAATTAAGATGGTCCATATGTAGTAAAAAAGGCCTTCTCAAGTGGGGTATAAATTTTGACAAAAATGGATAATGATGAATTGCCAAACCTAATCAAGTTAAATGATGTGAAGTATTTTGCGTAAAAAAAAAAAAAGAAAAAAAAGAGCTCAAATCAAAAACTTCAAAAAGATGGTTTGGGTTTAAGGGAGAAACCTAAGTAAAAAACTTAAAAAGGCAATTTAGACATGAGAAGGTGTCAACATCAATCAAAGACCATCACACTGGGGCAAAGTTCAATCTGATGTGTTCTAAAAATCAAGAACGTCAAATGGCAAGATTTTCAAAATAGGAATTTTGGATAAATGTTTAATGTTTTTGAATATTTGCTATTTCAAAATTAATTGTCCCCTTACCAATATCATCCTTAGTCGTTTGCTCTTAAATGCCTAGTTGTGTAGACCATTCAAAAAAATCTACTTGTATATCCTTTAGTAATGAGTATCTCTTTTCTTTGGTTAGCATTATTCTCTATTGTGTTGCTTTCTCAAACAAATAAAGGAAACATTGATGCACTATATTTAAAATTGAAATCACGAAAGGTTTGACCTGACAATACTTAAACTACATTGAAAAGGAATTCAAAGGTAACATGAAAAAATGGACAAAATGAGAATAAAAGATAATTGATGAAATAACTGATACTCTAAGGGTTTGAAAGAATGAATCTTTGATTGTTCAGCTATCAAGATTTTGAAAGACCAATTCTGAAACTGAATGTTAGAAGGTTGAAAAAGAAAAAAAAAAGATAAAAGATAAAAAAGTAAAACAGTAAAATAGTAAAAAAAAAGAGGGATGATCTTGAAAACCTTGTTACCACAACTAAAAATGCATAGTACTACTTTTATAAATAAGAAATGTAGAATCTAGACTAAATTTCAAATTTGAAAGTTGACTAAGGGTTGATAGTGTCATAAGCCTTTAATTGAATTCTTTTCCAAAAGATCTAGACCTTTGATAAAAAGAAACTTGTCAGACATATTTTGTAAGACCTTCGAGCATAATCTTCAAATTCCATTCGATCAGATTTTTTTTAAAGTTTCCAAGCCACTAATTAAAGGAGCTTTTCAGTCAAATTTTTTTAAGTTGTCAAGCCTCTAATGAAAGGAACTCTTCATTCAAATTTTTTTAAAGTTGTCAAGCCTCTAATGATAAGAGCTTTTCAGTCAATTGTTTTAAAGTTGTTAAGCCTTTAATGAGAGAAGCTTTTTAGTCAGAATTTTTTAAAGTTATCAAGCCTCTAATAAGAGGAGCTTTTTAGTTAAATTTTTTGAAGTTGTCAAGCCTCTGATGAGAAGAGCCTTTCATTATTTCATTTTTAAAGTTATCAAGTCTCTAATAAGATGAGCCTTTCATCATTTGGAGTTTAAAGTTGTCAAGCCTCTATGAAAGGAAAAAAAATGAACAAAAAATAAAGTAAAACAAAAATTTTTCTTTTGACTTCAGACAAAACTATTGTATTTCTCTTTACCTTATTCTCGATTCTCAACAACACGCAAAAAGGGGTAGCTGTAGGCACCCAATTATGTCCGGATTATCAGAGACAAGCCTCAATTACAATTGAATGAATATTGGGCCCAAAATCAAACCTCAAACTAAAGCCTATATAATAGGCCTATATTTTTCATTTTGTTTACTTATTTGCCTTTTGTTTTAATTTTTGTTTGTTTAATTTATTAAAATAAATAAATAATTAAAATTAATAAAAAAGAGAAAACCCCATGACTGTGGTGCTGTGCATAGCACCAAGTCCCCTTGGCAGCCTTTCTACCCTTACTTGCACCCTCTTTCCCCTTTTGACCCTAGCAAAGAGGGCCAACCTTTCAATAAAATTGGTTTACGACAAAATGAAAAAAAATACACAAAAACCAGTAAGCACCATTGCCTTGGTAGTGTGGAGGCTATTAGTTACACCTTAACCCCCTAAAAATCCTAAAAATCCTAGGATTTCATTTGCCTTCCCTGCTCTATAAATTTAAAGCTTTAACATACCAAAAGGAAGGGAAAGAAAAATCTTTGCCAAAAGAAAAAACCTAACAAACACAATAAAAAGAAATATCTCTGCTAAAAACCTTTCCCTTAACCTGTCTAAGAAAAAAAATCCACATCCCTTAGAATGGGGAACCAGTGAAAAAAAAGAAAAAAAAATAAACCACAAAAAAACCAATCAAGCCAAAAAAATCCAAAAAAAAAGAGTTTTGGCCAAAAGTTTGTAGGTCGAATTAGGAGTTTTTGGGTGATTTTAGGGAAAAAAAAAGAGGTTAGAACAAGAATTAGGGGTTGAAAAGAGTTTGTGGGTGGTTATTGAAAGTTTTTCAATAATCAACGGCGAAAAAAATGATGGATAGATGGTAGCGTAGTGTTGGAATTTGGATGGAAGGAGTTGAAACCTTAGAGTCTGAAGATTTTTTTTTTTTTAAATAGAGGATGAAATGATTTGAAGAAAAAAAGTTGGTTTTTATACCTTAAAAAAAAACAACAAAAAATGATGCCATTTTGGGGAGAGGGAAGATTCGTTGAACCTAAGACCCGACTTAAAGATTCGCATGACTTGACCCGGAGACATTGCAACTGACTAGCATTGACTGGTCTAATCGAACCAAAATTGAACAAAACCCAAACCGGCTTGAAGTGCAAAAAAATCATTTCAGATTGACAGATCGCCTATGAACTACCCTAGGCCGTTGACTAGACTGTTGATCTATCCGATTCATTTTTTTAATTTTTGATTTAATTTTTAAATATTATGTTTATTATTTTGAGTTTTTTTATTATTATTTCTTATGCATGTTTAAAATTTTAAATTCGCTAAAATAAATAATTTTTTAATAATAATAATAAAAGTGAAAACAAAAAAAAAAATGAAGATAAACAAAGAATAATAAAGTTTAAATTCTTGATAATTTTGTAAAAACATAGAATGAACCTTGTAAAATAATACAATAAATAACACCTAAAGAAAATAATAACAACAATAATAAACAAAAAAAAATGGTTTCTAAACTTTTGACTTTTTAAATTTGGGAAAATAAGGAAAATAACCAAAAAATAATAATGAAAAAAATGTAAGAAAGGAAATTTTATCCGAGGGTAAGATTCTAAGGCTTTTCAAATAATGATGCCCATAAAATCTTTAGGTGAGAAGATTTTTTTTAAATATTACTAATGTATTGAAATATTTATAAAAAATTTACAATAAAAATTTTTCTTTTTTCTATTACATAAAATAAAAATTAACTAAAAAAACTATTAAACAAAATAAAAGTTAATTAAAATAAGAAAATGATGGAAAAGAAATATTTTGCCTGATGATGGGATTTTAAGATATTTCGAGTAGTGATGCCTTAAAAATCTTTAGGTGATAAGATTTTTTTTAAATATTACCAATGTATTGGAGTATTTATAAAAAAAAATTCAATATGATAAAAATTTTTCTTACCTTCAAAATAATAAAAATAATAAAACAACAACCAATAAAATTTTTTAAAAATAAAAAAAATGTGTGCATTGATATATTGTCATTCCTATTGCATGCATAATATTGTTTTTATGAAAAATAACTATGAGCCTCTGAGAACGAGATTTTTTAAAAATTCGAGTAGTTATTCCTAAGAAATCCGTAAGTGAGAAAAATTCTTTCAATATTACCAACATACTGAAACATTTCAAGAGTATTTTGGATAACAAGGTTCTAATTTATTTTCTTAAATAAACTAGATTAATCTTCAAAAAAATACTAAAAAAATTTTTTTTAAAAAAAAGAGAAATAATAAAAGTGGAAATAAAATTTTCATCGAATAATGCATACTTTTTTAACAGGCATTGTGAGGGTAGTAATCCTTCCTCACACGTAATCGACTCCTGACTCTAAACTATTTTTGTAAACCAAAAAATTATCTTTTTAATAAATTTTAAAATTTTATTAAAAGATAAAGTTTTAATAGGGGCTAATTGCAGCTAACCAAAAAAGATTATTAGTGGCTCCATTTATTTTTAAATTCATCTAGCAATCCTGAAACCGTTATGACACCTATCATCAGTTCTTAGCCCTTCATGCAAGAGGGGATGGATGTCATTGGATTGTTCACCCCGACTACAGGCCAGAGAAGATTTGTCTTGGTAGCGATAGACTACTTCATAAAGTGGCTTAAAGCCAAGGTCTTGGCAATTACAATGGAGGCCTAGGTCGAGAAATTTGTATGGACGAATATAGTTTGCAAGTTCGGCTTATCTCGATCTATAGTAACAGACAATGACAAACAATTTAAAAATCTAAGATTTAAAAAATGGTGTTCAAACTTCTACATTGATCTAAGACTCACATCCGTTGCCCACCCTCAATCTAATGGACAAGCAAAGGCTACAAATAAGACAATATTGGAGGCCTTGAAGAAAAGCTTCGATGAGGCGAAGGGAAAGTGGACCAATGAACTCTTTAGGGTACTATAGGCTCTAAAGACAACCACAAAGGTCCCCACAGGAAAAACCCCTTTTCTACCTAGCATTTAAAATAAAAGCAATGGTGCACATTGAGATTAATCTCCCAAGGTTAAAAGTCAAATTAGGGTCAGAGGAAGGAAATAAAGAGGCCCTAAGGGCCGACCTAGATTTAGTTAGAAAGCAAAGAGATGTGGCCTTAACCAGAATAGCAACTTATCAATAGAGGGCATCCAATTATTACAATAAAAGGGCCTGACATAAAAATATTAAGAAGGGACCTAGTACTTAAAAAGATTGAAGCTTCATGAGTTAATGGCTATTACGGCAAACAAGCTCCGACCTAGGAAGAACCCTATATGGTTAAAGAGGCTGTCCATGGCATGACTTATAGATTATGGGACATGAACAACAATCCCAAGCTGAGGTATGGAACATAAACAATATAAAAATGTATTATCACCAGCTCAGACTAAACTAAGGTCATACTTGTAATCCAAAAATCAAAGAAGTTATAATGATTATGTTCACTGCTAGTTTTAAAACATTGTCTCTGACCTGATATGTCCGACTTAAAACTTAAAGTCAAAATATGATAATGTTTTTTTTAATCTCTAGTCTTAAGCCTCAACTTACCTAATGCAATCCAACTTGAGACTTATATCAAGATGGATTCTCAAGTTAATTTAAGATATTATTAAACACTTAGGTAAATTTTAAGTTCACTTGAACCGAACTGAAACTTATTGGATTATTTTGAATCAAATCAACTATTAGCTGAGTTATTTTGAGTCATCTGAGTTAAGTTACAAAGTTTAAACCATAAGGTCATCTTGTAAACAATTATCTGAGCTCAAACTTAAAATTTTAAACTAAATAAATAAGGCAAAATTGAACTAAAACTTGGAGCAAAATGTTAAATTTTTGCATTGATAACAACTAGGTTAGTATAAAAAATTGTTAAATGATTGAAGTTGTGTAAAGTGATTAAAACTGAGGTCATAACAAAAACTTAACCTCACATTTTGAACAAAAATTTACAAAAATCAAAAAAATAAGAAAAGAAAAAAGGTTCTAAACATCAGTAACAATAACATCAACATCCCTCATAGTAGCAATAGTAATATAAGCTGGTCTCTCCTCAGCCTCGAGGCCTAGGGTAGCCTTGAGCTCAGCAATTAGTGTTTCGTTTTCATCCTTTCACTCTCCTCTTTCTTATCAGAATGGTGTAGAGGAAGCCTCGATCTAATATTATTTCGTTTAATATCAAAGAGGTTGAGGTTAAGGTTAACAAATTTAAACTGCATCTCATCTTTTGGAGTTTAAAGGCATTAAGGACATTCTTCTTAGAGAACTTTACATGGAGCCTAAAAATTTTGTTAAAAGTTTTGAGCTCTTTAATAGCTTTCTTTTTCAGCTCTTCTTTGTTCTTTTCCCCAACCTCAAGGTTGGACCTCAGCTTTGCAATTTCAGGTTGAGCATCACTAAGTTTTAGCTTGGCATGTTTCCTTATGAACTTTGTTGAGGCCTTCTCAATGTGCATGTTCTCTAGCTTGACCGTTAACTTATCGATCTTTTTTCTCTATTCGACCTCATTCTTGTGAGAAGTATTCAAGCTGGACCTCACACTGCCAAGGGCATTCAAACTCTTTTTGTGCTCTTCACCCAAGACAGTCATGTTCTTTTTGGCCTTAAATAGGTTAGCTGTAGCTAGGTAGGAATTATGGAGAGCTTGGATGGTGTTGTCAATAGGCTTAGAAGGGAGTTTTTGATAAACTACATAGCATGAACTCAAACTTAGCAAAATAAAAAACAAAGAGCAAAGTAAGAACTGAGCTGAAGTTAGATAATACTTATTGCTGGAAAGACTGCGACCTTGTAGAACCTTCTAGCTATATTAAGGTTTTCTAGTGGGTTGTCACCTGGAGTGTACTTTAGGCTGGTACAAACCTTTTCCAAGTTGGGCCTTAGAACCCTAGATTTAGGATTCTCTAGGGTATAGGAAGAGACCTCGATCATCAATTTCTTTACCAGAATGAGAGCTATTGAAGAGAACTCTCGGTGTGTAATTGTTTTATGTTTTTTTATGGTAAGAGAATGTTGAGCTGAAGAGCTTGATTGCTTATTTACTGTTGGATTGATGACTTTATTCCCCTTTCGAGAAGGGGCTTGATCTGAATCTTTTTATTTTGGCTGTTTTTTAGCCTGGGCTCATGTTGGAAGAAAAAAAGTCAAAATTTTTATTGGTAGACACCTGTAAAATTGAGCTAAGAGTCAAAGAAAAAAATTAGACAAAATAAAAATCCTACGAGGTTACCTCACACCTACCCCAGTACTTTATCTTGTTTATTACTTTAGGGGAAGTTAGCTCATAGGCATCTATGACGAGTTGCTGCCTACGAGTGTATTCTAGTACTTTGTCCTAATAAAAAAGGTCTAAGACGAAGAGAGCAAGAAGCACATCTACAAAATTACCAGACTCATTTATTACCTCCCAAGTCTTGACCTCAACCTTGGTCTCATCTTTACTTTTCTTTTTTTTTAGAGGTAGAAAAAAAAGGTAGTTTCTAGTTCTTGATGGTGCTCAGGCAATCAGCAAACAACTTTTTATTGGGCCAAGCTATGACATAAAACCACCTTTTATCATTGGGGTGCTTTTTAATATAAAAGAATTCTTTAAATAAATAGAGGTCAGAAAGAATATCTAAATGTTGATAAAAGACAATAAAGCCTACTATGTACTATAAAAAGTTAGAGGTAAGCTAAATGATTGTTAAATTATAAGAATTAAAAATTGAAACAGATAAAGAACGAAAGGGAACCTTAGACTAGCCACAAATGAATCCTAATATACCTAGAGTTGATATTGCTTCAGTTTATCTGTGACTTAATTTTAAAAGTTAGGCATTAGTGCATATACCCCTCATCAAGAAAGTGAAGGTTCATTTCTAAAGGATAGACGTGATGAGCTAAACGCATATTAGGGCAGTCTTCAGGATTGGTCCTACCTTTTAGTTTCCTCATCACATTTTTTGGAACCATAACTAAGTCGTAAGGGGTATATATAGGAACTTCGACCAATTCATCTTACTTCAAGGAGTTCCACTCCTCACCATCACCTTCTTCAGTGGAGGTATTCTCTTTTTTTTTTTGTTCCTTCTTAGAACCCTCATCGTCGTCAAAGCCTTCACCATCAAAAGATTTAGACTCTTGAGTAGGAGCAAAATTATGAGTTTAAGCAGTGGTGGATAGCACCACGACCTTAAGGGAAGAGAAGAGAGGAAAGGGCTCATTAGGAGAAAAGGTGAGGTGAACAAGGATTGACCAATGAGGAATAGAAGAAATAATATGAGCATTTGTAGGAAAGGAAGCAAAAAAAAAAAGATTAATGAGGCTGGACCCCAAAAGAAGAATAGCCGAAGATAAAAGAAGGTTGACCGTAGAAGATGTACTGACTTGAGAAATAAGAAAAAGAGGTGAATTTTCTAAGTCAAAATCTATCTAGGCATACAATTCTTCCATGTTTAAGACCCACTCCCCTCTTGCCCAAGCATTTTTATTGATCTATTGTTGTTATTCCTTAAACATAGGGTTGAGCCAGTAGGCTATCTTGTGATAGTCTCGACCTCTAATAATTGGTGGGACTAGATCATCGTCATTTTGCCCAAGCTAACCTTTCATAGGCTGTACCTTGAAACTTTCAGCTTCTTAGAGCTAAAACTGAAAGACATGATGAAAAGATAATGTATCGAGGAAAACAAAGAGAATGGATGAAAAGAAGAGAATAGTAAGGTTAAAAAAGATAGAAAGCTTTTAAGGTAGGAAATTCAAGTCAAATAGAGAGCAAAAAAGTAGAAAGGTGAAAAATGAATGCCCCAATAGCCCTTTATATAGCGGCACCTTAGATCAAATGGATGACCCAAATTATGCCACGTGTCGAAACACTGTTGAAGGGTTTTCTTTTTGCCTTCCTCGCTTTGAATTTTATCGCCTAAACTACCTCTTTCCTTATTAAATGCAACCTTAACCATTTAACCCTGTCAAATCAACTAGATCAGACAGGTCTCCAAGTTGAACCAATTTAGTGAACCGATGGCCAGCTGATCACCAAAGTTTAAATAAAGATTCAAGTTCAAGCTTTTGAAAAAATGTTTAAGTCTTACATCGGCCAAATGAACTCTTTAATCTTTCCAAACCTCTTATCTTGACCTCAAATCATCCCAAATAAAGAATACCTTGGCAACCTTCAAATCAGCCATATATTTAACCCAAAGCAAACATACAATATCATATTCACATCAAGTTGTCATACATCATTGCACTTTGGATCAAAACAAACGACAAATGGTCCCTTGATGCTAGTCTCCACATCGACCTTAGCTGCAGCAGATCGAATTCCTTGTGGTGCCCCTTTAGTTGGCTGACTTATGTGAAATGAATTAATTGCATACCCAACAATCTGATATTTAAATTGCTTGGTGGGAAAACAAAATGTTGGGGGTATTTAGTGGTCCAAAGGGAATGATGGTTTTTCTCCTCATTAGAGACTTCTGGCCAACAACAAAAGGCATTTTAGACATTTGACCTAACTTGACATATTAGGTTGGCTGACACGTTTAATGCCATGTCATCTCGACTACATCATTGTTATCCCCCATTGGTCCCTTATCTCTCATCTAAAAATATAGATATTCAAGCATTATCATCCTAGGTTCCATCTTGCCTAAACCCTTCACTCTTCTCTCTTTCTGACCTCTTTCATTCTAATATCTGACTTATGCATCAAAATGCAAATGTAAGGAATGCTCCTTCCATTTACTCCTAATTGCTCTTTTTCTTTTTTGTCCCTTCAAGGATATCCTTATGTTGGAGCTCGGCATCCACAATTTAGATTCCTCATTTCATGATTATATGACAATCCAAAAAATCTAAACAATGTAACAAATTAAGTAGAAATTAAGATTGATTATTAATTATAAACCTCTTAAATCTTTTCCTTGCAAATAACAAATTTCCCCTTTCAAATAAAAAAATCCTGCAAATTAGTCTCAAGCAAGACTAAAAATTTAGTAAGTGCATACTCCTAAGTACTAACAAGAACTCGATGCTCTAAAATTTTCTCAAATAGCTCAAGTATATACTCATTCACACATTCACTTTGATGCTATCGCGTGCAGTTGCATCAACACTCGTGAACTTTTATTACCCTTGGAAGAAAGATGAGAATTTAATACATGGGATCCATGTGAGTTTAAGAAAAGGCCCAGCAGCATTGTAATGCTGATATAACTATGACAGATTTGAGCACCAACTTGGATGTATAGCGTGAAATAAGTGAAGGCAGTTCAATCAATAATTCAATATCACCTAGGGATGAAAGAAGCGTCGAGGCAGTTGGAGAAACTAAAACTAATTTGACCTTGCTGCTTCTTGAGAAACGAAGACGAGGAGGGTTTCACGGGAGAATGATGTTTTCCATTTTCTCGCTCAAGTAGAATCCCTAATAATCGGCAGTAACAAATGACTCTGTCCGGACATATGCCCCTTCCTTTTATCCAATTCTTTGGCTGATTATTTTGCGTTCCAACCCCATGTATCAACCTCCTCTCTACTCATAGAACAGTAGAATACAGACACCGGTGCGTACCTTGGAAATTGCGTATCATAATGCTTGAAGCATTTTTCTTTCTTCACCCTGTTCAAGTAAAAGAGTATCATTAGAGAAAAAAAATAGACAAAATTACAAATCAGTATTTTCTTTGTCCCTTTCGTGTTAGTACATAGAGCATAGCCTTAATGAAATTTCCTTTCTCTCAATTAAACAATATACAAGACCTCTATAACTATATGACAAAAAGAAATCTTCAAATGTGTCAATCAGGCTACTTGGATACAAAAATCTTCAGTTACCATTCACAGCTTCTGCTGTTTCCTGTGCATTCTCTGCATAAATCTAATAGTTTTGGGTGTGCATTCTCAGGAAGATCTGGACGCAGGCCTAGAAACGAAATAAACACAAGACATAAGAATAAATTTTGTCCCAAGTTTAACAACCCTGTTGCACAGTGGCTTTGTAGATTCCATGGAAAAGAACAACCCTTTAGTGGAACCAAAATCTTTAATTCATATCCTTTTCATTGTTATGCAATTTAGGTCTCTGTCTTTCTTCTTGGCAGAATTCCTATGACTTTTGTGTTCTAATAGCAGACACTTAACCTTTAGATAATGTATGGCGAATTGATGTTATCATTCCCTGCGGATATGCTTAAAACATCAATATTTTGGAGTTTCTTTTATAACATTAGCGGATTTAATGCTCTCAAATTACAGTTGATGTTTTTTATTCATTGTTCCAATTCTAAATATGCCTCAACTTATGAAACTCAATTACAGTTAGATTTTTTGCCACTGAGACTCAATAGATTGGTATTCATTTTCAAGTTACTGCAGATTGAGCCACAGAAGGTGTAATATATTTCAAATCAGATTGCATGCAGCAAAATGGAACTCAGGAGATTTTATTGCAAAAGCTATCAAGTATCTAACAGACATTCCAGCTGCACATATTCACTACTAAATGACAGGGAGCCATCCTTATATCATGCTTGAACATTGAACGAACAAAATCCATAAACATTAGAAATAAAATTGCTTCCATGCAATGCATGATGCAGTAATAATATATGGTAGAAAATGGAATCTAAATTTAAGAATAGATACCAGATACTGAAAAACTCTTTAAGCTTGATATAAACTGTGATATAGTTGAGGCTTAAGGTTGTTATTTAACTCAATAAATAGAAACGCAGACCTGTCTCACTTCAATGGCAGCTTGTAGTGGAATCATAGTATCATATGGAACCTGCAGCACCAAGAAAAAAAAATGATTTTTAAAAGTGTAACTTCCAAATATTTTAACATCCAATTGCTCATCAACGTTCTTCAATTTCAAGAAATATCTTGGCAGTCACTAGCTCCCACAGTACAATAGCGAAACTAAATACATCTGCTTTCTGATCATATGGCTGATGGTTTATGACCTTGTGGGAGTAAAATAAAGTAATAAGATGATAAAATACCAAAACAAGAAGTCGAATACAATGACGGTTAATGTACATAGCAAGTAAGACAAAACTATGACACATGACCAGGAGCATAACATATGAACTGAATCATTAAACCTGCAGCTCCTTTCCTTTTAGGCAGAAAACACATGGAAGGAACAAAGTATCCAAAATTAGTGCGTCAATAAAAGTAAGAGCAGATAGGTAATTTCTACAAATGACTAAGGAAGTTTCCCATCAGAATCATCAAATATATACCAAATTGTCACATAATTGAGGGAGGCAACCACAGCCCCTCAACCCCTCAGTCTACTGGATGGGAAAAAAAGAAATAAACATAAGAGACTCACACCTCAGTTGCCATCCATCTATATGTCCCAGTCTCAGCTGTCATTACTTCTTCTTGGTTCTGGAACCAAGCAACACCAAAATCTGCCACCTTAACAACCTTGTGAGAAAATGTAGGGTTCTCAGTTATGGAAAATATGAAATGTTGCAAAAATCTTACTTGAAACTGTGATATAAACAATTCTACAGATGCCAATACAGATTACAGCCAGCCATCTCACTTGAAACTGTGATATAAATAATTCCGCAGATGCCAATACAGATTACAGCCAGCTATCTTAGTTGTGTACTCTATTAACATTCGAAATTTTCATTGCTAGGAGTACATTGACAAATATAGCATCGAGGATCAAGTCACTAGAAGCATGATAAGGACTTCTGTTAATTCAGTAATAAAAAATAGTTAAAAGAAAATCTATCACTGGAGATGGGATTTCGAGAAGGGTTTGGATCACGTGTTGGCATCAATCCTGATACAGAATGCTAAAACACAACTTGTTATTTTCTATCTGTTCTCTTCTTTGTGACTGAAGTAGTTGCCTCATGTTATAGCTAGCTTATTGCTTATTCACCCAGGCTTTCCTGCTCTTACCTGAGCGAGCTTCACATACAAGATCCCACAATCAGAGTATGAAAGTAAAATTTTATAACACCTGAATCCCAACAAATTTTAAGTAATTGTTATTACTCCAGTTAACCTTCCAAACTCTCTATCACCATTAAAATAGTTTAGAACATTAACCACTAAAAGATGAAATGGATGAAAAATCAACATTACTTGCTTGATTCATGACAACTTCCATATTAGGTCTAGTAGCGTATCTTGAGCTCTTCAAATCTCCACATTCTACACCAAATTGTGACTCCTATTGTTCTCAAACACATTATAACTCCAAAAGCAGGAGGTTTTCTTGAGACAGACTTACATTATCAAAGTTCTCATCATAAACAATGTAAGAAAGCATGCCAAAATCCAACTACATGAAACAATTGACGCCAAGCTACAATTTGCTACTTATGATGAATCTAAACACTCTCAATATCATACGGTTGAACATAGGAGGCTTGCCACTACACAAACTCAGCACATGTTCTTGGTTGCCAACTAGATAATTCTCGACAGATTATACTTAATGATATACATCATTGCTTTTTTATTTATACTAGTTTTTTATGTGCATAAGGCATGTGTGATTTTTATTTTTAAAAATTTATTTTAATAAATAATTTTTTATACTAAAATAATAATAATAAATATTAAAAATTTAATTTTGATTTTGATATAATATAAGTAAAATTTGATAATTTTTTATATAATTTTGATTTTGATAACTTGTGATAAAATTTTTGTAACATTCAAGACAATTTGGTAATTTATGATATAATTTTAGTAATCATTGATACAATTTTTGTAATTTTTTTTATAAAATTTTAGTAATCTCTTGATATAATTTTTGTAATTTTTTGATAACTTATGATATAATTTTTGGTAATTATGGATAAAATTTGTATCATCATATTTGATAATGGATTCTTGTAGGTAAGCATGGGTTCAATTCTAGTATAAGATAATTTTCTTTTTATATAATAACATTATTGTTTCATTCAAAGTTTGAAATTTTTTTCATAAACTTTTTATTGAATAGGTTTATAGTAGATTTATCCTAGTCTATAAGATAAATTTTCTAGCTTTATTTCTACTAGTAACCAATATTCATTTTTTGACAATATCAAGTATAAAAAATTTATTAATGATTGACAATTCAGTTATCATTGATTACTGATTATGTTATTAGTGATTTACTATTAAACTATCAATTATATACTGATAAATTTTCAATCATTTACTATTAAATTCGCATTGATTTACTACTAATATATTAATGATTTACTACTAAATTATAACTGATTTACTTCTAAATTATTGATAATTTACTATTAAATTACTAATAATTTGTTATAAAGTTATAACTGATATACTATTATAAATGATTTACTATAAAGTTATCAATGATTAACTAATTTGCTACTAAATTTTCACTTATTTACAACTAAATTATTAATGATTTACTACCAAGTTATTAAAAATTTATATATAAATTTTAATGATTTATTACTATGTTATTATGCATTTATTACATTATTATCATTATTTACTACTTAGGTTTCGATTATTTACTACAAAATCATCAAAAATTTATTACAAAATTAACTATGATTTATTATCAAGTTATCATTGGTTCATATTAAATGATCCATAATTTACTATTAAGGTATTATTGATTAACTATTAAGTTATTGATAATTAATTATTACTAAATTATATTGATTTATTTTTAAATTTTCAATAATTAATAACTAAATTATTATTGATTTACTATTGGGTTATTATGATTTACTACTAAATTTATCAATTAATTATTATTAAGTTATTACTAATTTACTATTAAGTTATCACTAATTTACTATTAAGTTATCATTAATTTATTATTAAATTATTAATTATTAACTACTAAGTTATCACTTTTTTTATTAACCTATTATTGATTTACTAATATGTTGTTATGCATTTACAATTATGAAATATGAAATTTAAAAGTCCAATAATAATATACGAGACATTTTTCTTTTTATACAATAACATTATTGTTTTGTCCAAGTTTATAAATTTTCACCAATTTTTTTATTAAATATGCTTATGGTGGATTATCCTAATCTCTAAAATGAAAGTTTTGACTTCATTTTTGCTAGTACCACTAAATTATTAATAATTTTTTATAAAGTTAAAATTGATTTATTATTAATTTACCGATGATTTACTAAAAAATTATCAATAATTAACTAATTTACTACTAAATTATCAGTAATTTACAATTAAGTTATTAGTAATTTATTATTATATTATTAGTGATTTGCTATTAAGTTATCAATTTACTACTAAATTATCAATGATTTACTACTATATTTTTATATATTTATTATCATGTTATCATTTATTTACTACTTAATTTTTAATTATGTATCACAAAATTATCACTGATATACCATTAAATTATCTATGACTCACTAACAAGTAATTATTGTTTTATATTAAATTATGCATAATTTAATATTAAGTTATCATTGATTAATTATTATGTTATTGATGATTTACTATTAAATTATATTGATTTACTTTTAAATTTCAATAAATAACTACTAAATTATCAATTATTTACGAATAATTTATAATTAATTTACTACTAAATTATTTATTATTTACTACTATCAATTAATTATTATTAAACTGAAATTGTTTTATTATTAAATTATCATTAATTTACTATTAAGTTATCATTGATTTATTACTAAGTTATCAATAATTAATTACTAATTTATCACTTATTTTTTATTAAGTTATCCTTAATTAGTACTATGCTATTATGCATTATAATTATACTATAATTAATTTACCATTAAAGTATTATGCATTTATTATTGTATTATTACCAATTTACTAAAAAGTTATCAACTATTGATTACTAAATTATCTTTCATTTACTATTAAGTTATTACTAATTTATTATTAAGTTATCGATGATTATTACTAAGTTATACTGATTACATTTAAATTTTTAATGATTAATTACTAAATTATTAATTATCCACTACTATGTTAATTATTTAGTTATGAATATCTAGAAAGAAAATAATCACAATGTGTGCTAAATGATGTAATCCATAAAGTAGAGAAAAAAAGAAGAATAAGTTCAAATGTAAATGACTTGAAAGTATGAATATATGTTTTTAATTTACTATCAGTAGTTTAACACGTAAAAATAAGTTTAAATCATAACTTTTTATACTAATCCAAGTATTAAAACTAAATTAAATAAATCTATACAATATACATTAAGTCAACATTTCAAAATATTTTAGTTCATGATAAAATAGTACATATTAAGATAAGCTTTATTAATGATTTGATTGAATCATTAGTATATATGTTTTTATACTTGTTAATGAAGAACAATTGTATATAAAAGATTAAAAATTTTGAAGTATTCTATCACAAATATATGTAATAAATTTTGCCTTATGTTTCTATCTTTAAGTACATAATTTTTGGTAAAAATTTCATTATATATGTGATAAAAGAAAAGAGAACAAATTTACTAAATAAAATTTATAAAAATTAAGCAAACCACAATTTTAAAAAATATTAAATTCACAATAATTACATTTGCATTCTTCATAAACATTTTCTTCTACAAAACAAAAGGATGGAATATTTTCAGTTATTATTTTATTGTTATTACCATCACTTAAAAATGTGTTTTTCTGATATTTTGATACTAATCAAGTTTTCATTTGAAAAGAATAAAGAATATTATGTTGGATTATCACAAATCAAATAATATTTAACTTTATGTTGTGTTCCTTAACGAGTATGAATTATGATATCTCTTTCAAATGAAATATTTGAATTGTTTCCCTTAACCTATATAACAGTAACTTGATTAAAAAATGTATGATTATAACCCGTTGATCTATATTAATATTTCTACAATAAAAATTTTAAAACCCTCAAAAAAAGATTTATCCTTTAATCTCTACAGAATTAGGACATAAGAAATTTTTTTTAGAATTATTATTAGTATCTCTATCATTTTGTACTTAAATTTTTATCGTGTTGTATTCTCCTTTTATTTTAAAATTTATTATCGATGTCATAAAAGTGTAGCTAAAATAACATGGGTTAATTAACTCAAACTTGAAATAATTCAAAACTCAAATTGAGTATAAATAAAATTTTTACTCATTTTAAATTTTAATTTAATTAAAAATAATATAATACATATAATTATAAAAATGAACTAACTTGACCCATTTTTAAAAGTCAATAACTTATTAGTTATTTAAAACCCAAAATGATTGAATATAACAAAAATTCAAATTGAAATAGTAACCTAATCAAAATCTAATATTTTTTATTCATCTTCCGTAACAATTTAAAAATTCCTAATGTAAGCTTTTTTTTTCTTTCATCTCCAATGTCTTATTTTTTTTGTATTTGTGGTTGAATTAGTTAATTAATTTTAAAAGTATTTCTAAAATAAAATTACAATTATAAGTAATTGAGTATACCTTTTTTATTTTGATATAAGACGATTTGAATTTAGCTTTTTAAATAAAAAGAAACATGTATCTATTTTTTAGTCAAATTTACTCAGTTGCATAAGTGAATAGTTGAGTACATATAATGAATAGAAGTAAATGATAAAACTTAACTTAATTTAATTGGCTACTAATCTTAAGTCTAAAATCCAACTCGAAATTATAAAAAGTCAAATGAATTTTGCTAATAAATGCCTTTAAATTACTTTCAAATTTAGTTAAATTATAATTTATAATAATATTTTTTATGTAAAATGTAATAGCGATAATTAATTCAATTAATTTCAATTCTTTTGAATAAATATTACCTACTATGACAACTTTAAAAATTTTGATACAACAGTGAATATTCTTTGTCATAATGGTTTTAGAGACCACTAGACAAAAATTTTAAAAGTTTTTCAAATAAAGAGAATCACCACAATCTTTTTTGTTTATGTATGATTGATGATCTAAAAAGTTTTTCTTTTTAATAAAACAATAAAATGATTTTAAAATTTATTAAAAAGATAATTTGGTCTATAAAAAATTAAGTTCGAGAGTCAGTTATGCATGGAGAAGGTTTAGCACCCCCAAAGTGCCCATTAAAAATTAATATCAGTTGATTACATGTTATTCTTAATATTGATAAAAATGGTCTTAATCCTAATATTTAAAAATGATTCCTTCAAATTTTATTCTTTCATAAAAATCTCTTTTCCTTTTGTTTTTAAATAAAATCTTTTATTTAAGAATAAGATGAAATTTTTTGTATCGAAATATTTTCTAATTTTTTAATATTTAGGCAGAATTTTGAAGAATATTTCTCTTCTTAAGACTTTCATATTAATTAATAAAAAATCTTACATAAAATTTCTTTACAAAATAATAATTATTGAAAAGTCCTCCAATATCTAGGTAAGATCTAAAAAATTATTTTGACTTAGGAATATTAGCCTTTTTATTTAAAATCATTTTCCAAAAACCACCATTTATTAATTAAATTTTTTAAAAGTAATGAACTACAGGTAGATATCATATGGAGTAGATGTATGATGCGAATGTAAATTAAAATGCAGACAATTGATTAAATTCATTTAATGCCTATTTAAATTTAATTCATTTTATTTAGGAATAAAATCATTTATTTAGAAATAAGATGAAAATTTTTAATATCGAAACATTTTCTAATTCTCTAATATCTAAGCACAATTTGAAAAGTATTTTTCTACGTAGAATTTTCATGATATTCTTTAAATTTTGGCATAATATTCATCCGTAAAAAATAATTATTGAAAAGTCCTCCATTATTTAGATAGGGTCTCAATAATTATTTTTACATTTGACAATTGACCATTATTTATAAAAAATTAATTTCCAAAATTACCATTTATCAATTCAAAATTTTATTTCAAGGTATAATGTAACGAGAGATAAATAAATGAAACCATCAATCAAATTAACCTATTTTTCATGCATTTGATCCTATTTTTTATCATTATCTTTTTTAAGAAAAAAATCAAGAGCAAAATAAATTTTAATTTTTTATTTATTTTGGTGAAGAAAAAATTTTTTTAACTCCTCGATATCTAGCTAGAATTTAAGAAAATTAATCATTCCAAACATAATTTGGATTACCTTCAATATTTAGGTAGAGTTTCCAAAATAATTTTTACTTAAAAATATTATCTTATTTTTTTATTTTCCAAGTAATAATAATAATTTAAAAAATACACAAGCATTTATATTTTTTATTTTGATCTAGACAATATTCTTTAATTTGAAACAAGCAAATAAAAAAAAATCATTAAAGTGAAAAGCTCAAATTCATTAATAGTTATACCTTGGGTTTCAACCTAATACCATGAGTAAAGGCCAACGGAAGTTAGATCTTGGGTTGAGATTGGCCAAATCGGGTTGGGTAAAAGCTGGAGTTGTTCTAGAGGCATCGGGTTGAGTTGACCCGTTTGACTTTCCTTTTATTTCTACCATAAATGTCAACTTTTTTTTTTAACTTTATTTCAACCCTCTTCTCTAAAGAAAATTCATCACTTCATCAAACAAGAAAAGACAGCCCCTTTAACCTACTTTTCGGTAACTAGCGGCGACCAGACTACCACTCGTCGTCGACTGTCGCTAATGGCCGACATTATTTCAGTCCCAAATTTCACCCACTGCTTCTCGCCAACCTCTTGATCTCTAAAATGGCCTAGATCTATCTAGATTTGAAAATTTAAACCAAAACTTCGAACCATAAAATCTCCTCCTTTCACTGTTCGATCTTTATATATGTTGTTCCCCTTCCCCCTTTGTCTTTTCCACCCTTTCAGATCACCCAAAGCCTACACCATCACAAGCCACCGTGAGTCCCTATCGCCGATGTTGCGAGCCATCGCCTCAGAAAGTGGCTGACCTTTTCCTTTTTTCGTTTACACCAAACTAAAATAAAATTCACCCACTATTCAAACCCAAAAATATTCTTTAAAGAAAATCGAAACTATTGTTGTTTGTTTGTTTTTTTCTTTTCTTTCATTTTCGTTTGCTATTTGGTTGTTCTTTGGCACTACTTCTCCCAAAATCCAAGGGATGTGTGATTTTTTTGCTGTTTTTGATTCTCGATTGCTCAACAAGAGTTAGGTTGAGGGGGTTGGTTCTCATAAATATTTTAGGCTGGTGATAGTTATGGTTTGAAGATACCAATAGAGGATGGACTCGGGTTTGGTGGAGATGCTGTAAGCTTGAGCGCTACTTCATGTTGGTGGCTTGGGTAGTAGTGGGTGGTTCACATGGGTGTCTTGATTGAGCTATGGATTTAATTATGTGATGGTGATTTTTGGATGCTAATGGATATTATGGTTTTAGGGTGTTCTGGTCGGGTAGGCAAAGGCAGGTGGTGCTTAACTGATGGTGGTGGTTATAGAGTGCTAATACAGTAAGATAAATGCAGGTTGTCAACGAGAGCTACGAAGGGGCTGTGGAAGCTTTTATGAAAAATTTTTGCTGTTGAGGTGGTTTCGATTGGGGTGCTTTAGTGGGCTTATGGTGAATGGTGAAAATGGTGGAGGTTGCCTAATTAGGTGATGGGTTTGGGTAGTGTTAGAGGGGACTAGTGATGGTAAATGCTAGGATTTTTTTTGGTGAGTGTTTCTACTTTCTGGGATAGCCGAATGGAGGTTTTGGGAAATTTTTTTTGCTGGTTTTTTCTCCTCCCTTTGATGAATGATGTTCTTGTTTTTCATATGTGAATTGGTGTCATAAAAGTCAAATGTCCAACAACTTAACAAAGTTCAGGGTAATGGTGCAGGGGAGTGGAGCAAGGTATTGGAGCTTGCTCTTATGAATCTGGTTGGTTGCAATGTTACAACCCCTAATTATCTTCTACCTTTTTGGTTTGTTTGCCATGTTATTTTTTTTTTGTAATTTTTATTTGATTAAAATAGTTAAATAAAATTGGGTATTTTAATTCTTGGGCTTTAAATTGATTTTTAGGCCATTATGTCCAAAGACTTAAAATTTGTGTTGATCCACACTAAATTGAGCCTTAACCTAAATAAAATTAGATTGGATTTTATCCTATAAAAAATGATCCAAAAGCAATTAATTGGAGATAAGTTCAAACGAGTTAATCCAATTACAATGCTTAAATTGGCTCAAATCGAATCATTCGAATCAAGCGCAAAATTAAACAAAATTGAATTAATTCGGATAAAATTAGGTGTTTATAATTATCTTTTTTTGGCACATTACTAAGAATTATGAATAGGGCAAAATATTAATAATAATTTTTTTGATTAACAATTCAAGGTTTTTCAAAAGTTTTTTTTTGTTTTGTTTATTCTTTTGCTCTTTTTTTGTTTTTTGTTTTGCTCTTTTCTCTTTTTTTTTTTTAACTTTTTGAATTTTTTGAATTTTTAAGTTTTTTTTTATTTTTTCTTTTTCAAATTTTTGAGATTTTTTTTACATTAAGAAAAAAAACTTCTCTTAGCAAAGGTTTCCATAACTTTTGAAAATAAATTTACAAGTTCCTTTAAGTAAAGACTCAACAACTTTTAAAAATAAATTTAAAAGTTTCTTCAGGAAAAGATTCAATAACTTTTGAAAATAAATTTAAAATATTCTGTCTATAAGACTTAGAGATTATGTTTAGAGGTCTTACAAATCTTGACAAAAGAATAAATTTAGCTCAAAAAACTTATGAATCTTGTCTAAAAGAATTAGAGACTTATGAATACTCTTTTCAATAAAGGCTCCACATCTTTAAAATTTTAAAATATTATGCTTAGAGGTCTTACAAATCTTGGCACCTAAAATAGATTTAGCTTAAAAAACTTACGAATTTTACCTAGAGGACTTAGAGATTACGCTCAGAGGTCTTACAAATCTTGACATCTACAAATAATCCTCTAAAAAGAGCCCTTGAAATTTTAAAAATTTAAAACATTATGCTCAAAGGATTTATGAATTGTTTGAATCTTTGGTCGAAGGTCTTGGGGATTATGCCCTAGGACTTATAAATCATTTTCTGAAATTTGCTTGTAAAAAGGAAACATTCAATTTTTAAGATTTTTTTAACTTTAAATATCATCACCAAAAAAATTTGGATATCACCATTGAGTAAATATGGGAATGATATTTAAACATAATTATTTGGTTATCACCACTGAGAAAACTTTAATAATATGCAAATATGAATATTCGGATATCACTATTGAAAAAAACTCGAATATCACCATTAAGTAATTTTGAAAAAACACTTGATCACAACATTTCCTTTAATTGGTGCCAATTTTATTGAGCTTAAAATCTGGGTGACAGCTAACTTAGGCTTAAATTTTATTGATGTCAGCTAATTTGGGTTTAAAGTGCCAACTAAACTGCATTTAAAATCTTAATTTGGGTGCTAGTTAAACTAGGCTTAAAATCTTAATTTGGGTGCTAGCTATACTATGCTTAAATCTCATCTAGGTGGTAGTTAAACTAGGCTTAAAACTCAATTTGGAACTAAACTGGGCTTAAATCTCAATTTGGTTGCTAGTTAAACTGAGCTTAAATCTCATCTGGGTACCAGCTAAACTAGGCTTAATTCTCATCTAAGTGCCAGCTAATCTAGACTTAAAGTGCCAACTAAACTCAGCTTAAAATTTGGATGCCAACTAATTTGGGTTTAGGTGTTAACTAATCTAGGCATAAAATACCAGCTAAACTAGGTCTAAAATTTGAGTGCTATCTAATTTGGGCTTAGGTACCCGTTAATCTAGACTTAAAGTTGATTGGGAAATCCTGCAAGCACATAGGCCATTAAAGTAATAATAGAGACTATAAATGTCTAGATATCGATCCTATGAGAATTAGTTAAAATAGTCCTAAGCTAAGTACCTATTATCCCCATATCCTTCTAAAGTTAATTTGATCCAAAAATAAACATGAAAATTAACTACGAAAATAAAAGTGAATAAAGCATTAAAACTAAGTAAATGAGAAAATGAATAGGAACAAAATGTAAATGCATGCTATAAAATATAAAATACAGTTGCTAAATCAAGGTAAAAACAAATTTGAAGTACAATTCAAGTAATGAAAATGAAAAATGCAACTAAACTTGCAAAACTTGCTAAACCAAAAGGGGGCGCTTGATCCAAGGGAAAATGTGATACTTGGGGTTTTATTTGATTTTTAGGGTATCCTATAATCAGATTCACTCATTTGATTGGTAGAAATCTTGATTTATTAATTCATATATAATTACCATAATCTCCTTGACAAGTTATAGGCAACCTTTCATTTTTTTTTAACAAAAAAAAATTCAAATGAAAAACGATACCTTTAACAGTAAAAAAAAAAAAGAAAGATTTTAATTTTTTTAATTAAATATACCCAGTTACGGTGTTTAACTAGACATTAAGTCATAATTGTTGTATTAAAATATAAAAAAATCAATTATAGAATTTGGAAAAGCTGAATGCCTTATTTGCTTTTGTAAATATGTTAGAAAAAGTATCAAATAAAGCGTTTGTTCAAAGAAACAACTTATTTCCTTTGTAAAAATTTTGGAAGATCGTCTATCAAATAAGGTGATTGTAAAAAGAAAACGCCTTATTTGAATAGGTCAAATAAGGTGTTTGTTTAAGAAGTGCCTTATTTAATGCTTTTGTAAAGATTGTGGATGTTCAAGAAGTGCTTTATTTGATGCTTTTGTAAAGATTATGTATAAAGCATCAAATAAGGCGTTTGTAGGAAGAAACGCTTTAATTGATATCAATTAAGGCATTTCTTCTTGCAAAATGCCTTAATTGCTATATATTAAAATTGAATTAAAAATAAGACAATTTTTTTTTTTAAAAAGCTAACACTGAGTTCTAGACTTACTTTTCAAAAGGGTAATGGATATACAAAAAATTTTTTATTCATGTCAAATTTGGAAATAAGGTAACTGTTCCTCCTGGAATCCTAAAATACCACAGGAGAATGTGGGTTTTTGATTCCAAGACTTTGGGTACTGTTGGGATCTAACATTTTCTCCTGTAATTAGATTATCTTGAACTAAATGAGAGAAACAAATACCTACCATCAAGATTCTGAGGGAAAATTTATAGATTCTCCCGAACTAAATACACTTAAAATATAAAGCTACAATAGGAAAACTATAACTTCAAGAATGAAACCTAACTCTAAATGTTAACGAATTTCATAAAATCAAACTTGCAATAAAAAAAAAAACAATTAATGCTCTGAAATAACAAAAAAATTAAATGCAAGTAATGGAAGAAAATTGTAACATCCAAGCTAAAGGTTGAAAAACTGAAAGTAGTTGTTAATTTGAAAACTAAACTTTAAACTAAAAATCTGGACTTAAATTGCACAAAATCAATGAAATATGAACTGGAAATTAAGAGATCATTAAAGGAACATTGTGAGAAACTAATTCGAAGAATAATATTGAAAAGAAAGTGCAAGGATTAACAAGAAAAATTCATAACTAAAACTGAGTTCACAGCAATATCTACCAATTCTAATGAGAAAAAAATTAGATCTAAAATTTTCTAGAGAGAATGAACTAAAACTGAGCTAAAGCAAGCTTAATCAACAAGTTTACTACATGATTCAACAAAGAAATTGCATAAAAAAAAAAGAAATTCGAGCTCATTGAACTAAAAATTTAAACAGCACATAATTCTGGAAAAACATAACATCATCTAAGAAAATTAACCAAACAACAATAAAAAGCAAGAAATAAATTGCACAAAATTAAACTAAACAAGATAACAAGTAGAAATAAAGATTAAGGAAGAAAAGAGCGCAAACAAATCGCCTAGAGGAGAGAAGAACCAAGCTCCAACTTGAATTTTACACTTGATCTTCACTACCTCTAGGATTTCAACCTCAACTTGCAAGAATTAACTATATTGATTGGGAACATATTGGATGCTAATTTTTACTATGTTGAAGAAAAACTGTGAAAAAATATTGGAGTAAAAACAAGTACGAAATGATTGAGTTCTGATTAAAATATTACAACTAGGTCAAGTGCGAAAATGCAGAAACAGATTTGAGATTGGCAATAAAACTTGAAGATTTGAGCTCGAAATCAACAAAATTTGCAAATTTTATTGCAAAATCATAAAGAAAACTGAAAAATACTTGATAAAATGTAAAAGTGCAGTAAAAAACAATAGAAAAACATGAAGATCAATGGTTGTTGGATTGCTAAGAAAGTAAAATGCAGTAAAGGAAAATGCAAAAATTAAAGAATAAGAAAAATAAAATCCTATGCTAAATTCTTTCTAAAATGGTTGGCTCCACTCCTATTTATAGCCAAGTGAATGGTGAATGAAGCCCTAAAAAATCTCCCCAAAATATCTACAATGAGGTAAGCTTCTAGAGACTTCTTTCTTCCTTGCTTCCTCATTTGGTGCATGGCTATTTGTAGGCTTTTTTGTTCTTTCTCAATTGTAAGGCTTCATCTTGCATTTTGCCACTTCCAGAATATCCATGTTATAGGCAATGAAAGCTCTCCAATATGCCATGTCATCACCTATTGAAGCATTCCTTTAAATGCCAAAATATGATGCCTAATTCTTTTGCAAATGAAGGTTGCATTTTACGCCACTAGTGTACCGTCTTTTTAGTGCATTTTTTTGCAACTCCCCTCTTCATTTGGCTACCAAAAATTCAAGTTATTTAATTGAGCAAATTTTTCATTAAAATCACTTGAAAATTTCTAAAATTAAGCTCAAAAAATTATTGAAGAAAAAATCAAGAAAACTCCCTTAATGAGTAATGTAACTCAATGACACTAACTTAGACCAAATTTATCCAAACTGATCAAAATTCCTTATTTTCTTCATTTTTACCTATGCATAAGAAAATGTGCATTTAGGAGTTTTTGTGCCAAAAATCCTAAGAAACAAGCCAAAATATATGAAAAATTACACTAAAAATGAGTATGAAAATACTAAAAATTTAGTGTAATCAAAACCCCAAACTTAAGCTTTTGCTTGTCCTCAAGCAAAACAAGATTGAGCAAGAATCATACTATACTCTCAATGCTTAATTCAACATGAATGCCTCATGGATTGAATAATAGATATAACTAAAATAAAATCATAAATAAGTGCTAATATAAAAAATCAACTTAAGCTAAGATCATTCCTAACTATGGTTCCACAAGCAAGCAACACCTCTCACATATCCTTGCATGAAATCTAGTAATGTTATATGAAACATGAAACTTTAGTAACAAGGATCAATAAAGCATGCTCATGTTTCATAAGTTTGCTTATCACATCTCTTTCCACTAATGTAGATAAACACATAACCAAGGGTCATTTAGGACTTTATTAAGCTTGTAACAAAAGGCTATGGTCAAGGTATAATAAAAGTCATTTAGGCTCAAGCACCCTAACAATGCATCATATGTCTAGGATCACCTATAGTTGAGCTTTCAATGTAAGAAAGATAAGCTTGACTAAAGAATCACCCCTAAAACTTTGATTGTGCCCATTTTTCATTCTTTTCTTTGCTTTTTCACCATTTTATTGATTTTGTTTTTTTTTTTGTTTTCACTTTGCTTTGCTTTTCTTTTTTTTTTTTTGGTTTTCTTTTTTTTTTCTTTCTCAATTTCCCATTCTTTTTCCAAGTTCAACCCTTTCCACCATAATGATGCATAGCTCATAAATTGTGCATGAATATCCTAATGCATATATAGGGTAAGGGACTAAATAGATAGAAAATATACAAAATAAGGCTATAGGCTAGTAATGTGGTTTCAAAACAAAGAAAATGTTATCATAAGACTCAAATGGGGTGACTATGAAAATATTATATCAAGGTTGGCTTGAAAGGCTCAAATGATCCAAAAATGGCTTATATCATTTCCCTAATCATGTGTCTTTTAGGATTTTACCTCAAGAGATGATTAAAATAAATTCTAGATTTATAAAACAAAACTCTAAAGACCAATGCAAAACAATACCATGCTCACATAATCAATACTAGATAAAAAGAATGCAATTCAATTTTCAAAACATCACTCCTAAATGAATACCAACAAATAAATTAGTACATATGAAAATCAAAATCTACAAAATAAATAAATAGGTTAGTGCACATAAGACAAATCATAAACAATCACATAATAAAAGCCATCAAAACAAGGCTTTAAATAACATATGACTAACTAATGGCTTGATTCTCTAATGTCTCTAATGGAGTAGCCAAACTATCATAACGTTTAGATCTGATAACTTATCTATTAGAAACAAAAATATGGAGTTGCCAGCATCTAAGTGTGATTGGTCACTAATGTGAGTCTATCCTTTTTAAGGTTATCATAAACTTGACTAAAAGTCTCTAAAAAGAATAGATTTTGATCTACATCAACAAAACGAACTTTATGAGTTAATTACTTATAGGAAAGGTTTTATCACCCTCACAATATCCAAAATTGATACCAAATTAGTTTTATGTTATTTTATCTAAGCTTTAATCAAAAATTATTTTTAATAATTTCGATATTTAAGTATTGAAAAAAAATCTTTAGATTTTCACCAAAAAAGAAATATTTCTCACCTCAAGAGTATTTAAGATAAATTCATTGTTTATTTGAGAAGTTCTGTAATCAAATTATTAAAAATCTTATGACATAAAAACCAATTTATTCCATTTTATTTAAAAATATTAATTTCAAAATAATATTAAAATATTAATTTCAAAATTATACAAAGAATATTTAAAATTTTAAATTCACACTATCAAAACTTACATCAAAGTTCCTTTTAATTTTTCATTATTAAATTTCAATAAAAATTATATGCTAATCAATAAAAATTAAAATAACAAAATTGAAAATAATAAAAAAAAGAACATGTATTTACAAATAAATAGAATGGAATAAAATAAATAAATATACAAATATACATGAAATAAAAAAAGGCAAAGAATTATATCTAACTTGTGTGTTGGATTTTAGCATAAGGAAAAACTTTATAGCCTAAGGAAATGGGCTATTGAAATATGTTGCAGGCCATAAATTTAATAGCTTTGGATATGACTTCGATCTTGATTAACTTTTTTTTTATTTTTTAAAATCGTAAGAAGCTCTCCAAATTTCAACTGCAAACTTCTTTTAGCCTGTTTCTTCCTCAAAACTCAAAACTTTATATTTGCTCTATTTGCTATGTCTATTGCTTCTTAATTCTGAGTTTAGAATGGAGTTCTTTATATAGATATTGAATCATTTTGCAATTTGAAAAATTTTATTACTTATTATATCCATCAAAATTCTACCATTTTTTCCTTTTTTGTAAAAACTTGATTTCCAAGAATTATCAAAATGAAACTCAATTGTTAAATTTTAAATCCAAATAAAATCACAATTTATGTTTTTTTTTACCATAAATAAAAATAAAAAACACTTTTGAACTTTTTAATTTGGGTTTAAAAATGATTTTTAAAACCAATATCAAAATATAAATTGATATCCAATAATATTAAAAAAATTCAAACAAAATTGAATGTCTACAAAAGAAAAAAAATATAAATTTGTTAAATAGTTTATTACATATTTTCATTATTCAAACTTTAATTTTTAATGAATAATAAATTTTTATTTCAAATAAAAAACATCATTCAAAAAAACTCCAATAAGACATAAGATAAAATTAATTTTAAATGTAATAATTTTAAATTGAATATAAAATTAAGTAAAATTTAATTAAAAAGATAAAAATGATTTGAATAAATTTACACTATAAATTTAGTTGAAAGTGTATTTATTGCCTTTAAATAAACTAATAAAATTTTTATTGATTTTTAACTCGTGGATAGGAATTTTCTTTTAATAACCCAAGTTGGAAGAATAGAGAAAAATTATGATAAAATTGACATTAAAATCAGTAATTATTTAAATACTAACTACAAGAAGACAATTGCATCGCGACTTGTCAAGTAATACTATCTTGATTTATTTACTGATAAAATTTTCAACATGAAATTATGCATTTTTTTTCTAAATTATTATAATGAATAAGGAAAATGATAAAAAGAAATAGAAAGAAACAGATTATGTTTTAATTCATACTAATTTATATATTATATTATAAAATTAATATGAATTAAAAATAATTTAACATTATATAAAATAAAATAAAAAATATTGTGCTTAGGAGTTTAAAAAGCTAGGTTATGAATATATTGGTTAAATTAAAATGTTGGTTTTACAAGCAGAGGAAGCACCGAAGCAATAAAACTCTTCAAAAAAGAAAAAATGAATTTCAGCAAAACTGATTTGATGACGTGACAGCATTGTACAAGGGTAATTTAGGGAAATAACAAGATTGCCCTTGAGACTGAGACAACGCGTCCACTCTCCAACATGAAATAGTCTCTTTACGCTACCCTCAAATTCTGACAATGTTCTGCATTTTAATCGCACGATTCCCTGCTTCGCATCGACGAAAATGGAGGATTCTCCGATCAACCGTCTCCGAGAAGATACACTCCACCAGATCTTTTCTTCCCTTTCGCTTCGTCAAATCATGATCTGCCGCTCCGTTTGTAAGCTCTTTAACCAAATCTTGACCTCTTCGTCTTTCATGCACCTCATCTCCACTCGATCCCATCTCAACCTCCTCTCTCTCCGTCCCCCTCATCACCATCACAACCACCATAATAACAGCCGCCACACGTCCCTTTCTACTTCCCTACACGTTTACGACCCTGATCAAGACCAATGGCTTCGTTTCAACCTCGATTTTCTTCCCTTCTGATCTCCTTACCCCGTCACTTCTTCTCTTGGTCTGGTTTACCTCTGGGCCGACTCAGCTGACTCGCCCGACTCGAACAAGTCACTCATCGTTTGTAACCCCTTGACTCGCCAATATAGAGTTCTCCCCTAGCTCGGTTCGGCCTGGTCACGCCATGGCTCGGTGCTAGTTGACTCAGTGAACCGAGTCATTGTCCTAACAGAACTCGCTGCTTTTTACTTCTCCTTCTCTCAACAAACCCAGCAATGGCTCAAATTCTCTTCGAATTTACCTTCAAAACCCCGAAGCCCCATCGTCGTTTCCAACTCCGTTTTCGGCCTATGCGACGTCGGATCACCGTGGAGGAGTAAGTGGAAGTTATTCTCTTGCGCTGTCAAAAACATGTTAAATTTAAAGTTAAATGTGATGAACAACAGTTGGGAATGTTTGGAAAGGCACGAATGGGGGGACATTTTCGATATCATGAAACGACCAAGTTTAATACGTGGGAATGGGAACAAGATCTTGATGATTGGGGGATTAAATCGAGTTATTCGTTGAATCAATCTTGTTTGACGATTTTAATATTGAGGTTGGATTTGGAAACGATGGAGTGGGAAGAGGCGACAAGGATGCCAGAGGAGATGCAGCGGTGGTTTCAGGATAGTAAGTTTAAGGTGTTTGGAGGAGGGGATAGTGTTTGCTTTTCGGGGAAGAAGGTTGGGAGGTTGGCTCTTTGGGATTGCTGCGAGTGGCGGTGGATTGATGAGGTGCCCGGAAATGGGGATGAGGTTTTCCGGGGATTTATGTTCGAGGCTAGGCTTACCGCTGTTCCTTAAACAGATGCTCGGTATGTCCTTACATTGTTTGGTGCTTTGGAATATTGTTATATTTTGTTTATGTCCTTTTTAATGAAATGCATGATTCAGGATAGTGAGAAAACAGTGTAATCTGTTGTCAAGAATGAAAAGTGAGAATTGTGTTCAATTTGTTATCAGGCAATGTAACTTCTTACTGATAATTAGAAGAACTCAGGAATGTTACTTTCCTTCTATTATTGTTTTTAGTGCTTGATTGAGACATTGAATTCAAATATAGAAAAGAAATGTTAGTTTTTGTGTTCATTTGTAACCATGGAGTATTTTTTTCTCTGAGGGGAATGTAGAACTTTTTAAGTTAATGGAAGAAGTGCGTGTTACAGGATCATTATATGATGCATTGTCAACGTTAATGGTTTTCTTTGTCATTTAGTAATCTTTACTTTAGATAGTGAACTTACTATGAATAACATTATGGTGTTTATTAGAATGTTATTTCAGAATTTTTGGTAGCCTGGGGATCAAAAGTTTGAACTCTTTGTTCCAATTGAATCCATTTTATTTCAAGGGCATATAATACAAGGCACCAGCTGGCAGATCCCTGAAATTAATTCGAATGGTGCTTTAGACATATTTCTTTTGGCTGAAAGATTGTCCATCTAAATATCCCTTTGTGGGCTTAAAGTGAGGAGGAATTTTACCCTCCATGAGGGAGGGTCAAGCTTCAAAGAGAAGACAGAAGCCCCTTTTTTTAGAGGATTTTGTTTTTTTTCTTCCTTTGGTTGAAGAGGGGGTGGGAGGAATAATTTTCAATTGAAAATTAAAATAGGTAATAACATTATATATGACAGTGAACATTCAAATGAATCTGAAATACAATTGCATGTTTAGGTATGAATTGGAACTCAACGTTGATGTTATTTATAATACCTTAAAAATCATGCTTTAGCAACAAATTCAATTACAAATGCAAATCACATACGTACTACAAGAAAGAGGAAGAAGAAGACTTTCTATTGCGTGTATAGGAATATTAATGGATAGAGCATACAGATAAGGTTGAGCTTTTTGAAGTAATGCCTGACTAATAATCAACATGACATGAAGCACACTTGTTTTCTGTAGGTCTCTAATATTTCCTTCTAAACATAAAGAAATAGTAGTTGGAAAGAAAGTGGATGAGGACACCCAATAGTTGGAATTAAGCACAGCATCTAGCATACTGTTGCTAGTTACTGGCATATGAGCATGTCTTAGGCTCAGGAACTTGGTACATGGTTCAAAATATTAGCGAGCTTTTCTCAGTATTATTTTAAGCAGGCATCTTTTCTGAAATTTCTCTGGTACTTTCTAACTCATTGCTGCTCTTATCATCGGTGTAAATCCTTCCACATGTTTGAGTGCCTGTAGAAACTATAAATAGCTATTTGTGAGATAGTCAACCAAGTTTCTTTTGCAGATGAAGTTGTATAATTCACAACTTGATTATTGATTTTCAGTGACATTTAAGCTTGTGAAGACCTGATGGACAAAGGTGATTTTGAGAGATTCATCTTAATTCTTAAGGAGTTTTTCATGACAAGTTAGATATTTAAAGTGCCAAAGAATTCATTTCTTGGTGGGGAGATTCCTCATGGAAGTTTGTTTCCCGTACTACCTCAACACCTGATTTTTGGAGATCTCTTCTCTGGAAAGCTGAACCTAGGGTATTATGCATTGTTTTCTCCCGGCTGCAAAGAATCAGATAAGTATGTTTACAACTGGGACTGGCTGCTATCATGTTACTCTAGGTTCTCTTGCCCTTAGCAGGATTTAAGATGTGATTTTTCAACTACCAATGTTTCTTTACTTTGTATTCTGTCTCCCTCTTTCTTTTCATCCGCACAACCATCATTTTTTTTACCTCCTTGGTTAAATTGCTCTGCTGCTTAGTGCCCACTGCTGCACCTCGTCATCGAAAGCACTTTGCCAGTGACGTACTTTTTTAACGGCTAACCTTGTGAAATGAGTTTCTCTGAAGTAAAAATCACTAAAAAACCACAATTTTGATTCGATCGTGCAATTCCAGTTTTTCCTTTTTGTTCCAAATCTTACCATTCTAATCTCGAGCTAAAAGATTATTAATTGCTTATAGCAGCCTCTCAATGAAAGTCCAGTATAATTCATCCGCCGTAAAACTGAAACTTTAGCTATGCCTCATGTAACATGGATATACTTGGATTAAATGAAATGATAAAATATTCAAGTAAGATTCGAATAATAAGAAATTCGAAAGTTTAGCCCACCATAGTCCATCCCCAGTTGTAACGCGTTTTGTGTATTTCACAATATTTTATTCTCACCATATGTGAAGTTTGGTCTTTCATATATATATATGATTAGGCACATTAAGTAATCATCTTTAGGTTTAAGTAATAAATTATAGCTGTACTATATTTGAGAGAGTCAGAACACTGATTGGATAAAAAAAATTAAGATGAAAAAACATTTCTCTTGATAAAATGGACAATATAAAGTGTAGGAAAAAACATCCAATCTGGAAATCGAAGCAAATAATAATTTCCCGCAATTTTTGAGCATTCCCACTACATGATGAGTTAATTTTTTATTTGGGCGGTGATGGGATTCAAAACTTTCTAGTGGACAAATGAAAGGATTCGGTTATTTCTCCAACATGATTCGGGTCGGAATTTAAACAAAGATTTCATGTTAGAATTTAGGGAATTATTATTTAATTAAAAATATTTTTATTCAATTTTAATTTAAAATATTATTATTTTAATACTTCTATAAACTTTTAAAAAATTTTCCATACCTCCCAAACCCAACCAACAGAGCCGTCGCTATGGTTGTGATCCTTTGCCTTTTTTTTTTTTTTTTTTTCTTTTTGTTTTTTTAAATGTTCTTCGTTGGTTTTATGGGACAGAAAAAGGAACATCAATGACAAAGAAGACAACAAAGATTAGACAACAAGCAACGAGTGATAATTATATATAATATTATATTATAGGATATATAAAATTATGTCAACACTTTGGTAAATGATTTATATTTTTGACACATAAAATAATATATACAATTATTATACAATTAAAAATTAAAAAAATCAAAATTTGAATTTTGAAAATACCTAAATTTATTTTATTTAAATTAATCAAATTTCAAGATAAAATTAAATGACAAAAAAATTGGATTACAAGTTGATCACGTAAAAGCATGAAGCCACAATACTTGCTTTTTTAAAATCAAAATTCAATTGTAGTAATAATTTAAAATTTTAAAAAATACAAATAAAATTAATAGAGATACCTAAATTAAAAAATCTCAAATATGATATTTATGTTTATAAATTTTCACGTAATCCTTTAATATTTGTTTTTTTTTTTAAATTAAAAACACACATATCACTTTTTTAAATTTAAAAATATTTATCAATTTGAAATATATATATATGCATTTATATATACATCCTAATTACCATCCAATAATAATATTATTTGCAATTTTTCTTTCTAAACTATTTGTTTTTAAGTAATATATTTTCAATTTTTTTTGATAGACATATGATAATTGTTTTAATATTTCGTTCAACAATTCGATTAAAAACACATGAGTAAAGATATGTGAATATTTATTTTATGTAATTCATCATTCAATGATAGTTTTTTTTGTATTTTGATACATATCTCATTTTTATTTTTATTTTTATTTTATGATTTTGAGTTAGATTTTAGTAGTGATGGGATGTCTATATTTTTTGTACACACTCAATTTCATCCTAAGCTTTTATTTGGATGGTCATTTTTAATTTAGATTTCATTTGGATTATTGGGCTTTGAGCTCAGAAAATAGCTTTCTCTTTTATTGGGTCGTCAAATTGGTTTGGGAATGGTTCTATTTTGTTTCCATTCATATATGGGCTTTGAGCGCAGTAAATAATTTTTTTTTATTTTTCTTGTTTTTTGCTTTAATAAAAATTAAATAAAAATATTTAAAAAAGGAAAAATTAAGAAAAATTTTATTTTGTCAGGGATTCAATCTAAAAAATTAAGTTGAATAAAAAAGGAAATTAAATCCCATAAATTATTAACTGAAATCAAAGCAAAATTTTAAAGGCAAGAAAATCAAGCTGTGAAAAGGTTCTAATCTATGCCATTCAATGAAAAATCCCTAAAATCACTATTTAGAGTTCTATATAAATCTTATTCTAACACATAGCAGAGGGAGAGAATATAGAAATCATACGAGGGGAAATCAAGAGGCAAATTCATAATGTCATAATATATAAGTTTAGGACCTATCCATTAAACACAATACATGGAGTCATCACCAATCTTTTTTAACTAAGTGTGATTGACCACTTAAGTGAATCTATTCTTTCTAAAGTTATCCTAAGCTTGACTAAAATTCCATAAAAAGAATAAGTTCTAGTTTTCTAAATAAAATTGAGTTCGGGAGTTCAATTACATATAAGAAAAGTTATAGCAACCCTATAATGCCCACAAATTAATATTAATTAATCTTAAATTATCTTATCTAAACCTTTATTAAAATGATCTTTCATTCCTAATTATTTAATTTATGTTTTTTTAATTTAAATATTTTAATATTGGACATATTTTTAGGTTTTTCCCAATACTTTGGTTGACCTCCTAAAAATATTTTTCACCTCAAGAGAATTCAAATAATATACCTGTTTCCTCAAAGAAACTCTATTATTAGATTTATTAAATATTTTATACAATTTAATACACATAATCCAATAAAATACAATAATCAAATACAAAATTCAATAAAATACAATAATCAAATAATCACAATTTAATCAATTATAAAATCATCACAATTTGTTTCCAATTTTAATTTTTTCAAATTGGAAATAAATCATTTTTTTTTTATATTGAGATCAATTTCTAAATCCTCCAAGCTTTGATTGAATTTAGAAAAAATTCTCTCACCTATAAATTCCTAAGAAAATTGCACATCCTAACTTATAATTTTATCATTGATTGAACTTTTATTTATTCCAAAAATATACATTTAATTTTTTCTTTCCAAATTAAACTTTCTTTATCTTCTTCAAATAATTAAAATCATATGCAAAAATTAAATATAAATGAAACAATAAACTAAAATAAATAAATGAAAAAGAAAAGAACTTGAAGCAAAGAAGCCAAATCATGAGTGGGATATTACTTGAGTTAAAAAGTAGTGGGATTTGTGACATGGGTCTATATAATAGTACTTACCTACTTCAATTAATGCCTTTGTTCAAGCTTGGACCACTTTTTTTTCCTACTAACAATGCCAATGCAGCCTATACTTGTGTTTCTTCTCAACTTTTGTCCCCAACCTAAAATTCTCAAAAGAAAGTCTTAATTAACTAAACCCAAAAATAGAAAAAAAACTATTAGAAAACTTTTTAATTTTTTTTCTGACTCTTTCTCTTTTGATTTTTTTATTGATTCTTAATTGTTTCTAATTCTTTCTTCCTTTTAATTGATCTTTACGAATTGCTCCTTCAATCCAAATCACAATAGGAGAAGGTTTTCTTCGTTTTAATCTCCTAATCAAAGTAAATTTTGGGTTTTTAATCCAAGTTCCTTTAACGCCTTCTTCTAAATACAATCCTTTTTCAATTAGATCACTTTTAATTCAACAACCCAATTAGAAATAAACCTTCTTCAAGTTTTGGCAAAACAATTCTTTTCCCTTTTTTTAAATTTTTTTAATTTAACAAAAACCAAGCTAATAAATAAATAAAATTATCCTACAAAATTAACCCTAAACTAAATTAGGTGTCAATAGTTGCCCCTTTTTATGCATTTTCTATGATATAAGAATTATGTAAAGACATAAACAACCTACATATCCGGATAACTAACTTGACATTTTTTTAAAAGACTTTTTTAAATAGAAACTTAGACTTTTTTAACAACATAAATGGCTTATCTAAATAGAAGCTCAACAACTATGAAAAATATAAAAAGCTCCTCTCATCAGAGGATCAACAACTTAAAAAATATAAAAAGCTTTTTTCAATAGAGGCTTAATAGCTTTTAAAAAATATAAAAGGCTCTTTTCAACAGAAGCTCAACAGCTTTTGAAAAATATAAAAAGCTCATTATTTTTGCCCAACAAATTTAGCTCGGAAGACTTACAAATCTTACCTCGAGGACTTGAAATCATGCTCAGAAGTCTTATAAATCTCAACATAAAAACATATTCAACTTAAAAGACTTACGAATCTTACCTGTAAGATTTGCAGACTATGCTTGGAGGTATTACAAATCTTAACACTTAAATGCTCTTTTAAACAGGGGCTCCACCACTATAAAATTCTCATCCTGAAATGCTCCTTCAAACAAATACTCAATAATTTTAAAAATTTAAACATTATATTGGGAAGACTTAGAGATTATGCCTGTAGATCTTACAAATCTCAACACGAAAATGCTTCTCTAAATAGAGGCTCCATAACTTTGAAAATGTAAGAGATTCTTATCTGAAGGAGATCAAGGGTTCATTCAAATATTGAAATCAAAGATTCGAGATTCTTACTGAAAGGTTCTCGAGATCTGCATAAATCTTTAAGTTCTCATTCAAAAAATTCACATATAAAATTCAATGTCTTAAGGATTCACACTAAAGATTCTGATCTTATGATGAAAAAACTCCTCTAAATAGATGTTATAAAACTTTAAAAATGAAAGAGCTCATTAACCAAGGCTTACCAACTCTTCTAAAACTCATTTTTTTTCATCTAAATATTACAAACTTCATCTTTACAAAGTTTTCCTCATACAATGATCAAAACTCATCAAAAGGCTTTGTTTTTACAAAAAAATATTTCCACAATTGAGGATCATTACCGTACTCATTTTTTCAAAAAATTTCCCATCTGGAATCAAAATATTATCTTCAAGAATTATCCTTCATCGAGGATTAAAACCTCGCTTTGGAAAAACTTATCATCAAATAAAAATATTTCACATTTCACCATTTCAAAATCTAAGATCATAACTTCTTATCAAACAAATTACATGAGTGTAATGTTTATGAATGTAATGCATGAATGCAACTCTAATTGTGGCAAAAAAGGTTCTCAAGATTATTCCAATGCCTTCATTCTTCAAGTTCACAAATCTTTATTTTTTAATCTCTTATGCAATCATAACTGCCTCGTGATCTTTGATTAATCTCATTATTCATAATCTCCCTTTTTAAGAAGGTTAAAAATCTACATCACCAATGTTTCACTAGGCCTTTTACTTTCATTTTATCTCTATCATCTTTTTTTAAAGTAATGCAAGAATCTTTCATGTTATCATTCATTTATTCATCATCATTTCAATGGCAAATGCAATGCAATCATCTATTTTTTCTAATCAATAAAAAAATGCTTCTTATTAAGAAAATGGGTAATAAATCTGGCAATAAGTGGAATAAGTCAATCAAGTTATAAAGGTAAATGTTTGAATAATGACATAACTTCCCAAATAAATCAATAACCATGACAAATAAATCTAGGATTTTTATTTAGGCTTTCTCAACCTTTTCAATTCAGTTAGCTTTTTCTTGCTCCATAAGCTTTGCTTGAGTGTGGTGTTATAACTGTGATGAATAGGCTACTTGAAATTCTCTGATGATTAAGCTATCCTTGAATCTTTTTATGACAATTAGGATGATATGTTACTAAATGCTGAGAGTCATCCTAACTTATTAGAAAAATTCTTCTACATGCGTGAATGAATAGATGAATGCATGTTTGGATGTGATACACAATAATTCAATAATAGATAAATAAATGCATACACATAATAATTTAATGATACATAGATTGATGGATGATTGTATGAATGGATGCATGAGTTAATGTTTACCTCATATGATGCATGAATGAACAAATGATTGCTTAGGTTAACATGACTATTTTATGATGCATGAATGGATGAATACATGCATTAGATGTTACACACATAAAAATTCAATGATGTGTGGATGAATAAATTTATAAATGTGTTAATATTTGCTACATAACAACATATGAAAGACTAAATAACCTAAACTCTTTTAACTTCATTACAAATTTCATACAAATGAAACTACAAAAGTTCCTTCATGTGTTTTAATCTTAGGTTATATACTAACAATGGATGGATATGGCTCTAGCCTAAGGTTGACTTCTTAGGTTATTATATATGCAAGGTTAGTATATTTTGATAATCTAAAGATTCCCAAATTGTTTCCTACATTATTGTCCATTACAAACTAGTAAGGCATCCCAATCCTTACCCATGATAGGCTTCAAATGAAAAATGTTCAATTTGAGTGAGAGTTTTTGCTAGTTCACACAAAGGTTATCACTTCACGAGAGTATAGGTACTTACTCCCTCCTAAAAGAAGACAAAGCTCGAGTATAGAGTTTATGTATGAAATGCACATACAGTGTGTGTTAAGAAACATAAAAATAATTTAACAAACTTTCCTGTTCCAATAAATAAATGAAACAAAAAGAACAAACAAATTAGTAAATATGCAAAAATATAACAAAAAATAAGTACATTAAGACCATTCAAATAAGGTTTGAAATATTCTAAGATTAAAAACTGCTTGACTCTCAAAATCTCTAGTGGAGTTGCTAAACTATCATAACGTATACGTCCTAAAACCTACCCATTAAACACAATAAATGGAGTCACCACCAATCTTTTTTAACTAGGTATGATTGGTCATCTAAATGAATTTTATCCCTTCTAAGATTATCTTAAGCTTGACTAAGAGTCCCTAAAAAGAATATGTTTTAGTCTTCTAAGTAGAACTAGGTTTGGGAGTTTGGTTACATGTAGGAAAAGTTATAATAACCCTACAATGCCCTCAAATTGGTACCTATTAATCTTAAATTATCTTTCCTAAGCCTTTATTAAAATGGTCTTTTATTCCTAACTATTTAATTTATGTGTTTTTGTTAATTTAAATATTTTTATATTGGACATATTTTTAGGTTTTCTACAACACGTTGGTTAACCCCCTAAAAATATTCCTTACTTCAAGAGAATTCAAGTAGCATACTTGTTTCCTTGAAGAGGCTCCATCATTGGATTTATTAAATATTTTATGAAATTTAATACACACAATCCAATAAAATACAATAATCAAATACAAAATTAAATAAAATACAATAATAAAATAATCACAATTTAATCAATTATAAAATCATCACAATTTGTTTCCAATATTAATTTTTTTCAAAATAGAAATGAATAAATTTTTTTTATATTGAGATCAATTTCTAAATCCTCTAATGCTTTGATCAAATTTAGAAAAAGCTCTCTCACCTATAAATTCCTAATAAAATTACATGCCCGTAACTTACTTAGAATTTCATCATTGGTTGAACTTTTATTTATTCCAAAAATATCATTTAATTTTTTTCCAAATTAAACTTTCTTTATTTTCCTCAAATAATTAAAATCAGATACAAAAATTAAATATACATGAAACAATAAACTAAAATAAATAAATGACAAAAAAAATGAAGGAAAGAAGCCAAATCATTGTAGGATATTACTTGGGTTGAAAAGTGGTGGGATTTGTGACGTTCATTCATGTAATGGTACTTTTCCACTTCAATTAATGTCTTTGTTCAAGCCTGGACCTTTTTCTTTTCCTACCAGCAATGCTAATAGAGCCTCTCTTTGTGTTTATTCTCAACTTCTTTCCCTAACCTAAAATTCTCAAGCGAAAGTCCTAGTTAACTAAACCAAAAAAAAAAAAAGACTATTAGAAAACTCTTAATTTTTGCTTTTTTTAAACTATTTCTCTCTTGACTTTCTTTATTGATTGTTGATTGTTTCTAATTCTTTATTCCTTCTAATTGATCCTTATGAATTGCAATAAGGTCTTTTTATAGGCCTTTAATCTAAATCATAATAGGATAAGGTTTTCGTGGTTTCAATCTCCTAATCAATGTCAATTTTGGATTTTTAATCCAAGTTCTTGTCAAACGTTCTTACCAAATACAATCCTTTTTTTAATTAGAACACTTTCAATTCAACAAGTCAATTAAAACCAAACCTTCTCCAAGTTTCTAGAAAACAATTCTTTGTCCTTTTTTTTTTAGATTTTTTTAATTTAAGAAAATCCAAGCCAATAAATAAATAAATAAAATTATCCTAAAAAATCAACCCCAGACTAAATGGGGTGTCTACACATAAGTGAGCTCTTTGGGTTTTGGGATTTTAATTCTGGAGTTTTGGTTTTAGGAAACACTTTTGGTTTTGGAAGTTTGATTGTGGATTAAAGCTTCTGGTTTGATTTTTAGGGTTTGAATGTAATTTTTTTTCTAAATTTCTAGTATTGTTTGATTTTTGAAATCTAGAAATATCTAGGGGAAAATTTTGATTTTTCTAGGTTTAGGTTCAAATTTGGGAAATTTTGGGTTTTTCTAGGTTTTGTATGAGTTTTTGATGAGTTTTTGAATTTTTTGACCAAATTCACAATGATCAAAGGTTTTGATGGTGGTCGAATTCTGGGTTTTTTAGGTTTTGGGGTTTTGGTTGAACTTTTTAATGTCGGATTTTAGATTTTTAGGAAGGTCGATTGAGTTTTAAGGTTAAATTTAGAGAAAGATTAGAGGATTTTTTTATCTAGAGAGAGAAATGATTATGGTATTTTGAAGAAAAAATGATTTTTTTTGCCTTTTATACAGAAGCAATACGATACTATTTTGGAAGGCCTTCTAACCCGCATGGAATTGATTGACTCATGTGAAAATCCACACTCCAAACTCAGCTTGATCGCAGGTTTTGGCTTTTCTTTTTCTTCCTATTTTCATTTTTTATTTTTATTTTATTTTATTTTTTGCTATTTGTTATTTAGCATTTAATTATTATTTAATTGTGATGGAAAAAAATTGCTAAAATTTTACAATTTATTTGCATTAATTCAGCTTGCTTGCATATTTAATTGCATGATTGTTATTTATTATTAGTATGATTATTAATATATTAATTATTATTGCATTATTATATTATTAACATATTAATTATTATTGCATGATATTATTTGCATGATAATTTTTGTTCATTTTGTTTGATTTTTTTTTGGGTCAAACTAAAAAAAAAGGGTTTTCAAAATAAATTCATGAATCCTACCAAATTATTAGATGATTTTTCATGGATTTAAAATTTTTATGAATTCTACCAAACTATTGGAGAATTTCATAACCCAATTTTTGTGAAAAATATAGTTTTCATAAAATCTTACCAACATATTAGAGGATAATTTTTTACAAAAAATCTTACCAACATATTTGAAGATATTTATGAAAATAAATTGTTTTTATTAAAAATAAGATTGTGAATCTCTAATGATGGAATTACTAATAGCATTGTAAATAATAATCTCTATGTAAATTCTTAGGTGAGAAAATATTTTCTAAATTTTACCAACATATTTGTGAATTTAGATAAGAATTTTCGATACCAAGGTTCTAAAAGGCTTTATACAAAAAAATTAAATGAATCTGATGGTGAAATCTCTTCAGAGTGAAGCACTAGTCTCCATGAATACTCTTGAGATAAGAAAATAATCTTAAATTACTACCAAACTATTGGAGTAATTTTAAAATGAATTTTTAATAATTAAATTATTTGGTAAAATTACAAAGATATTTTATGGTATGGATAACCTAAAATCAAATTGGTACCATCCTTTGGATGGGCGCTGGAAGTTACTATAAGCTTCGTCATAGGTAACAGTACTCCCGAACCTAAATTTGATTTCGTAGATTAGAATTTACCATTTAAAGATATCTAAGTCAAGTTTGGGATTTTTTTTTAAATGAGACAAATTCAGTTAGGTGGCCAATCGCACCTAAACAAAAAAGATTGATAGTGACTCCTAAAATCTATGTCTAGCAATAGATACCGAAATCTATACATTATGATAGTTTGGCAACCCCACTGAAGAAAGACGAGAGTCAGGCAATAAATGATTTCTTGCTATCCATGCCTAACTTAATAAATTTAAGAATTGTTTTCTTCTTGTCTATGTTTTATTTATTTATTATTTTTAAATCTTATTTCTCATTTATTTGCATATGCATAACATGAGTTTTACACCCAAGTTCTGTCCTTCAAGAAGGAGTAAAGTACCTATGCCTTTATGAGGTTTCATGTCTCTGTATGGGCTAGCGAATACTTCTACTCAAATTGAACCCTTACCACTTTGTAGCCTATAATGGGTGAAGATTGGGGTGCCTTACTAGTTTATAATGGACAATGATATAAGGAACAATTTGGGAACCTTTAAACTATCAAACCTTTGAACCTAACATATAAATAAACCCTAAGGTATGAATGTAAGTTACAGCCCTACCTTTTTTTGTGTTGGAAAATCCTAAATAGGACACATAATGAGATATTTATTTGCTTGTAAATTTATATATTGTTAATTGTATATATTATGTGCATACTAACCCCTTGTATTGTTCCTTGTATATATTATGTTATATTGTTCTTTGTATATATTATATTTACTAACCTTTCTCTTTTACTGTTTGTGCATGCATTTACATCATTAGATTTATCATAAGGAGTGATTACCAAAAATAATTTTAATAAGAATAATCTTAGTTACATCTATGGAGAGCCAACCAAAGTCGTTTACTGGCCTGAAAGTCTAAAGAGTTGAAGCTTGCAAACAAAAAGCTAAAAAGGAAAGTTCAAGCACTTGAACAGGAAAATGAAGAATGAAAGAGTTTGTTTGCTGATTTAACATAGCACGCTCATTTACCACTCGAGAGCTTACCCAATTTTTGAAATAAAATGGACAGTTGCAAGCAAAGCTGCAAGAAAGTGAGAAGGCACTCTCTAAGGCACAAAGGTACATCCAAATGTTGAATGGGTTTATGTTTGAAATTGAAACACAAAAAGGGGTTGTGAGTGAAGAATTTGAGCAAGTAAAGGAGGCATATGTGAGAAAGCATCACTAGTGGGAGTACATGCTTGACCAAATCATTGTGGTTACTTACTATAGGAGTACATGACTAAGAATTGATAAATTTTCTTAATGAAGTGTAAAGCCATTATTGAAAAATTAGGGATTTCTTTCTTCAATAAATACTAGACTTTTCATTGATTTACTATTGGATTTAGTTAGAAATAACTTTTAATTCAATAAAGATTCTCTTTATTAACAATTGTTATGTATTAAATCCTCCTTATTGTATTTTTGCTTTCCTGCATTCATTCTCATACATAATTGGATGGTTTAATAAACATCACTCTAAATATGCACCCTAATTGTAATAAATCAAGGTTCAATTATAACTTGATCAATTCACCACTAGTATAACACATGAGCTTAAATTAGACAAATGGAGTAACAAAATGCCAGGCGTGTTGAGGAGTTAAAGAAGGCTCAAGAAAATATCAAAGGTTAGTTGAGCAAAATTCTGGAAAGCACTAAGCAAGTTGAACAAAAGAAAGCTATAGAAAAAAGATGCTAGCACCAAAGACCATACCTCTGTATCCTCCTGTTTACAGCATATATCAGGCCCAATTTACCCAAAGCATTCCATCACAATAGTTCACATTCTCTGTAGGGTATACTTACTCAAGAATACATCTGTACCAAGTCAAGGGAACATCCAAAACTATATTAACCTTGTTTTCACTAAACGGCATTAGAGCCAATTCAAGTTCCCAATTTGGAAGATCCAAAAAAGAAGTTGAAGCTTAAGATAGTTGAAAGTTTAAAGGACTCAAAGTCTAAACAAGAGATGAACCTACTAGAAGAAAGACTATAGGCCGTTGAGGGTATAAACTTTTATAGCTCTATGGACGTTGATGGGCTTTGCTTGGTCCTAAATGTCTGATTCCTTTAAAGTTTAAGGTCTCTAAGTTTGAGAAGTGTGAAGGTTAAAAGTGCCCGATAACTCATGTCACTATGTACTGTCAAAAAATGACTACTTACACCAATGATAAAAAGCTACTGATGCATGTGTTCTAAGGTAACCTTACTTACTCAGTTGTAAGATGGTATGTTCAGCTAGATCAAACTTGATTAAATCTTAGAAGGAGCTTGTTCAAGCATTTATTAATCAGTACTATCACATCATAGACATGGCTTTTGATCATCTTTCTTTATAGAGTATGAAAAAGAAAGTAACATCATCTTTTAAAGAATATGCCTAATGGTGAAGGGATATGGTTACTCAAGTTCAACCTCCCTTGATTGAAAGAAAAACTATAGTACTATTTGTTAGTACCCTGAAGACACCTTATTATGAAAAGATGATAGGAAATATAGCAAAAAATTTTACCGACATGATAATCTGAGGAGAGATAATTAAAAATGCTATCAATAATGACAAACTTGATGAAAAAAAGACAAACAGCACCAAGACAGGTGGGATGCCCAAAAAAAAGAAACTAAAGCCTAAGCTATGAGTTTTGAAGGGTAACAATTCAAAAGTTATGCTTTATATCCATAACTTGTTCATCTTGCTTACTACCCTATAGTTAATAATATTGTACAAGTCCCTTACCAACCTCATTACCTAACCATGAACAACATCACTTTAAGTCCTTACCAACTAGCTTTCAAGCACTTACATATGGGCCTAGTTTTGTCACTACATCAGTTTCAAGACCTAATAACCAAGTAAGTGTTTGAGAAGATCTAAGAATAACTAAGAGAGAGTTGCATTGATCCTATACCAATAACGTATATTGAACTATTCTAGAATTGTCAAGAATGATCTGGTATCTCCAGTTCATTAGGTACTATTAAAACCATCTTATATCTAAGTGATACAATGTTAATGCCCCATGTAATTACCATAATGGAAATATGGGTCACTCTATAGAAACTTGTCTTGCTTTTAAACATAAGGTGCAACGAATGAAAAGTGGCAGGCTCGGTGAGCTTCAATGAATCAGAAGAGCCGAATGTCAACAAAAACCCTTTGCGTGATCACCCAAGAGCATAATTTTTTGGAAGGATCCGAAAAGGTGATTGAAATTGCTTATCATTTTAGGATTTCTTTGGAATAATGATTTATTTTATGTACTAGGATTTCATTTTATCATTTTAATAAAAGTGGCAAATATGAACATTTTTAGGACATTTCCTCTTTCGTGTGAATCATCATTTTATGCTTTTATCTTTTTACATCTTTTCCTATATCCATTCCTATATTCCAAATAATCAATGTTCAAACAATCATGACAACAATTTATTTATTTTTCAAAGCATTAGTCATGTTAATATGATCGATAAGTTAGATTGTTAATCTATTGGGAAGAGAAATCTGGTAAAGAATTTTGCTTATTGAAAGGTGAAAGTGATGTAGTACATAACTTTGTAATGGTTCATTCACAAGTTTGCTGTTGGTCAATAAATGTTCTTCATTAATAGTATTCATATTTGAGATGGGAAATTGTTATCTTTTTTCTACCTTTCATACAAAGAGTAAAATCATCCCTTGTTACCTCATTTGAACTTGTTAAAATTTATTGTCAAGAAACCCTAACCAAGATTATCCCCACACTAGGGGCAAAGTTTGAAAAGCTTGAAAAGTAAAAATCCTTACTGATCTTAGGGCAAAGCCTTTTTGTGCTCAAATTTTTCTTGAAAAATGATGAAAAGTATAAAAAAAAAAAAAAAAATGAAAAGAAAATGGGGAAAGAAAGAAAAAAGAGAAGAAATTAATGGGACAAAATGTCAAGATGTTCTATATTAGAAGAAATTATACTTGGTTTGATTATCTTTCAAATACAATTTGGGCCTATTTTATCCATTTCTTTCATAATCTCTCACCCCAGCCTAAGTTATGTCTCTTAAAAGTCCATTTGGATTAAATGTGAATATTGAATTGAAAAATCATGAATTGAACTAAAGCAGGTTTGCAATTGGATTGTTTGGAATTTTGATATCATCAATGGATTAAGAGGAAAGGAAATAAAAGAAAAGATGAGGAGATGTGCAAAAACAAAAAAAAAAAATTAAAAAAAAGAGAAAAAAAGAAAAAGAAAAACTTAAACTGAAAATCCAAAAAGGAGATTTAAGTAAAAAAAGATATTTGGTAAAGTAGTTTCATTTGAGGATCACAGAGATAAGGATAATGTTTGGCTCAAAGATTGAAAATATCAATGGAATGTGTTTTTGAGAAATAATTTTGAGTTGGAGTTTAAAATTTTTTGAATGATCATTATTTTGGATGTTGATATCCCATTTAAATAGTTATAGTTTTTGCTTTTGCTCATCTTTGATTATTCTTGACCAAATTTTCTTTTGATAATGAATAGCCATCTTTCTTATTTTTTACCAAGTGTGCATCCCTTGAATGAATTGATTAAATGTATCATATTTGTCATGAATTAGAATGATGATAAATAAGTTAATGATAATGTTCGTAAAAGATTCTTTCATTCTTATGAAAGAAATCCAAGATGATAGAAGTTGAAAAAAGACTAAAAGATGATTTGAAAAAGGCAAATTAGATGACCAAAGATTAATATAATAATGGATCAAGAAAACTTGTGAGTTGTGACCAAATGAGGAAATAACATGGATCAATTGGTGGAATTTGTTTTAAGATCCTTAATGCTAAGAAGTTAAGAAGGAATACATGAAATGGTGAAGTCTTAAGAACTTTGTTGCCATAATTAGAATTTCATGGCATTGATTTAGTAACAACTACATTACATACATTGTGTTTGCATTGTTTGGTGAATATTTGAATCCTTATTTTGATAATTGCATTTGCATTATGGTTAGGGCATGCATTTGCATCATGTAGTGAACATTTATATCCTTATATGGCATCTACAATATTGTTTAGGAATGTATTTGCATCATCTAGTGAGAATCTGGATTGATGCATTTGTATCATTTACAAAGCATTTACATGAAATTTATCGCATACAAGATTTTAATTTTGTTGGGAGAAATTGTTTAACTTTGAATCCTTGAAAGAGGAAAATCTTTCATGGTGAAATTTTTCTTAATAAGGAAAATATTTCAAAATTTTAAAGTTATAAAGCTTTTGTCTAAATGAGCTTTTTTTTTAAAAAAATAATCATGGTTTTAAAAACTTCCAAGCATAATCCCTAAAATTTTTCAAATGAAAATCTTGAAAATTTGGATACAAAACCCAAAATTTTTCAAATGTGAATCTTTGAAATTTTGTATGTGAATCCTTAGAATTTTCAAATGAAAATCTTTAGCTTGTAGGTGTGAATTTCTAAAATTTTTGAATGAGAATCTTTGAATTTTGGAGGTGTGCCTTGAAATCTTTCATGTGAATCCATTAATTTTTTAAATATGAAACTTTAAATTTTGGATGTGAATCGCTAACAAAAATCTTTTGAATGCGAATCTTTGAATCTTGAAATTTTGGATGTAGGTCCTTAAAAATTACAATTATGAATCTTTAGAATGAAGAATATGAAATTCTTATGAATATGAGTTCTTGTGAATATGAAAATTCTTATGAATTGAAAATTCTCGTAGATCTTTAAATTCTTGTGAATCTAAAAATTCTTAAAATCTAAGTTCTTGTGAATCTTTCTTTCTTATGAATCTAAAACTCTTGTGAATCTTCTATTCTTGGAAATCTAAATTCTTATGAATCTGAAAGTCTTGCAAATCTTTGTCGCTTGTGAATCTTTGAGTTTCAGAATCTTTCAATAGAACCTTGCAACTCTTTAAAGTTTTGTGAACCTTTGAATTTAAAGTTTTTAAAGTTGTTGAGCCTTTGTATAAAGGAGCCCATTTCTTAATTTAAAGTTGTTTAGCCTTTGTATAGAGGAGTCCATTTTGTTGAATCTTTATTTAGAGGAGTTATTTGAAGTTTTTAAGCTTTATGCCTCTATTTAGAGGAGTTCTATAAAATTTTTCAAAAGTCACAAGCCTTTTATTTAGAGGATTCCTAAAAAAAATTTGAGTAAACCGGACACAATGGCTATCTATGTCTTTACGTTATTTTGTTTCACAAGAATGTGTAAAGAAAAGTAACTGTAGATATCCCATTTTGTCTAAGGCTTTTATTTGAATGGTCATTTTCAATTTAGATTTCTTTTGGATTACTGGGATTTTAGCCCATAAAATAGCTTTCTTTTCTATTAGGTCTTTAAATTGGTTTGGGAATAATTAGGTTCATGCTTGGGCTTTGAGCCCAGTAAATGGTTCTCTTTTATTTCCATTCATATTTGGGCTTTGAGCCCAATAAACAACTTTCTTTAGTTGTAGACATCCTATTTAGTTTGGGGTTAAAATTGATTGTGCCTAGACCTTTTTAGACCTAATTATTGAATTTAAAAAATTTTGGATTTTGGATTATATCTTATCATTTTATTTTATCCTGGTTTATTGTATCTTGATTTATTTTGTTTTTATCCTTAATCATTTGATTATTTCAAAAAATAATAATAAAAAAAATGAAATAGTTCAATTTTGAAATTTGGCAGTGGTTATCTTTGGATGGTAAACTTTATCAAAAACAAATTAGGGATAAATTTTGGGGATAATCCTTGATTTTTTTCAAAATAAATTTGATCCTAATTGATATGGGACTCTATCATTCAATCCCTATTTAGGTAAGAACAATTACACAAGGTGAGGAGGGTGAAAAACTTGTGAAAAACATGAGAAACACAAAGGGAAAAATTGACCAACACTTAACCCAACAACCTACAGCCACATTGAGCCATCCCTCATCTACCAAAAAATAAATGCAAAAATCCCCTAACTAGTACTCAAACCCTTGCTTCACCAATCTCCTTAAATCTCTATTACAAGTTTCTTCTACCTTATCCATTGTCACCTCCAAAAAACCTAGCATAAGAGCATCAACAATTTCATGAAAGTACATAGCATTCAAGCACGCAATGCGATATGGAAAAGAGAGGCGATGAAGCGCGCAACAAGTTCCAACTACCAAAACTGCTAGGATAGGTTTGGTCAAAAAGGTAAGGGGTAGAATAAACATGAGACAAAGAAAACAAGAAGAACTTATTGCTATTGTGTTAAGCTTGACGATGCGTGTGGCTAGTAAAAGAGTAGTTGTCTTAGTTTGCTTTGATGAAAGATCAAAAGAAATCAACATGGCAATGAAGAAACAAGATGTCTAAAGACAAAAGTGATTTGATAAGCTAGCAGAGGCTCACGTGCAAACAACCAACCTTGGTACTTTACTTTCCTATTTTTATTTGGCTTTTTTTTTGCATTATTTCATTGTTTATTTATTCATTTTGTTTTATGCATAATTTTAGGAAAAAGGTTTTTATTATTTAATATTAATAAAAACATAAATAATAAATAAATAAACTCAAATAATTTTTTATATAATAATTTTAATAATTGAAAATCTAAAAGTTAAGAATGATTGATTTTTTAAAAAAGATTTCTAGGTGAAAAATCTTTTTTCTAAATTTGACCAAAATAGTGAAAAAGTTTAGATAGGATTTTAACAAAAATAATTGGCATTTATTTTCATTTTAAAAAAATTAGGAAGTAAACAATGAATAGAATCTTATGATGAAATTCTTAGAAATTACAAATAGCTAATTTTCAGGAAATTTCTAAGTGAAATTTTTTTCTAAATTTGACCAAAATGGAGGAAAAAATTAGATAAAGTTTTAATAACAATAATTAATATTTATTTTTAATTTTAAAAAATAAAATACATAAACAAATTTAATAAAATTTTGGGATTGAGCTAACAATTATGCAATGAGAGATTCTTAAGATTTTCAAATCTTAAATTTTTTAAGAAATCTTTATGGAAGGAATTGCTCTAAATTTAGCACAAAAGGTAGAATGATTTAGAGGAAACTTCAATAAAAGTAATTGCATTTAATTAATATTTATTTTCAATTTTAAAAAATAAAATACGTAAACAAATTTAATAAAATTTTGGGATTGAACTAACAATTATCCAATGAGAGATTCTTAAGATTTTCAAATCTTAAATTTTTAAGAAATCTCTAGGAAAGGAACTACTCTAAATTTAGCACAAATTGAGGAATGATTTAGAGGAAACTTCAATAAAAGTAATTGCATTTATTTCTAACACAAAAATTTTTTTAACAAAATTTAAAATTGTGTGAAAATATTTGACAATTATCCAAGGATGAAATCTTAACAAAAATTATAAATGGTTGAACTTTAATGAGATTTCTAGGTAAAGGTTCTTTTTTTTTTCTAAATTCAACCCAAATGGTAAGAATTTAGAGGAGATTTCAAAAATAATTATGATGTTATTTTCTTTTTAAGGACTAAGAAACAAATGATGAATAACAAGAGTTTAGATTCTAAATTTAACCTAAATGACAGAAAATTTAGAATTCAAACTTGTAAATTTCTAAATTAAGCCCAAATAGTGAAAAATTTGGAAATAAAACTTGTAAAATAAAAAATAAATTTTGATGATGAAATTCTTAGTAATCATAAAAAAATAATTATCTACGACATTTCTAGGTGAGAAAATACTTCTAATTTTGGCCCAAATGGTGGAAGAATTAGATATATTTTTTATAAAAAAAATTTAATAAAAAATTGATTTTTAATAAAAAATTAATTAAATCTTTCTTCCGATGAGGGAGCCTTTTCAAGAAAACAAATGGGATTCTTGATTACTCTTGAGGTAAGGAAGTATTTTTAAGAATTTTACCAGATTGATGGGGAAATCTTAAGAATTATTTCTAGTATTTAAACATTAAAATAAAAGACCTTAACAACCAAGATGATTGTTAGGATAGTTTAAAATTAAATGGTGCCATCTTAAGATGGGTGTTGTGAGGGTGTTAGAACTTCCCCACATGTAACTGAACTCACGAGCCTTGTTCTGAAATGTAGACCTTAACCTTTAGGGACCTTTAGTTAAACATAGGACATGTTTAAATAGATAGATTCATTAGGTAGCCAATCATAGCTTAATAAAAATATTGGTGGCAACTCCTAAGTTTATGTATAGTGATTAAGTCTATAGATCTGGACATTATGACAGTTTGGCAACTTCATTAGGGAGTTTGAGAGTTAGGCCATTAATTAATTTTGAATTATCCTAATTTTTGGTTTGCTTGGTCATAAATTATTGATTGTTTTTGTTTGCATTTATTTTTATTGTTTTTTATTCTTTGACTTGGCTTGTGAAAATTACGAATAAAGATATATGTGTTTCTTCACACACACTATCACATACATGTGCATCACATAAGTTTTATACCCGAGCTCTGTCTTCCTTAAGAGGTAGTAAAGTACCTGTGTTTTGGTAAGGTAATAATCTCCGTAATGGCTAGCAAAATTCTCTCACTCAAATTAAACTATTTTTATTTGTCGCTTATAATGGGCAAGGATCGGGGTACCTTACCAGTCTGTAATGGACAATGATGTTAGGAATAATTTGAGAACCTTTAGAGTCAATCCAAAATCATATATAGTCAGCCTTGTGAGCCTAACCTATAGGTAGAGCCATGTTTCCTTTTTCCCTTTAGAATTGACCCAAAGTTTAGGATCATATTATTGTATTCTATTTATGCTATCAAACTTATTTTTATATTGAGCTAACTAACGAAGCATATAGTAAACTTAGAGACTGATGTTTAATATGCTTTTGTGTTGATTTTGTATTTATTGATATTTTTGTTTCTGTTGATATAATTTCTTAGTTTAAATTTATGAAAAAATTTTCAAAAGAGATTTTTTTTCTTCGAAAAAAATGTTAGATTTTGAGTGAAATTTTTATTTTTTATTTGCATCACATGTTCTTTTTTCTTTACATACATGCATTTATACACGCTTTATTTCACTTGTTCATGTATATAAAAAATGTGGATTGTCAATCTAGGGAAACTTTTTTTTTCATTATATATATTATTTCAATTCCTTTCTTCAATTTTATAAATTTTGAATTTTTTTTGTTTTCATTATTTAATGGATACATGTGTTTGCATTTATGAAAGCATATTTTTTTGTATATTATTTCATTTGTTTAAGGCAGTCTTTGTTCCTTTTTACTTTTGTACATAATTAAAAATGAATCATTGTTTAACATACAGGTAACAGTATATACATCTCTTCATCCACATAAATACTCTTGTTTGTGCATCATTTCATTTGATTGGGGCAGTTTTTGCTCTTTGCAAGCTTGCATATAGTCTAATTGGAAATGACTTTTTGCATCTGTATATACATTTCTTTGCATCCATGTAAACATTAGTACACATACATTATTTTGGGGTAATTTTGTTTTCTTTAATCTTGTACATAGTCTAATTAGAAATGAATCTTCGCATTACATAGGGGCATTCATGCATATAATTTTTTTTTTCATCCTTATAAACATCTTTGTATGTATATTATGTTTAAGAAATTTTAATTCCCTCAGTCTTATACATAATCTAATTAGAAACAAATTCTCATTTTTTTGTTATGTATGTCACACATGTAATTGTAAATTTCTTCCATTTGTGCGAATGTTTTTTTATGTATATTGGTTCAGTTGTTAGGAGAAATTTTTGCTTTCCTTAGTTTTGTACATAGTTTAGTTGAAAGTGAACTCTTGTTTTATTTGTTTAAAAGAAAAAGCTTTTTGAAAATTGCAACATGTTGCCTTGAATTAAAAGGGATTTGTAAATATTGAAAGTTGTTTTACTTCATCTTTTGAGTTTAGGCATGTTTGACAATGGAGATCCACATGATTTTTTTTATTAAAAAAATGATTTTATTTTTAAAAAAAAAAAGAAGAAGAAAATTCTTGTGATAATAATCTTGAGGGAATTGATGATTAGTGTTAAGAATGAATATACTTAGCTGTTTCACTAGCCAACCTATATAACTTCACCACTTAGAAAGCTTGAATTCCTAATTTTGATAAACCTTATTTTTACTTGACCAAAACCATAAAATTCATTAAGGCTATGAGCAACTAAAGGGATGATTAATTGGCAAAATCATTTTGAAATTTCTTTGAAAGCCAATACATGAGGCACTTTTTGAAAAATTCTAAGTTGTGGCAATTTTCTAAGTGTTAAGGCCATTTCAAACACCTCATACCCAAGTTCCTTTAGAAAGTTCAAACTCTTCAATTTTTTTCCTTGGAGTAAATTACTGAAAAACCATATTTTATTGATATCCTTGACCAACATCTTTACCTATTCTACATTCAATTTCTCTTTGCCTATATTTTTTAGGTAAATTTACAAAAGAGCCAAAATTTGCAATGTCTATAATACGTTTTGTTTCAACATTTTGATTTGTGTGACATTAATTGTTATTGAACAAAGATTGTATGGGCAAGCTGAATGGATTTGAAATTAAAGATTGCTACATGGCCTCTAGTTTGATTAGAAAGTTGAGATGATGCAATCTGATCATGAATTGTGAACAAAAAGAAAAAAGAGAAGAAAAAAGAAAAAAAATAGAAAGTTGATTGTAATTTCATGCATGTGGAACTTTAAATGAATTAAAAATCAAAGAGAAAAGAAAGTCATCTCTAGGGATTTGCTTTTCAATGAAAGTACCCATGTTTGAAATGATAAATGGTTATTTTTTATTATTCCTTTCACAAAATAAGCAAAAATCAATTTGCTTACCCCTTTGAGCCTATTAATGTCTTTTCTTTCTGAATCCTAATCGAGGATCACCCTCCACATTATGGGGCAAGCTAAAAAAAAGATCTCATCAAGATAGCATTGAATCTTATGCCTTATGGGTCTAGTTCAAAGTAAACTGAGTCCCAAAAATGGAAGTATGCAAACAAAAAAAAAAGAAAGAGAGTGCAAGAAAAGAGGTAGAAAGAAAAAGAAAAAATAAATCAAAAGATGAAAAACATGCTTGGGAAGTGGAAAGGACAAATGTTCTTATGAAAAGAAAGTGATCCTTGGTTTAATCATCTTTATGTACATTTTTTGGGTCCGTTATCCTTTCTTTCTAAACCATAAATCTTGGCCTACATTACGTCCCTCAAAAAAGTCCATTTTGATCATGTGTGGATACCTAAATTTGAAATTTTATTCCCTAGAAAATCATTACTATTTAATTTTGGATGAATTTTGAGTTTTCAAATACATGGTGAAATAATAAAAAAAAAAGAAAAATAGAGAAAAGAGAAAAAGAAAGAATTGAGCTTTAGGGTGAAAACCTAAAATGGGTAACTTAAAGTCGGATTAAGAGCAATTCATGCACAACATCAAGGTGAAGCAAGAGGCGTTTGAAAGAGATAAAGCTTAAATAAATCTAAGCTCAATTGAACTTTGAAAAACTATTATAAATTTAAACATTTTCTTCCTTTTCCAAAAATTTTGAGCCTACCATATCTAGTTTTGACATTGGTTAAACTGCCATATGTAAGAACTTAAAAGAGTGCCAAAATGGATTGTGTTTTAAAAGACAACTTTCATTTATGAGCCTAGATGAAGAGACATTCTCTTTCTTACTTAGGGACCAAGTCTTCTTTAATAGTTGAGATCGTGATATGCCAAATCATTTCATCATTTGGAAAAAACCAAGTTGTGACTCACCCTATTCTTTCTTGGTAATAATCATTAGTTCCTAAGAGATTGATCATGTGTTTTAAAACAAAGGTGAAGAATTGATTCATTTTGGTCATTGAAAATAAATTGTGTAAGGCAATTTTCTATTGCTATTCAATATGTTTAGGATGTGAATATCTACATTTTATACAAATGAGTCTCAACTACCTTTTAGGGCAATTGTTACTGTATTCTTTTATAAATTTTGGTAAAGACACTTAAATTTGAATTGGTTCATTGTGATGAATGAAAGATAGATGATTTCAAGACCGATAAGACAAGAGTGATTGTAGGGCAAAGTTAAAAAAAAAAAAAACTTTAACTTTTAAGTGTGAATCTCTAGAATTTAAGAAAGTGAATCTTTAAATGTTGGATGTGAGCCTTATAATTTTGATGCGAATCTCTAAATTAAACTTAGATGTGAATCTCTAAATTTAAGTTCATACAAGTCTAAGTTCTTAAGAATGAAATTCTTACAAACCTAAAAATTTTACGAATCTAAAAAATTCTTGCTAATCTAAAATCCTGAGAATCAAATTCTTATGAATATAAAATTTTTATCTATCTGAAAATCTTGTGAATTTGAAAATTTTATGAATCTAAAATTCTTGCAAATCTAAAAATTCTTACAAAACTAAAAGTTCTTGTGAATCTAGAAGCCTTGCGAATCTTTGAACCTTGTGAATCTTTGAATTGAGAACCTTTGAATTTCAAAATTGTGATTCTTTGAACTCAAATTGTGAATCTTTGAGTTTCAACTTGCTTTGCAAATTGTTGGATTGCAAAATTCTTGAATACTTCAAATTGTGAATCTTTGAAGTTTTGAGATTTTGTAATGGTTGTTAAGTGACACCTGAACGTAATGGATGTATATATCTTTGCACATTTTATGTTTCACAGAAAATGCGTAAGAATGGGCAGCTGTAGAAACCCTATTTAGTCCATGCCTAAAATCGATTGTGCCAAGATCTTTTCAAACCTAATTATCAAATTTATGGATTTTCGATTTTGGATTGTATCTTATCATTTTATTTTATCCTTGTTTATTGTATCTTGATTTATTTTGTTTTTATCCTTAATCATTTGATTATTTCAAAAAAATAATAATAAAAAAATGAAAAAGTTTAATTTGAAAATTGGTTGTGGTTATCTTTTGGTGGTAAACTTTATTAGAAAAAATTTAGGGATTAATCTTGGGGATAATCCTTGATTTTGTCCAAAATAAATCTGATCATAATTCATATAGGATTCTATCATTCAATCCCTATTTAAGCAAGAACAATTATACATGTTGATGACGGCGAAAAACATGAGAAACACAAAGGGAAAAACTAACTAACATTTCACCCAGCAACCTACAACCACACTAAGCTGTCCCTTATCTACCCAAAAATAAATGCAAAAATCCCCTAACTAGTACCTGAACCCTTGTTTCACCAATCTTCTTAAATCTTTGTTACAATTCCTTCTACCTTATCTGCTGCCATCACTGAAAAACCTAGCAAAAAAGCATCAATAATTTCATGAAAGTATATAGCATCCAAGTAGCAATGTGATACAGAAGAGAGAGGCAATAAAAAGGGCAGCGAGTTCTAACTACCAAAAATGCTAGGATAGGTTTGGTCAATAAGGCAATGGGAAGAATAAACATAAGAGAAAGAAAGCATAAAGAACTTGTTGCTAGTGTATCAAGCTTGATGGTGCGCGTGGCTAGTAAAAGAGCAATCGTTCTAGTTTGCTTTGATGAAAAAGCAAAAGAAATAAACATGGGAATGAAGAAACAATATACCTAAAGATAAAAGTGATTTGATAAGCTAGCAGAGCCTCACTTACATACAACCAATATTGCTACTTTAAATCCTATTTCTATTTGGCTTTTTTTGTGTTATTTCATGGTTTATTTATTCATTTTGTTTTATGCATAATTTTAGGAAAAAGGTTTTTATTATTTAATATTAATAAATAAATAAATAAATAAACTCAAATAATTTTTTTATATAACAATTTTAATAATTAAAAATCTAAAAGTTTAGAATGGTTGATTTTTTTAAAAGATTTCTAGGTGAAAAATCTTTGTCTTAAATTTAACTCAAACAGTGAAAAAGTTTAGATAAGATTTCAACAGAAATAATTGACATTTATTTTCATTTTTAAAAATTAGGAAGTAAACAATGAATAAAATCTTATGATGAAATTCTTAAAAATTACAAATAGTTAATTTTCAAGAAATTTCTAAGTGAGAAACTTTTTCTAAATTTGGCCAAAATGGAGGAAAATTTTAGATAAAATTTCAATAAAATAATTAGTATTTATTTTCAATTTAAAAAAAATACATAAAAAATTTTATAAAATTTTGGGATTGAATTAATAATTTAAAAATATCAATTCTTAAATTTTTTAAGAAATCTTTAGGGGAGGAACTTATCTAAATTTAGCCCAAATAGGGGATGATTTAGGGGAAACTTCAATAAGAGTAATTACATTCATTTCCAAGCCAAAAAAAATTTTAAATATAATTAAAAATTTTGTGTGAAAGTATTTGACAATTATCCAAAGATAAAATCTCAAGAAAAATCATAAATGGCTGAAGTTTATGAGATTTCTAGGTAAACATTTTTTTCTGTATTCAACCTAAATGGTGAAAGAATTTAGAGGAGATTTAAAAAATAATTGTTATATTGTTTTCTTTTTAAGGATAAAGAAACAAATGATGAATAACAAGAGTTTAGATTCTAAATTTAACCAAAATAGTGGAAAATTTAGAATTAAAACTTATAAATTTCTAAATTAATCCCAAATGGTGGAAAGTCTAGAAACAAAACTTGTAAAATAATAAAAAAAATTCAAGGATGAAATTCTTAGTAATTGCAAATGGATAATTATCTAAGACATTTCTAGGTGAGAAAATATTTCTAATTTTGGCACAAATGATGGAAGAATTAGATACATTTTCGATAAAAGAAAATAAAAAAATTGATTAAATTTTTTTCGATGACTAAGCCTTTTCAAGAAAACAATTGGGATTCTTGAATGCACTTGAAGTGAGAAAGTATTTTTAAGAATTTTGCCAGATTGATAGAGAAATATTAAGAATTATTTCCAATATTTAAACATTAAAATAAAAATCATTAGAACTAAGATGATTGTTAGGATAATTTAAAATTAAATTGTATCATCTTAGGATGGGCATTGTGGGGGTGCTATAACATTCTTCATACGTAACTGAACTTTCAAACCCTGTTCTGAAATACAAACCAAAACCTATTCTTTTAGGGACCTTTAGTTAAACTTAGGATATGTTTAAAAAGATAGATTCATTAGGTAGCCAATCATACCTTAATAAAAATATTGGTGGCAACTCTTAAATCTATGTCTAGCGATTAAGTATACAGATCTAGACGTTATGATATTAGTTTTCCTTGTTTTCTACTTTAATAAAAATTAAATAAAAAACATAAAAAACAAATAAAAAATAAAAAATCAAGAAAGTTTTTTTATTTTATTGAGGGATTCAATCCCAAAAATCAAGTTCAATAAAAAAGGAAATTAAATCTCAAAATTTATTAACTGAAATCAAAGCAAAATTTTAAAAGCAAGAAAATCAAGCATGAATAGATTCCATTCTATGCCATTCAATGAGGAATCCCTAAAATCACTGTTAAAGTTCTGTGTAAATCTTATTCTAACACACAACAAAGGTAGAGAATACAAAAATCATAAAAGGGGAAATCAAGAGGTAAATTCATAAGCAAGCTCTTTGGGTTTTGGAATTTTAATTTTAGAGTTTTGGTTTTAGGAAACAGTTTTGGTTTTGGAGGTTTGATTGTGGATTGACGTTTCAAGTTTGATTTTTGGGGTTTGAATGTACTTTTTTTCTGTGAAATTTTGGCATTCTTTGATTTTTGGAATCTATAAATATCTAGGGAAATTTTTTATTTTTCTAGGTTTGGGTTGAATTCTGGGAAATTCTAGGTTTTGTTTGAGTTTTCCAATGAGTTTTTTAATTTTCTAGCCAAATTAATGGTGATCGAAGGTTTTGATGATAGTCGAATTCTGGGTTTCCTAGGTTTTTGGGTTTTGGTTAAACATTATAAAATTGATTGAACTTTCGACATCTGATTCTAGATTTTTTGGAAAGCCAGTTAAGTTTTACAGTTGAATTTGGAGGGAGGTCAAAGGATTTTTTAGTTAAAGAGAGAAGGGGTTAGGGTATTTTGAAGAAAAAAAATTTTCTTTTTTGCCTTTTATACATAAGCAATATGACGACATTTTGGAGGGCCCTTTGACTCACGAAAACCTAGCTAACCAACATGAATATCTGCACTTTAAACCTGACCTGATTATAGGTTTTGGCTTTCCTTTTTCTTCTTATTTTCATTTATGATTTTTATTTTTTTTATTTTTTTATTTTTTTGTTATTTATCACTTAATTGTTATTTAACTGTGATGAAAAAGAAAATTGGTAATATTTTACAATTTATTTGAATGAATTAAGCTTGCTTGCATATTTAATTGCATGATTATTATTTATTATTTGCATGATTAGTAATATAGTAATTATTATTGCATGATATTTTATATTATTACATGTTATTTATATTATTGCATGATATTATTTACATGATAATTTTTGTTTAGTTTAATTGATTTTTTTCTTAAACTAAAAGAAACGGTTTTCAAAATAAATTCATGAATCTTACCATATTATTAAAGAATTTTTCATGAATTTAAATTTTTTATAAATTCTACCAAACTATTGAAAAATTTCATAACCTAATTTTTGTGAAAAATATCGTTTTCATAAAATTTTACCAACATATTAGAAGATATTTCTGAAAATAAATTATTTTTATAAAAAAATAGATTATGAATATCTGATAATGGAATTACTAAAAGCGTTGCAAATAGGAATCTCTATGTAAATTTTTAGGTGAGAAAATCTTTTCTAAATTTTACCAACATATTGAAAATTTTAGATAAGAATTTTTCATACCAAGGTTCTGAAAGTTTTTTTTATAAAAACAATTAAATGAATCCGATGATAGAACCTTTTCAAAGTAGGACACTCGTCTCCATGAATATTCCTAAGATGAAAAAATTATCTTAAATTGCTACCAAACTATTGGAGTAATTTTAAGATCAATTTTTAATAATTAAATTATTTTGTAAAATTACAAAGATATTTTACGGTTTGGATAACTTGAAATCAAATTGGTACCATCATTTTGATAAGCACTACGAGAGTGCTATAACCTTCATCACGCATAACCATGCTCTTGAACCTAAATATGTTTTTGTACACTGGAATCTACCATTTAAAGATACCTAAGTTAAGCTTAGAACTTCTCTTTAAAATACGACAGATTTAGTTAGACGGTCAATTGCACCTAAACAAAAAAGATTGGTGGTGACTCCTGAAATCTATGTCTAGTGATAGGTCTTCGGATTTATACGTTATGACATTTTTTAGAATCTTTAAAAGTAAAAAATTGCTATGACTAATTATTTTTAGAATAAAATACATCCAATTTTATTTTAAAATTTTAATTTTTTATGAGATGTCAATTATATATATAAATTTTATATGTTATAAATATTGAAGACTTTGATATAACTTTATAAATAATACTAATTTATGTATATATATATATATATATTTAAATATATAAATTAAATTGTTCATTGCATAAGTTGTAAGCCAGTATAATGATAAAATAAATTTTATCGGATAGACAACAAACCACATGATTCTAGTCTCTAAATTTCTCCCTTATGGACTAGGGAGAATCACAAAGTTTTGTCGAATCAAATCCCATTACCCCATTTACTAGTATAATAATCTATACAAACAATAAAAGCAGTCCCTAATTTGTTAAGTAAATTACAGGTAATCTTTGTCTTAAAAAATTGCATGTGTAATTTTTAAATAAAAGTTAGTTTTTTAGTACAGGATTATCTTTCTTCTTTGCTTCCCACTTCTATTTCTTTTTATGTTTTTCAATCTATTTGCTATCTTCTTTTTTTTTCTTTCAAGTGAGTTTTTTTTTTTCCAATAAATGACTTATCTTGTTTGATTTCTTCATCTTTTCAGTCTTATTTCTATATGGTTTGTTCTTTGTTTGTGGTTTCCCATTGTTATTTTGATGTTATCGTTTCTAGGCATGCAAGTTATTTGATTAATTGTTTTTATTTTTATGCATTGGTTTGTTTGCATATGTTCATAAAGATTGTTCTTTGCATATGGTGATAGGGTTTTTTGGGTATTAGTTTCATGTTTGGATTTATTTTATGCATGGTCTTTTTTTTGTCAAGTTATGTTTTTTTTTTTTACTTGGCTTTCGAATTATGGGTTGTGAATTAATGAAATTAGTTTTTAGTTCTCTGGTTTATATCTTTGCTCAGTTTGTTTTTATGGGCATTGGTTTCATATTTGATTTTTCTTCATACATGTTGCTTTTTAGGTTGTGAACTGATGCTACTGCCATTGTCGACCTTGGGTTTACTAACGATAGTCATAATTTTCTTTCATAATCTATCTTTTTTTCTCTCTTGAAATCATCCAAACATAAAAAAGGAAGAAAATTATACCATTTCAATTAGGAAATTATTTTAACAATATAAAAGGTTTGATATGTAAGTTTACAATTGATGGACTTGCTATGGTCATTATCTTTGTTCTATTAAGCGATTGTTTATATGTTTTTTATTTTATTTTTTGCAATTTTGTTCTCATTTTATTCATAGTTTTATGGTTTGTAGAAACTTGTTAATCTTGAGGTCATTTGAGAATCCTTGCTAAGAACATGGAGGTTGAGGTTTGATCATTCTATATTTGATTTTGTTTTTACTTTTAAGCACATGTTAATTTACTTTTGCCTTTGTTGTGATTTTATTACTTGATACAAAACAAAGTTACATAAATTATTTTGATAGATACTATGTTAAATATCACAATTACATTAACTTGTTGACGTTGCTATAATTAATGAGCAAGTGCTTGATAGAAGAGTTGGTTAATGATTTCTGTTTGAGTCTATAAAAGTTGTTCAAAATTATATTTAGTTGTTAAAAAGGGTGAATTCTACGATTTGTTTTTTCATAGAGTTGTATGCATTAACTTGTTGATATTGTTGTATTTAATGAACAAGTGCTTGATAGAAGAATTGGTTTATGATTTTTGTTTGAGTTTGTAAAAGTTGTTAAAGTTAGATTAGGTTGTTAAATGGGGTGAATTATGTAGTTTGTTTTTTCATAGAGTTTTATGAATTTTTTCATGATTTGTTTTCTTCTTACTTTACAGACTTTTAAGCTAGCTTTTGCTATTTACCATCTATGAAAGAATTTAATGTTAAGTTAAATGGTGAGTCATAATAATCTTAGGTAAAATAAACTTGCAAGATTAATAAGAATGCAAGTCAATAAGTCAAGTCTTTATAAAGTTTCTATTTTTGTCGATCCTAAGAGTTAGTGGACCATGAATAACCTTAAAACGTTAAATATACTCAAGTCCAATAAAATAAGATGACGAATGAGTTTAACAAGTTCTCATATGGATAATGTTGTGTTTGGTCAAGCTGATAACGTCCCTTCTCAAACTATTAATGTTGTTGGTAGTCGAGTCAATAACAGCAATGATCTACTTGATTTTGTTATGGTTTAGTCTGTTCACCATGGTTTTATGCTCACTTCAGATATGGTTAGTTAGAATGTAAGGAATGTAAGTTATACAAGATTACGTTCTGTTTTAGGAAATGATGATGAGTTAAACACTATTTCATTTGAGTGTTCAAGAGATGATGCATCTTTTAGTTCACTTATTAATAGGTCACATAGTTATGGTCTTTTTGTTGATTCTAGCAACCATAATCGGAATATAGGTGGCAATAATTAAATTCCTATTTATAGGCATGTAGGCGAGAGTAGTTTCAATCATGCCTTTATGCATTGATCATAGTTCAAGTGGTCCTAACACTATACTTCATCTAGATTGTGAAAGTGCTAGAGCAATTGTTCATTTCTTTGAATCATTTTGACGATCTCATGGTAAATATTTTGTAATGATAAGTTTGTTCTTTTATTTTTTTTTATCTATGCTATTTCTTGATTAATATTTATAAATATTTCATTTTATTATATTAAAGTTTTGATAGTTGTTTGGATTATATCATTGACCAATCAAAAGAAACAAATAGGTAGCTATTTCGAGATAGTAATCAAGGTCATTTAAATAAGTGAATCAAATTTTAAACAATAAATAGCTATTATATTATAGAATAAAATAATGTACAAACCAATGTCATCCTTATGTTTGCATATTTTATTTCTTTAATAGAAAGATGTTATACACCTTATTACTTTAGTAGTCCTAATTGTGATTATCCTTTTTACATGGCACATATGTGGTATGAAGAGATGGTTGACATTTCAAAAAAAAACATCTCATCTCACATTCACTTTTTGTTATAAACAAGGTATGGTTAAGTTACCTTCTTTTAAGCCTACTCCAATGTACTTAGATGAGCTATTTGATTAGGAAAGTGGTGTTAGGGTTGTATATTTTAGAAAGAAAATGAAATTTTATAATTTCACGTTTCAATTTACTTTAATAGGGGGTAAAATTGATGATTTGTTAATAATTCACAAATACCTTATGTTTTTAAAATTAATGGATAGAATCATCTTCGAATTGGTTTAATGTTGCCAGTCATAGGTCAGAGATTGAGGTTTGCTCAACTTAACATATATGATACAAAAAATGAACTATTAAATAGGATGTTAGCATTGAAACATAATAATCAAAATCCTAATGTTGATGCTAAAATTGTTGATGGTTTAGTTAAGATGCTAGATGAAAATAATGAAATAGTAAAGGTTTTTAGGATGGCACCAGAGAAGTTTGCAAGTTTAGATTATGTTCTAATGCATTTGAAATTAATTGAAAGTAGAAGTGAACACGACCGAAATTACAATACTTTTATGGTATCTAAAATTGTTGGTTTGATTGTTGGTGACATAAGAGAGTTTGATAAACAAAGAGATTTTGTGGTTGACATAGGTTAAAAGGTTTAAAGCTTATTTCTTGTTTACATCTTTCATTTATGGTCATGCAATATCCATTGTTATTTCTATATGGAGAAGATAGTTTCAATTTTGGTATCCCTTATTCACACCTTACTTATGGGAGTAGAATTAATAGGGAAACTGTTATTTTATGAGAGTATTATGCTTATCTTATTCAATAGCGATCTGTTTCAAGGAATACATTATTGAGGGTGGTAGCTTGTTTAGCAATTCATTGTAGATGCATATTGCAGTGTTAAAGAAATAAGGTTTCCATATATTAGATAAAATTAGAAATAGTTAAAGTCTGAACTATACAGAGGAATAAAGGATGCAATAGAAAAAAAATATGAACAAGTAGATGTTATTGGAAAATATGTTGTTCTACCAATAACTTTTTCACGTGAAGTCTTTGATATTTATTTCAGAATTACCAAGATGCTATGGCCATTTGTAAATAATTTGGCTATCCATATTTATTTATAACTTTTACATGTAATGCTAGATAAATAGAGATTTGACAAACCTAGAGTTTAATCCTTAGACAAAAGTAAAAGATAGCTCGAATAGCGTATGCAAAGTTTTTAAGATCAAAGTCCAGTATTTAATTGATGATTTAATGAAGCATGATCATTTTGGCAAAGTTGCTGGTAATATGTTTTATATGGAATTTGTCTCTTTTTCATTAGCTTTTTTAGTTTCTTATTAAAACATTAATGAACTTAACATAATATTAATTCAAAACTTTTTTCTTTAAAGTGACATATACAATCAAATTCTAGAAACAAGGTTTTTCACATGTGCATTTTCTTTTATGGTTTCATCCAAATGATAAGTGATCTACTCCTAAAGCTATAAACAAGATTATTTTAGCTGAAATCCTTAAAAAAGTTTTAATTTAGTGGCATATGAAGTTGTTTTCAATTTCATGATGCATAACACATCTGGTCTAACAAATAATCAGGCTCCATGTATGGTGAAAGAAAATTGTTCTAAAGTTTTTCTGAAATAGTTTCAAGGTGCAACAGTTATAAAAGAAAGATGAATTTCTAGTTTATCGAATGAGAGATTTAGGGTTGTTGTTGTAAAAAGCAATCTTAAGCTAGATAATCGTTTTGTTGTGCCTTATAATGTCAATCGTATTGTTAAGTACCAAGCTTATTTCAATGTGGAGATCTACAATCAAACTAAAGCTATTAAGTACTTATTCAAGTATATTAATAAAGGTATAGATACAACAAGAGCACTTTTTCAAGCAAGTAATAATAAACCATAGGCTAATCAGCAACAAAGACTAGTGGATATTGATAAAGTGAAGATGTACTTAGATTGTCGATATCTTTATGCTTACAGGACATGTTGGAGTTTGTTTGAATTTTAAATTCATCATAGAGAACTATTAGCTCAAAAGTTGGTTATTCACTTGCTAGGAGAATAGATGTTTATTTCTTTGATACATAATGTTGTTTAGAGTAATTTAAAAACTTGATGTGTATAAAACTATGTTCATTAAGTGGATAGCTACTAACAAAGAGCATGAAAAAGCCAGAGCATTACTATACGCAGATTTTCCAACTCAGTGGGTTTGGTATAAAACTGAAATGAAATGAAAAAAAGATAGGGTGAGAGGTCTGTAGGTAGAATAATATATGTTCATCCAATAGCATGTGAGTTATTTTATATGTGTATGTTATTGAATGTGATTAAGGGATCTAAAAATTATGAAGAATTGATGACTGTTAATAGAGTTTTATATCCAACTTTTTAAAAAGCACGTCAGGTGCTTGGACATTTAAGAGATGATAGAGAAAGGGATGAGACTTTGTTTTAAGCATCACAAAAGGTCACTAGTCATGAACTTAGAAAATTGTTTATGATAATTATACTTTTTTGTCAAGTAGTTGATCTAAATGCATTTTAAGAAAAGAGTTGGAAGTTATTGACAGAGGACATATATAGAACATAGGTTGAAGTAAGCTTTTGGTCTAACTTAATATATCATTCCAAACTTTGAATTAAAGAATTATGTTCTAATAGCATTAGAACAACTTTTTAACGAGCATTCGATTTCTCTCTCAAAACATAAACTACCCATGCCTATTACTAGAAGCATGCATTTGATGTTTGATAGACTTTTACATGAAGAATTATACTATAATTTGGCAAAACTTCATGAACAATATCTGCAATTACTGTTAAATCCAAACAAGAACAAATTTGAGTTTATGAAGCCATTAAACTATCCATTGACAACAATGTAGGAAAGATTTTTTTTTTGTTTATGAGCATGAAGGAATTGGAAAACATATTTATAAAACACCATAATATCTTACATGAGGTTATTGGGAAAATAGTTTTTGCTATGGCTTAAACTTGACGATTTGTGATTTATGTCATGTAAAATATTAAAATTTGTGTATGCATACCATGCTTTACACAAAAATTTTGTATCATAATTCATATAGACACGAAAATATAATTTTTTTTTGTTTTGTTCAACCCATATATAATTATTACTAAAATTTTAAATTGTATCACCTTTATGTCCTATTTTCGAATCGTGTTCATGTCATGTCACCATGTTAAGTTTTAGGTTTCTAGGTCTACAGTGGCTTGATTTGATATAGTTTATTTACTTTTACCTAGAGGCAAAATAGCCTACTAAGGATTCAAAATCCCTTTTGATATTATCAACTATTCAACATATGAAATTAGAAAAAAGACATAGCTAGCAAAGTTAATGCAGAATACTAGCCTTATTGTTTGGGATGAAGCTCCCATGATACATAAAAATTGCTTTAAAGCTTTGGATAAATCTTTAAGAGATGTATTAAATCAATAAATAGAAATCAAAAGCCTTTTGGATTATTAACTGTAGTGATGGGAAGAGATTTTAGGCAAATATTACATGTGATTAAATCTGAAATAAGAATTGACATTATCAATGCTACAATTGATTTGTTTTGTGACAACATTGCAAGATTTTTAGGCTCAAAAGAAATATGAGGTTACTTAGAAGTGATCTTAATGAAGAATCTAAAGTTAAACTTGAAGTTTTTGGAAAACAATTGTTAGACATTGGTGATGGTAAGATTGAAACAGTTTCTAATGGAGATGAAGAGGAAGCATCATGGACTGAAATACCCAATGATTTATTGATTCCTACAATGGATGATCTTATAAGTGTAATATCTACAACTGTTCACACTAATTTTAGTCTAATTTTGCTAATTCATTTTATTTGAGCCAAAGACCAATTGTTATAATATACAATGACATAGTTGATTCTATTAATGCACATATGCTTGAATTATTTCTAGGATTTAGTAGATTGATGACTCTATTTTATAGAGTTATTTCTAGTGTTTTTAAAGGTTGATTTTAGCTTAATTCTTAGTAAAATAATGTTATTTTTACTCCAAAGTGGTTAAATTTGTTGTTTTATAGGTTTTCTTGAAAAAAAGAACGATTCTTGAAATTATTGAAGTTTCTTGATGATTCTTGGATAATTCTTGATCATAGATGGATAGTTGAGATATTTTTAGAAATTCTTGATTTTTTTGAAAATCTTAAAGTTCAAGAATGGGAAAGAAGTTCAAGATTGGCTTTATGGAGTTTAATGAAGATGGAAAGATGAATCTTGAAGAAAGAAGATAAAAATTCATGCAAAGAATTCAAGTTGGAATTTCAACAAAGAACAGAGATAGAATTGTACTTTCATATGATTGCAAAGTCCATGGCAGCTTGTGTAAGTGCACATGCATAGGATCATTATGGGATGACATGGTATTTAAATATTTTTTTATTGGTTAAGAAAGATGATGTGGCATGCTAAAGTGGCAATTCTATTAATTTTTCCTATTTGCATTTGGATTTCTTTTTCTTAGTGGTAAAGTATTCCTAATTCCACTTAGAGTAGGATTATGCATGGGTTATAAATACAACTTGTATGAGCATTTAGGAATTTAGATGAAGTTAATTTCTAATTTTTCTCTAAGAATTCAAGCCAAGACATGAAAAAGAAGATCAAGATCAAGATAAAAGAAATTGAGGCAACTTTATGGCAGCTAAATATAGTAAGGCTAAAAATATACTTTCTTAATTTGACAAGGTTCTATTTTTGGTAAGTTGATATATGGTATGGAAGAGTTGCTACATGTTAAGTTATGGTATAGTCAAGTTTTAGAAGCTTTCTTTTAAGAGACTTTATTTAAGATGCATTCTTGGATTGAAGAAACCAAGTCCAATTGAAACTATGAAGTTCTATTGGAAACTTATTTCAGTCGAACCTACCTAAGGATCTTTAGGTTTTTTTTTTTTTTTTTTTTTGCTTATAAATACATTATATCTCTTAGAAAAAGGGTGTACAAGGGATTGGGGTGACAAACCAACTTTGTTAGGATTTTATTAGGGTTTTACAAAGTTCATTTTAAGCTTTCTTGTTCTTTAGTTTTCTTTAAGCTTTTTTTTTGTAAGTTTCCAAGATTTTGTTTGAAAGATTTACAGCTCCTTAATTTTTTGATTTTCATGATTTATTTATACACTTTTTTTTTAAGTTTTCAAGTAATTAAATTTTGTTTTTGAGGTTCTTTTCATTTGGTTTATGCATTTAAGATTCAATCTTGCATTCAGTTTTAGTTTCTTGATTATATAAGTTACGATTTGGTTTTCTTAATTTAATTCAATTTCGGTTCATGTTCTTTTTAGTTTAATTGGTTCAATTGCATATTAATCTTGATTTAAAGATTTGGTTTATTTGGTTTAATGCTTGATTGAAAATGGTTTAAGTTATTCTATTTAGGTTTGCATGCTTTAGGTTTTAATTCTTGTTTCTTGCATAAACTTTTACATGTTCATGATTTGATTTTTGGTTATTTAGTTTATGTTTTATAGTTTGCATATTTAGGGTTTGTTTTATTAGTTTATAATTTCATTTTGACAGTTAAGATTTAATAAAAATTGGTTTAAGGTCTCATTAGGTTTTCATATTACAAAGTTTAGGGTTTCATTATTTTAGGGTTTTATAATTTGGTTGAATTAAATTTTGTTTTAGTTTAGTTTGGTTTAATTGCATGTTATTTAATTAAATTAAGTTGTTTGCATATTTTAAAAGTTATTTAAGGTTTCAATTTGAATTAATTTGCATGATTTGTATGAAATTTGTTTAGGGTTACAATCAATTAGGGTTTATATTGTTTTCTTGAATTTAGTTTTTATTGTTTTGATGTTATTGCAAGTTCACTTGTTTTATTTGCATTGGTTTATGCTATTTTATGCTATATTGATTTTGGTTTAACTTTATATTGCTATACTACTTTCGGTTCTTCATGCTTTTAGTTATTTATAGTTTGTTTGATTTATTTTTGTTTTGATTCATAGTATTGCATGTTTTAGGGTTTTATTTGATTGTTTTCACATCTCTCAATTAATTTTTCTAAGTATAGGTTTAAGGGCATACAATTTTGATGCTTGAGTTTTTTATTTTTCAATCTTCATGGGAACGGTTTTTATATTATTAGTTGCTATGATTCTATGGGCTTGCAGATCATCAATCATAGGTCTTATTATAGTTCTAACAATATCTTAAAAGTGAAAAATTCTTTGTCAGACACATAGTTTATTTACCCCTCTAAACTTTTCAACTCTCTTAAATTTCAAGGTATCTCAAATCATGAGCTTAATTTGAAAATTGGTTGTGTTATAATACTTCTTTGAAATTTAAACCAAACTTTTGATTTATACAATAGAATAAGACTTTTTGTCACCCAATTAGCTTGCAATGTCATAGAAGCTGGAATCATAATTAATGCTCATATTGGTGAAAAGGTCTTTATAGCTAGAATTTTCATGACAGTTAAGGACCAAAAATTGTCTTTTGTCTTTAATAGAAAATAGTTTCTTATCAGATTATGTTACACTATGACAATAAACAAAAGTCAAAGGCAAACACTAGAATTTGTTGGTTTATACTTGTCCAAACTTATATTTACACATGGCCAATTATATGTTGCTCTCTCAAAAGTGATATCTTGCTATGGTATGAAAATTTTGATCCAAAATAAACATAGCATAAGTAATTCTAAAACAAAAAACATTACATATAGGAAAATATTTGACAATTTGGATCTAGGTTGTTTCACATTAAATTTAGTTGTTGTTATATGTCTTGCACATGGTTTGTTCTTTTTAGTTCTTTATGAAAAAGTTGTCATAGTTTTAAATCATAATTGTTGTAGTGATGATAATTGCATTACTTTGTTTCCAAAATTTGCTATGTCTATGTTGAAAATTTTTAACTTGTGTGTGACCAATCCATGATCTAAATTTGGTAAGGATGCAAACAATCTATAACACCTAAGAATGTATTTCTTTCTGTTGGGTTACTGAGTGAAATTGATTTCTAATAATGCAAGTACTATGCATTTTAAAGCATACTACTTTCTAAATATAATAGCTTTTGTGAGCTAGTTATTATGATTATTCTTCTTTGTTCTTTCATGTGTTTGAAATTGATTTCTGAATCTTACAAGTAATATTATGCATGTTAAAGCTTACTATCCATCTAGATGTATTAGCTTTAGTGTCTTTTCAATTAACTATTCTTTTTTCTTCTTTTTTCTTTCATTTGTTTTAATTGGTTGTAATCTATACTTACCTTTATATGTTTACAAAGTTGTTTTTTATTTCTCATTCTTTTATTCTTCCTATCATAAATTAGACCCTATATTACTCTTTTTTTTTTGCAAACTACTTTTTTTCTTTATAGTTGACCATCCATGACTCATTGTTTTTTATTACAACTGTCACGAAATGGTCTTAACTTGATCATAAAAGACACAACAACACTCATAAAAGACAAAGCAACACTTATTTGAGATTCAATAAATCTTAAAACAAACCAAGTCGTGACTTCAGGCTTTTGTATCATATATGCTAAGGTACAAATAAAGCTTAAATAACCAATTAATTTTACATAAATTGTTTTGTATAACATTTAATAGTCTTTATCAACATTTTATATTTTTTTTAGAATAATGCCATGCATGTCGTGATCAAAAGTTTCGAAGTAGAAAATTTTAAATCAATGCTCAAAGAAGGTGATATATGTGAAATCTTCAGGTTCTCGATAAGTAGATCGAAATCATCTTTTAATTTTGTGTTTGGACAAAACACAATCACACTCATCCAAAATACACAAATCGAGGAAATAGATGATAATTTAGCTATGTATCTTTAATGAAAAGATAAACAAAGACAAATACATGATAGTTTATTTAATCTTAACTTTATTTAAATACTTGCCTATTTCATTGATTATATCCTTATTTATTTTTCATCTTTACTAACTTCAGTGCTTATCAAACCAACTCTTTAAAGATGTAATTGGCCTATTAAGATCAATAGGTTCTCTTTAGACTGTTGAAATGCAATCATATTAATGAGCAGTTGATAAGCGAGACTTTCTCATCTAAGAACTCAGGTTAGCAAAGTTCTTAAATTAACAAATGTATACTAACTTTTTTTCCCACCTTTCATTCTATGTAATTTGCATTTATTTTGATTTTATATGGTAAAACTTTAAGAGTAACAATCTAGAAAGACAAACTACCACATATAAATGAAAAACAATAATCTTAGGACATTAAAAATATAGTTTTCATAGTTGCATGAGCAATTGTTAAAAGCTATAAAAGTAAGCTCTAAAAAATCTTTTTTTCCAAAATTTCAAATCTACTTTAACTTGAATAATTCTACCCTATTCACTTTTTTATGACAAGCAACAAAATTACTATTACAGCTGAATCATGTATATCTTCTTGCTCTGCAACCAAAATTTATTTAGACTTGAACATTAGAGAAACCTAACAACTCAAGAAAAACTATGTTGTTTACTTATTTCTTCAATTCTTATATAAATATAGCATACTTCAGTGATATGTCTTCTCTAACATATAGTATTTCAATAAATAAATATTTGAAAATCAAAGAGTAAATGTTAAGATATTTCCTTAACAAAACCCTACTAAGCACGCAATCATTGCTAAAGTGAGAATCAGGCAAGTTTTTATTGCAAACAATTTCTTCTAGTTATACAGATGGTTTTTTAGTCTTTAATCTTGGTTTTTTTATTATTACCTAAGCTTGAAACTAGAAGAAAAATAGTTGTTCATCTATTTGTTGAGTGTGACACTAGATGAAAAATGGTTTTCTGATTAGACTTTCTTTAGTTTGTTATCATGTTGTTTTTCCGCTTAGTGTTTTATCTAGTCTATTATGATGGTCAATGAGCTTTTTACCTTTGTTGATGTGTATCTCTGTTGCACATGTTTTTCTATTTAACATTTGTTTTACCTGTGATTACACAAAATTAATTGTTTGGATTTTCATTTTTTTTCACCTATCATTACACAAAATAAATCATTTGAATTTTAATTTGATGATATAACTTATTGCATTAATTTTTTTTGTTTTACGTGCATACTACTTGTATGGTGCTAAATTAGCACTGTTGCATTACCAATGGTTAATTTGTTGGCTATATATATCTAACTTGGGAAAATAAAAGTTGCCAAAAAAAAAGACTACTTGAAATTAATATTGTAACAATAGCCTAAAAAGACATTTCAAACTTAAACTTTTCTTTTACAGATGTTGTAATAGTTTTTGAAAGCTGCTAGACGAATTTAAAAACAAAAAAGGAGTCGTCACTAATCTTTTTTGGTTATATGTGATTCGTCACCAATTAAAATTTATCTTTTTAATAAAAAATTTAAAATTAATTGAAATTTTATCAAAAAGATAATTTTTGGATCTGCAAAAATAGTTTGGGTTTAAAAGTCGATTTCACGTGGGGAATGATTAACACCCTTATAATATCTATTTAAAACGGTAATAATTAATTATATATTATCCTTTAATTTTAACAAAAATGTTTTAATTTTGGTAAAAACTATTAATTTTCTTAAATTTTTATTATGAAAAAAAAACATATTTTTATTTTTATTTTTTATCTTGGTTTAAAAAAATAAATCAGAACCTTATCTATTGAAAATTTTTGAAAATATTCCAATACTTTGGTAATATTAAAAGGAACTTTTTCACTTAAAGATTTTTTAAGAATCACTACTCAAAATTCTCAAAAATCCTATTATTGACGATTCATATTTATCTTCTAAATCAATATTTTATAATGCATGTAATAAAATATAACATCTATGATTTAATCTCAATAATTTTTTTAAAAAAATTCATTTCTTATTTTATTGAAAAAGAATGAGAATCCTTTGTTGAAAATTATTCTTAATGCTCCAATACATGAACAGCATTTAAATAAATTTTTTTACTTAGAGATTCTTAAAGAATTACTACTTGAATTTTTTTATGATCTTATCCTCGAAGGTTGGTGCTTACTTTTTTATAAGTATTAATATTTAACAACTATGTAATAATATAATTAGTTATAAAGTTATTTCCTAACAAAAATGCATACTTTTATAAATATTTTGTATTTTTATCTCTTTTAAGAAAATTATTCAAATTGAAAAACAATAAAAGATCTTTGTATTGAAAAGAGTTTTCAAATATTTCAATACTTTAGTAATTTTTAGAAGTCTTTTCTCATTTAAAAAATTTTTTAGAATCATTATTCGGACTTCCCAGAATCTCATTATTGGAGATTTTCATTTTTTTTACTTATTATATTTATTATTTTTAAATATTACTATCAAAGATATTCATGCATAATAGACAGTTCTTATATTATTTTTTAAAAAGTTTATTTTTGATTTATCGTTTTATTATTTGATCTTTAAGTTAATAATATTTTATTTTTAATTTTTTTATAAATCACTAAAAAAATATCATTTTTCACATATTTATTTATTTATGCATTTTATAATCCAACTTCTACAAACACTAATATAATTAAATGTAATAGAAAAATAAATAAATTAAAAAAAATACCAAAAATGAAACTTTTGGGTTGGCCTACAAAGCAAGACCAATGCTGAAAGGAAATCTCTAATTTGAAAAGGTTGTAGGTTGGGTTTTATTTAGATCAGGCAGAGGATTTTGGATTGGGTCCAAATTGAGTTACAGGCCAGCTCTTGGTCAGGGTTGGGCTGACCCACTTGGTTCCTTTATGTTTTTTTTGTTATAAAATCTTAAGGTTTCTTTTTTTTTTTCCTTCTTTCATTTCATCTCCTTAAAAAAATCTCATCTCCCAAGAAAACCAAAAGTTTTCCACATAACTCTCATCGATTGCCGCTAGCCTTATGCCATTACTACCATTCAATCGATTATTACCGGCTGTTGAAGCTCTTTTCCTCTCTTTGTTTTCTTTTCTTCTTTCCTTTCCACCCCGTTTCTTCCTTCTCTTTTCTGGTTTGGTGGCCCTAACTAAGAAATTCCTTTAGTCGTCGATCCCAGGCGCTACCTTCGCCATTGCTAGCCACCCTCAATGCCTTCGATGCCCCTTAGCTCTTCCTCTGACGTTGCTTGTCATGAACGAAAAAGTGGATGGCTTCGTTTTTCCTTTTTTTTAAATAAAACTGATTTTTTTGTCTTCTTTTTGTCTTCTTTGTGGGATGGCTTTGGCGTTGAGGTTTTTCCCTTCGGGAAGGACTGAATTTTTTTTATCTTCTAGTGATTTTGGTGGTTTGGTATTTTTTTTTCTGGTTGTTGGTTTTTTTGGTAGGTACTAGTGGGTCAGAGGCCAGTTTTTGGGGTGTTTGGGAATAAGGCGATCATAGGCTTTAGTTTGTAGAAGTTGCTTGATGGGTCTATGGTTTTTTTTTTTCGGGTAGTACAGTTGGTTGATGGGGTGGTGTATGAGGGTTGTGGTGTTTGGCAGTAGGGTCGGTCAAGGGTTTATGGTGTGTTGTTTAGGTGTTTAAAATAGGGGTAGTGTGGGCTGTTGATGGTGGTGTTAGGGCTGGTTCTTCCGAGCGAAGGTTGGGGTCTTTGGAGTTGCTGGGGCTAGGTGGAGAAATTGGTGCTTAGGTCTTGGCTGACTAGGTTTTGTGAACGTTGGGGTGTTGTTGGTGCTTGGTGTTGCTGTTTAGGGGGTGATGCTGGCCTTAGTGCAATGGAGGGGTTGGCCGGTGGCTTAGAATTGCTAGGACTGTGTGGGTAAAGGTCGGGTGTGGTACGGGTGAAGGCTATCTGTGAAAGAAAAGGGCTATTATTGCTGGTGAAGGAAGTGAGGTGCTTGCAGGGAAATGGGTGCTGTTCGTAAGATCTTGGTTTTTAAGGTTGTGAATGTTGGGTGCTTAGGGCGATTCTTTGCCAGGCATTAGTTGCTTAAAGGGTGGGGCAATTTGGTTGTGGAAAAGCTGGGTCCGTGGCTTGAGCAAGACCATGGTTCTTTGGTTGTGGGGACTTCTGGGTAGTTTTTTATGTGAAAGCGAACCTTGGTGGTTGAGGCGACTAGACAGGGTTCTGAAGTTGCTAAGTTGGTGATGGAGCAGGCAAGGGCTGATGATATGGCTAGTGCACAAGGGTGGTATTTGTCAGGGCCTATGTTGGGTGTGGGGCGTGCAAGGGTGCGGTGTTGGGGTTCTATCAGGGACTTGTTATGATGAAATGCTACTGGACAAGGACTGGGAAATGGTTCCTCTTTTGCGAGGGTGGTTTCGGTTCACTGGGGTTTCTGGGTAGTTTTGTGAAGGAAGCTTTTTTGCTTCCTCTCCCCTCCTCAAATTGTATCCTCCCTGTATTTGTCAATTGAAAATCAGACCCCCTCCCCTTTTGTGCCCTTCTGAGCATTTTTGCCTTGTTATGAACTGCTTCCCCTAGTACAGTAGTGGCTATAAGCCACCGTAATTTTTTTGTTTTCTTGCATTTTTTGTCATTTTTAATTAATTTTATTAAAATAAATGAAATTGAGATGGAAGAAAATAATTCGCCTAAAATTGAAGCTTGAGGCCCAAAAAATTGATTTGGGGTCTTATTGAATTTAGACATGAGATAGAACCTAATTGGGCTTTAGGTTTATACATTAAATTAGACTAGATTTAGATTCATATAAATAATTTAAAAATAATTAATTTAAGATAAGTCTGAAACATATTAATTCAATTATCAGGCTCAAATTAGATCAAATTAAATTATTTGAATTAAAGGTAAAAATCAAACAAAAGCAGAATCGATTCGGATTAAATTAAGTTAAATTTTAAATAATGTAAATTGATTTAAAAATAATTAATTCAGAAGAAACTTGAATGAGTTTAATTTAATTAAATCTAATTAAGTTAGCCCAAATTTAAATGTTAAAATCAATTTTAAAATCGAACAAATTCAAGTTAGTTTAGACAAAACTAGGTTTCTAAAATTATCAATCTTTACACATTACTGAGAATTAGAAATAAGGTAAAAACATAAACAATAAATTTGTTTAAAGTAATGACTCAAAATTTTTTCAAAAGTCTTTTTTCCTTTTGTTTTTTGGTTTTTTTTCTTAGTTTTTCTTTTGTCTTGATTTTTTTTTAATTTGACCATTTGAAAACAAATTTAAAAATTCTTTTAAACAAGAACTCAACAACTTTTGAAAATAAAACAAGAGCTCATGCCTGGAGATTTTACAAATCTCAAAACTAAAATAGATTCAGCTTGGAAGAGTTACAAATCCTATTCAAAAAACTTAAAGATTACACCTAGAAGTCTTACAAATCTTGAAATCTTTGAATGCTTTTCTAATTAGAGGTATTGAAACTTTGAAATTTTAAAATATCTTGCTTAGAGGTTTTACCAATTATGCTTTGAGGTCTTACAAATCTTGACATCTTTGAATGCTCCTTCAATAAGAGGTATTGAAACTTTGAAGATTTAAAATGTTTTGCCAGAGGTCTTGGAAATTATGCTTTACGGTCTTACAAATCTCAACATCTATGAATGCTCTTCCTAATCAAAGGCATTGAAACTTCAAAATTTTAAAATATTTTGTCTGGAGGTCTTAAAGATTATCTTGGGTGCCAACTTGACTGAGCTTAGTTTGATCTGAGTGCCAACTAGACTCGACTTAGTGTGCCAACTAAATTAGGCTTAAAGCGTCAGTTAAACTAGGCTTAAATATCATCTAAGTGCTAGTTGATCTAAGCTTAGGTGCCAACTAATCTAGGTATAAAGTGCCAACTAATCTGAGCTTAGGTGCCAGCTGATTTGGACTTAGGTGCTAGTTAAACTGGGCCTAGTTTGACTTGGATGCCATCTAGACCAGGCTTAATTCTTATCTTGTATTGTATCTCATCTTTTTCATTCATTTTTTAAACAACCCTTCTTTTTTTTGCATATTATTTTTCTTTCAACTCTTCAGATCTTTTTGACATTCTAGTTTTTTGTCAAACTATTTTTTCTTTTTCTTATCTTTTTATGATGGACTTCCTTCTCGATTTTTGCCTTTTTTTTTTTTGCTATTTTTTCTTTTGTTTCCTTTTTTCTAATACAAAGTTGACAAACACGATCATGATACAAATGTCTATTTCCATCAAATGATGGGAATGCAAATGTCAATACGAATGCTTGATGCAAATATAGGTGACTTTTTCATAACGTAAATGCCAATGTTCCTTTCATGTAAATGCCCCTGCAAATACTTTTTTTATGGTGTAGATGCAATGATGAAAATGCAAATGCCTTTCTTATGACATAAATATGAATGCCTTGGTTATAATGCAAATGATGTAAATACGAATATTTTTCTCATGATATATATGTAAGTGATGCAAATGTGAATATTTCTTTCATGATATAGATGTGAATACGAATGTCTTTCTCATGATGCATATGTTAGTACGAATACAAGTGATGCAAATGCGAATGTCTTTTTTTCTTTTTTTGTTTCCTTTTTTAAATATCTCTATTCAAACTTTTAATTTTTATTTTTCACCAAAAATGATCTTAGTATTCTATATAACATGCTCAACTAATCTCCAAACTTTTCTAAAGTAATCACAAAATTGTCCCACATAAAATGTTTCTGTAATTAATGAGAAAAACTAAAAATGCATAACTTTTGAATCTATTACAAATTGATAATTACTATTTGGAATACTTATGGATGGGGTGATTGACAATTTAATTTTTTTATTAGTAGGCATATTTCAATGAAACCTTAACAAGGGGTGCAAGGATTACTTTTTGGCTTATAAAAGAGATAATTTTTCTAAAATGCTTTTTTATTATTGAAAACATGATACTTCAATGTATGCCAAAATTATCCATAATTTTTCGAAAAAGATTTGGAAAGAAAAAAAGACTGATTTTTTATTTTCACTCTTTGGTGAAATACAAAGTTTTTAATGGGTACTAATCATTCGAAAGGTTTTGCATCTTGACATTTAATTTGGATAGAACCTTGAAACTCTAAAATTCTTTTAGGATTTTAAGAGTGGCACTATCTCCAAACTGTCATTTTTGGGTTTTCACCTTAGAGCTATATTTTTAATAATGAAGAACTTGGTAAAATCTTTCTAATCAATAACAAGTATATACAAATTTTAAATGACATAACTCTTCAATTCAAGTGCACACATTTGATCAAAATGAACTTTTCATAGTATGTAATATAAGCCAAGATTGAGGGTTCTGAAAGAATGAATAAATAGGCTCAAAATATGTTATTTGAGGTAATTAGGCCAAAGATCTTATAGAGTAATCTCTGGATAAAAAAGTCATGCGTCTTTCTTTGTTTGCTCATATTTTTTTAAACATTTGACTTCAACTCTAGCATTCTTTTTTCTTGAATTTTATCCTTTTTTTTTACTTGGAATTCTGACTGATGGTTCGTTCACTTTTTATCTCGAGCTCTCATTTTCTAGGTGCATGTCTTTCTTTCTTTACTCTTTTTTTTTTGAAACACTTAATTTTATCTTTAGCATTCTACTTTTTAAAATTTTATCTTTCTTTATATTTGGGATTCTAACTGAAACTTTATTCACTTTTTTCTCGGATCTTCATCTTTGAAGTACATGCCTTTCTTTCTTTACTCTTTTTTTTTTCATTTTTTCATTTTTTTTGAAACATTTGCCTTTAACTTTAACAATCCATTTTCTTGAATTCTTAGGATTTTACCTGTAACTTTATTCACTTTTTGCCTTGGATTCTCATCTCTGAGTGCATGTCTTTCTTTCTTTGCTCTTTTTTCTTTTTTTTTGTTTTTTTTTTTTTTGAAATGTTTGACTTCATCTTTAGCAATCTACTTCTTTGAATTCTTAGGATTCCAACTAAAGCCTTATTTACTTTTTACCCCAGACTTTTATCTTCAAGGTGCATGTTAGACGTTCTCAATATCAAACACTTTTCTTAAAGTTGGGTTCTTAAAAATATCTTTATTTTATCCCAAATGTAAAAGATAATCCTTAGCCAAGGTTTATTTTGGGAACAAAAAATTTAATTAACTTAAATAGGTAGTAAATGGATAATTTTTCTATATGCGAAGGATAAAGAAAGACAGTCATTTATTATTTTAAACATTATTATTTAGTTAGAATAGCAAATAATTTGAAGAAAAAGATAAAAGGCTTCTTTTTGTTTTTATTTTTGTGTTATAACCATTAATCGTTTTTGTATGACTAATGCTCCATCTTGTTTTCCACTCAAGGTTTTTATGATGCTGAAAATCGGGTTGTATGGGATATCCCAAATTTGATCACACAATTCACAAAAAAAGGCTCATTTTGGTTTCTAATTGTCTGACATTTTTGGTAAAATGACAGGAAAAGGCATTAATGCATGAAATAAATTATTTTAGGTGAGAAGAAATTTTGCTTCTTTTAGTCAAGTGCCTTAAGACGTGAAACAATGGCTACTTGAGAAAAAAAAAGTTCAGGCATTTTTTGTGTTTATGGTCATCGAAAGAATTTGGATAGTTTAATCATATTGAAAAAAATTGACACACATTGAATTATTAATTAAAAATTTGAAATAGTATTTTGCCTGATTTTCAAAATTCAAAATGAAAATTTCAAAATTTACCTCTTTTGTTCATTGCCTAATAAAATATTATTATCTCAATATATCAAATGACGACAAGGTTCACAAGTTAAAGTTAATGCCCCTTAAAAGATTATGATTGGTAAGTGAAATTATTCAAAAAGATTGAAACATATAAGTGGTTAGGGAAAAGTGTGAAGGCGTTTGATGAATTTATTTTTTAATAGTAATCACTAATTACTACAAGATTTTCACCATTTACAAAAGCATATATTTCCCTTTGAAAAGGCTTATTTTTTTTCAAATTTTTTTTTGAAGATCTCAAAAATCGTTTATATAAGACTTTATTCTCAAACAATTACAAATTAATTTTTTTGAATTTACATCACACGAGTTAGAAAATATAAAAAACAATATTTACAAATCAAATCTAATCAATCAATATATTATTATTTATGAAAATCCAAAAATTAAAAGCCCTTATTTTTTTAGAAATAACAACCTACTTTCAAGAATTGCTACAAAGCTAAAAGGCCAAATATTGTCTGTGATCATCAATTATGTTTTTCATGTCCACAATGTTATCTTTCATCTTGGGCTTATTCATTTCAAGATGCTCAATCCTCTTTTATATTCAACCTTTTGAGACTCTTGCCAAATTTAGATGAAAGGAAAAGTAATTTGAAAAAAATTGGACTCTATCAAACTTTCCTCTGTCATGATTTTTTCTTGCAAGAACTTTAGAACCCTTTTTTTTTTCACCTATAGGGAGCACTTGTTATTCATTGAATGATGGGATGTTATAAGAATACATGATTGGCATGATGTTTCCATGATGAATTTGTGAATGTATGTACAATAAAGATGAGGCATAGCTCACTAAAATGCAATGCATGCACCATGAAAGTTTGATGAGAATTGTATTTCTTTGCATTTTATTACTTGGTGAACATATGTGAAAAAAACATAACTCTCTTTTTGTAAATTCCTACAAACGTAAATTTTGAACAAACACTGAACCAATAATTTGCCCCAAAAGAAAATTTATTAGATGTGTCTTTTCATTGTAGGTTCTGTTGTTGAGACATTTTTATAAGGCCTACTAATAGCTTGATCAATTTTAAAATTTTTCTTTTTATTTTTTAAAAAAATAAAAAAAATGGGAACATAAAAACAAAATGGATACATAAAAACTTGATTTTAAATTCAAAAGAAAGTTTAGGTTCGAGTAAAAGGAATAAAATCTCTTTTTTTTTTTTCATTTTTTTGCTTTTTATTTATCTAACAAAGAAATTAAGAAAACCTCTTTCTGTTTGCTTCTTCATTTTTTTATTTTGTTTTTGTATCTTTTTTATTTTGCTTTTTTGTAAAAAGAAATAATAATTCAAGAAAACATTTTGTATGAAAAAACAAGCACATAAGATTACCAACACTTAAGAAATGTTTTTCCTTCCTTCTTTTTTTTTTTTTTTTTCACATTTTTGCCTTTTATTCGGTTAATAAAAAGGCTTTTTTTTAAAAAAAAAAATTTATTTGTGTTCATTTGTTTGCTAAAAAAAATCTTTTTCTTTTTTTTAGAAAATATTTTTTGAAAATCCAAATTTTAGACAAGTACTAAACAAATCAAATCATATGTCAAAAAAAATTATTAAAAGAATGTTCCTCTTTTATTTCTCTTTATTTATTTATTTTTTAATTTTAGTTTTATTTGCACTATTCTGCACCTAAATAAAGATTGTATTGAGATGTTCCTCTTGTGCCCTAATATGGGTAATTTTATGAAATAGTAGCATGGTTTTACTTAGAGTTGGCTGTTATGATTTATTATATGCTTGGTTCAGATTTAACCATGTCTAAAAGGCTCCTAAATTGTTCTTCACTGACATCCACGCAATATTAGTAAAGTTTCACCCATTATAGGCTATGAACGAAAATTAATTTGAGTGGGAATATTTCACTTGCCATTATGGAGACTATTAACTCACAAGAGCATAGGTACTCTACTCTTTTCAAAAAGGGACAAAACCTAGGTATAGAGCTCATACATGATAAAAAATGTGTCATCGTGTGTGTGAGAAAAAATAACATCGTAATTTCTATCCTATATGCCCCACAATTTATTAAGAATAATATATATAAAAAATAAATAATGGACAAATGACATAATTTAAATGAAATGCATGTGAATTTTTTATTACTATCGTTATTTAAAAAACAAAATCAAAATCAAGAAAATTAAAGTTAAATATCATTTAAGATCATTAAATCAAGATTAAAGATAATACATAATTAATTTTTGGCCTAATTCTCTAAAAAAATTCAATCTCAAATGGAATGGCCAAGCTATCGTAACAATTTTTTAGGGCCACTAAATGAATTTGAAAAAAAAAAAAGGAATCGCCACCAATCTTTTTGGGTTAGGTATGATTGGCCACCTATTAAATTTATCTTTTAATAAAAATTTTAAAATTAATTGAAATTTTATCAAAAAGATAGTTTTTGGGTCTACAAAAATAATTTGGGTTTAAGAGTCGGTTACGTATAGAAAATGATTAGCATCGCTATAACACCCGTTTAAAACGATCTAATTAATTATGTGTTATCTTTTAACTTGGACAAAAAGTATTAATTTTGGTAAAAAAATTAAATTTCTTAAATTTTTATTATGAAAGAAAACATATTTTTATTTTTATTTTTTTTATCTTGGTTTGAAAAAAATAAATAAGAGCCTTATTTATTAAAAAATTTTCAAAATATTTTAATACTTTGATAATATTAAAAAAAACTTTCTCACCTAAAGATCTTTTAAGAATTACTACTCAAAATTCTCAAAAACTTTCATAATCGACGATTCATAATTATCTTCAAAATAAATATTCATAATACATGTAATAAAATATGACAACTATGATTTAATCCTAATAATTTTTTTTAAAAAAATTCATTTCTTATTTTATGAAAAAAGAATGGAAAACCTTTATTGAAATTTATTCTTAATGCTCTAATACATTGGTGGTATGTAAATAAATTTTTTTACTTAGAGATTCTTAAAAAATCACTACTCGAATTTTTTTATGATATTTTTTAATAATATTAATATTTAACAATAATGTAATAATATAATTAATTATAAGTTTATTTTCTAAAAAAAATGCATACTTTTATACATATTTTGTATTTTATCTATTTTAAGAAAATTATTCAAATTAAAAAAAATAAAAATTTTTGTATTGAAAAGAGTTTCTAAATATTTCAATACTTTGGTAAATTTTTAAAGTATTTTCTCATCAAAAAATTTTTTTGGAATCACTACTAGGACTTCTCAGAATCTCATCATCAAATATTTTTACTTTTTTACTTATTATTTTTATTATTTTAAAATATTACTATAAAAAATATTCATGCAAAATAGATAATTTTGTTATTATTTTTAAAAAAATTTATTTTTAATTTATCGTTTATTATTTGATCTTTATGATAATAATAATTTTATTTCTTTTTATTTTTTTTAAAAAATCATTGAAAAAGATATCATATTTCACATATTTGTTTATTTATGCATTTCATAATCCAACTTTTAGAAGCATTAATATAATTAAATGTAATAGCAAGATAAATAAATTAAAAAAAAGTACTAAAAATGAAGGTTTTGGGTTAGCCCACAAAGCAAGACCAATGCTGAAATAAAGTTTTTAATCTGAATGGGTTGTAGGTTTGGCTCATCTGGATCAGGCAGAGGGCTTTGGACCGGGTCCAAGTCAGGTCATGAGCCAGCCCTTAGTCACGGGTTGGGCTGACCGGCTGGGTTCCTTTTTTTTTTTGCTATAAAATCTTAAGGTTTTTTTTTAATTTCATTTCATCTCCTTCAAAAAACTATCATATTCCAAGAAAACCGAAAGTTTTCCACCAACTCTCGCCGACCGTCGCCAGTCTTCCACCATTACTGCCATTCCACCGATTATCGTCGGCCGTCGAACCTCCCTTTCCTCCCTTTGTTTTTCTTTCCTTTCCACCCCCTTTCTTCCTTCTCTTTTCTAGTTTGGCGGTCCCAACCAAGAAACTCTTTTAGCCACCATCCCAGGTGCCACCGTCATCGCTGCCAACCACCCTCAAGGCCTCCAATGCCACCTTAGCTCTTCCTCTGTCGCTACTTGTCATAAACGGAAGCGTGGAGCTACCTTTTTCCTTTTTTTAAATGAAATTGATTTTTTTTCTTTTTTTTTCTTTTTTGCTAGATGGCTTTGGCTCTGAGGTTCCTCCCTTTGGGGAGGACTGTGAATTTTTTTTTTGTTGTCTTCTGGTGATTTTGGTGGTTTGTTATGATTTTTTTTTACTGTAGGTTTTTTGGTAGGTACTGATGGGTTAGAGGCCGGTTATTGGGGTGTTGTGGAGTGAGGCGATCAGGGGGTTTAGTTTGTAGAAGCTGGTCAATAGGTCTATGGTTTTTTTTCGAGTAGTTCAGTAGGTTGATGGGGCGGTGTATGGGGGTTGTGGTGTTTGGCAGTATGGTTCGTCAAGGGCTCGTGGTGTGGTGTTTGGGATGTTTGAAACAAGGGTAGTGTGGGCTATTGATGGTGGTGCTGGGGCTGGTTTTTCTAGGCGAAGTTAGGGTCTTTGGAGTTGTTGGGGCTAGGTGGTGAAACTAGTGCTTAGGTCGTAGCTAACTAAGTTTTGTGACTGATAAGGAGTTGTTGGTGCTTGTTGCTATTTAGGGGGTGGTACTGGCCTTGGTGGAATGAAAGGGCTAGCCGATGGCTTGGAATTGCTAGGACTTGTGTGGGTGAAGGCTGGGTGTGATGTGGGTGAAGACTATCTATGGAAAAGAAGGGTTATTGTTGCCGGTGAAGGAAGTGAGGTGCTTGTAGGGAAAATGGGTGTTGTTCCTGAGGGCTTGATTTTTGGTGTTATGAATGCTGGGTGCTTAGGGCGGTGCTCTGCCGGGGACTAGTAGCTTAGAAGGTTGGGCAATTTGGCTGTGGAAAGGCTGGGCCTGTGACTTGAGCGAGATCACGGTTCTTTCGTTGTGGGAACTTTTAGGTAGTTTTTTTTTTTTTTGGTGAAAGCAGACCTTGGTGGTGGAGGTGCCCAGATGGGGTTCTGGAGTTGCTAGGGTGGTGATGGTGCGGGTAAGGGTTGGGACGGCTGGTGCTCAAGGGTGGTACTTGCGAGGGCCTGTGTTAGGTGTAAGGCGTGCAAGGGTGCGGTACTGGGTTCTGTCAAAAACTTGGTGTGAGTCTGGGAATAGTGAAATGGTGCTAAACAAGGACTGGGAATTGGTTCCTTTTTTGTGAGGGTGGTTCCGATTCACTGGAATTTCTAGGTAGTTTTGTGAATGAAGGTTTTTTGCTTCCTCTCCTTTCTTTAAAAATGTATTCTCCTTGTATTTGTCAATTGAAAATCAGACCCCTTTCCCCTTCTGTGTCCTTTCATCCCTGGTTTTATTTAGCAATTTGTAACAACTTCCAATTTTTCTCAGCATGTCAGGGTAATGGAGCTGAAGCTCTTGAGCATTTTTGGCTTGTTACGAACTGCTTCCCTTGGTACAATAGTGGTTGTTGGCCACTCCAATTTTTTGTTTTCTTACCTGTTTTTGTCATTTTTAATTAATTTAATTAAAATAAATGAAATTGAAATTTAAAAAAGATAATTCGAGCCTAAAATTAAAGCTTGAGGTCCTAAAAATTGATTTGGTTGAGTTTTGATATGAGACTGAACCAAATAGGATTTTAGGATTTGTATTTTAAATCAAGCTAGATTTTAATTCAAATAAATGATTAAAAAACAATTAATTTAAGGTAAGTTCAAAACACATTAATTCAATTATTATGTTTAAATTAGTTTAAATTAAATTATTTAAATCAAATGTAAAAATCGAATAAAAGTTGAATCAATTGGATTAAATTAGGTTGAACTTTAAATTATGTTGAAAATGATTAATTCGAGATAAATTTAAATGGATTTAATTTAATTAAATCTTATTAAGTTAATTCAAATTAAAATGATAAAATTAAATTTAAAAATCAAATAAATTTGAATCAGTTTGAATAATATTATCTGTCTATAATAATGTTTTTTTGTACTGTTTCTATACTACTTAAGCTTTATTGCTTTTAACATCACACTTGTTTTATTTTTTTACTTCACTCATGGAATGTAAAGTTTTTTAGTAGAGCAACAATTATAAATATTGATCAATCTAATAAATGATTAAATAATGTATGCAATCAATGCGTGAAAATTTTTTGATCAAATTAAAAATCATTTTAGTGTAATGAACATGAAAAAATAAATACCAATGCTTATGCGAGTCATTTATAATTTTATTTGTTGCATACAGTATATATGAACAACTTTGTTTATTTTAAATCTTTTTTAGTAGAATCAAGCTTAATATAATCATAAGAGATTCTATTAGATAAATGGATATGTTGGCATTAGGAAAACCAACTAAAAAATTCATTCATTCAACAATCCAAAAAAATTACTTCCAAAGAAAATATTGACAAATTTTCTCTTTCCACCCCTCCCATTAAACTACTTGATAGATAAAAGACTCTTGAAATTAGATTGACACATAAAGGTGTTACAAACAACATACTTAACTACAAAGTATTCGACTTTGGAAGCACAAAGTAAGGCAAACTGTAGCTGCTGCCATAACTTGAACAGAACAAGAAGCTACAGCGTCAAACTAGTTATTTCAACAACAAAAAATAGTCCAATTAGTACCCGTACAACTTGCACTCATTCATCATCCAAATTAATCAATCACTACTATCTAATCACAGCCTCTAAGCTCACCATCAGGAACTCTGATCTCAAGAGACTTATTTAGGGAGAATCCCGTAAAATATATATATATATATATATATATATATATATATAGATATACTTGATTGTAACCCTTCTAAAGAATCCATTGCAAAGAAACCAAAGTATGTGTCAGCAAACTTCTATCTACATAAGCTTCTCAATCTAAAACAAAAAAAAATTGGTACAATCACTTCTAATTAGTTTGTGCAGAATAAAAAAATATAAGAACAAGTTTGACATATTACATATAGCACAAGTACGAACTGACAAGTTATATATATTTTTGCAGAATTAGGCTTCTATTCGTATTAAAATGAACTAGTACAATCTCACACAATTGTTTCTTTGAGGGAAACTGGATGCTCTTCTACCACATCATCTTTAACTTGTTCCCCATACTTAGCTAAAGTGTGTGTAGCCATATTCCTTTCTCTTCTGGTGTGAGTCAACTGACATTTTTGCATCCTTTTTATCTGCATTCTAGCTTAATCTAGCAGTCCACATGGAGAGAAATCATGTTCTGTGCTTCCTAGTTTTTTTATGATACCCAAGGCATCTCCTTCAAGTGTAATTCGATCAAATCCCATCACGTTGGCAAAGACCAAAGCTTTGATAGCTGCCCAACTCTCAATCATCCATATATCATTTAAATCTTATATTTTGCTTGCTGGAGCCCCTATTATTTCTCCTTTGTGGTTTCTTATCATTACTCTCACTCCCTTACACCCAAGGTTTCTGTTGATGGCTCCATCAAAATTAACCTTTACCTCCATTTTAGTTGGTGCTTTCCAGATTATTCTTGCAGTGGTGTTTTGGACAGCTCCTCTATCTTGTGCCATTTTTAACTCGTTTATGTAGGCCAAGACAAAATATTTTGTTTGTTCAGGATTCTTCTTGACTCCATCATGCACTTTCTCATTCCTACACTTCCATATTGCCCGTGCTATTATGAGAAAAATATTAAACCTGGTAGTTTCTTCCTGATCTCTCCCAGGTTTCCTTAGCTTTTAGATAGTCCTTCAAGATGTATATCTCTGTTTCGTCTTCCACTTCACACCTTGGGCATCCCCTTTCAGTGATTTTTTTCTTTTTATTAAGTTCTCTCTCATCGGCAGAATAGTCTGTTTCAATCTCCATGCAAACACTTTAACCTTGTTTGGTACTTATGCACTCCATATTCTCTTTTAATGCTCTGGCTTCCAACTATCTCCTTTTTGAACAGTTTCCTCTGCTGTGTTGCATAAGGATTCAGACCTCAAAAGTCTATAACCACTCTATACCGAGTACACTCCATTCATATGTAGGTGCCAAATAAGGATGTCTTCTTAATTTAGGACACCAAGTGTGATTCCATAAATGGCTTTTGCTTCCTTGGTTGAAAAACTATTAAAGATTAAATCCTTTTTCTATTCCTTAGTGTTCACTTCAATTAGGTCGGTCACTCTCATGCTATCATCCATGCTATTTCGTGGTTGTAGGTGTTCAAGTTTGCCATCAACCACCAACCATTTATCATGCCAAACCTTTATTCTTTCTCTATTTCCCTCCCTCCATTTTATGCCCTTTCCTAAGTAGGTCCAAGGCACTCCATATGCTTCTCCATGTGATGGAGGTTTATTACCAAGTTTTGCCTCATCAAATTCCCTAAAGAGAAATATCTCCCCTTGAGAACCCTATAGCATAAGGACAAGCTCCCATGCAGCACCCTCCAAGCTTGTTTGCATAGCAAAGCTTTATTGAAGTCCTCCATGTCCTTGAAGCCCTTGACCCCTTCTGTTTTTGACAAGTTATATTTTTGTTGTACTTCTTATGAAATAGTAAATGCCAATATTAAATCTTTCTTTTTATGTTCTCATTTTATTTGCTTGGTTTATGCTAAGTACCCATATTAAATCTTTTTTTTTGTGTTCTAATTTTTTTTATTTGGTCTATGCTAAGATGCAAATTGGACAATTTTCTTGAGTTTCATTCTTTGAAGACCTATGTCTAACAACCAATGTTGTTTTTGTTGGTTGGTGTTCCCTTTCATAGAATATTAAACTACATATTCCATTTTTTACATTTATTTTGTTTTTGATCAATTAACTTCATTTATACAGAATAATAACTTATTAAGACATTTGTTTTACAGAAACATAAAAAAAAAAGGAAGAATGAAGATCATTAGGCACCAGTTTTTTTTTTTTTTTTTTTTTGTACAAGTTGATACAAATTTTTTGAATTTGAAGACAATGTTGCTATGCACAACCAACTTACTCAAAGGTGAACCTGTACATGTACAGAGTTGATACACTTTTTTTTGTAAAGTTAAGAGAAGCTTCACTTATTTATAGATATTTAATGCTGATGAAAAATAAACTAACTTTTGAGAATTAGTTTAGAATTCCATCCTTATAATATCAAATAGAAAAACTTTTTTTTTAACCATATATGACAACACACAACAAAGCATATATTATTGCGTTATATTAGAGTCATCATTACAAATCACCATAAGGCATAGTAAAGCATATTATTTCATAACAGATTCAATATTTGTAAGCCTTTGGTCATTTCTAATTCAAAAAAAAAAAAAAAACACACATTAATATCATCTTTCATTAGATGATGGACCACAAACATCAAAGATACAAATTTTTGTTTCCAATTTGCTTATTGGTTTTTGATAATTTGACATTTTACAAAGATGTTTAGGTTCTTCGTTCTTCAAAAAGTGTATGCAAGATTCATCACTACTTTTTGTTTTCTCTGTGTATCAAGTTTATTATTTTTAATAACCTACTTCATTAGAAAACTGGGACCTATCAAACTAATAATAGTTGAATAGAAGCCAAAACTTAAATCAATTGCTATGTTAGAATCAATGTTTACAAATTGTTTTTTTTTTTTTTTGAATAAATTTGATGCAATTATTCAACAAAATAATATACATGCATTTCATTTATTCTTCTTTACATTACATACAAACAAAACAGTTTGCTTATTTTTTCCGAGATTGAATCCTACAACTGAATAAGAACATAAAAATAATATAACAATATAAAAATAGCTCAAATTTTATAATCACATAACTAATTTTTAACCAGCTTAAGGCCCATTCCCATACCACCAAACACAACAACCTTAAAGCCTATCACAATCAAAAGAAAAAAAAAGTTCTTCAACTATAATGTAACTTTAGCCACTCTTCCCCAACTCACACCAACCTAATACACCGTTTTTTTTTCTTACTTGAAAAAAAAAAATGAAATGTCTTCCTTCTTCGTTAACCAAAATGGACTTACCAAATCAACCTGTTGGCATTGACATTGCTGCAACCTTCAACATTCCACAATTTTTCAAAATTATGTTTCCCATTTTAGTCATTCAAGACTAGGTGGTACGAAACTCAACCTATGCCTTATGGTTTTAGTATACCCAATTTGTTTTTCCATTACTTTTACAGTTAAATGCATATTATTTTTGTTGAATATCCTTTGAATTAGATAAGCCAAATCAAAATATAGAAGTCTTCCATAGTTTTGCGTTCATAAAGATTAAAAATATCAGCTTTGACAATATGGGTTTCAAATTTTGCCAAACCCCAATAAAAAGCTTTAATATATTTTTCAGACATTGAAAAGTTCTACCTTTTACTCCAACATAAAAAAAAAAAAGGTTGCTATGAATTGTTTATTGCTCAAACTTATGCGTGAGTTGAAACTAAAGTTAAAACTTTCATTATAAGGATTACACTTGCCAACTATCACCATTACTCATAACACAAAATTCAATCATGAACATTCAACCTTACCTTAGTCTATCAAACCAAATAAACTAGATATCAAAATGTTATTCCAATTCTTAACAATGAATAAGAAATGAATTTTTAATTTTTTATTTATTCTAATGTTAATAGTTTATTTCTCATAACATTGTTAATTATAGAGTTTACCAATCGTTTTCGTTCAATGTTGCATGTCAAACTTGCAAGATCAAAAGCCTACTTATCTCAGAGGAGTAATCCCGAATTTGTTCAGGATGGATTTAGTACGAAACAATGATGGTGTCTTCCTACATAATGGGTGGCTAGCTTTCGTTAATGCTTATTCTGTCAAATCAGGCCATTTCATAATCTTTAAACACAACAAATACGAAACGTTCAATGTCAACTTATATGGAAAAGCGGTTGCTTTTCTTACACCCAATGAGCTACAAGCAAAAGAAAGGTTATATCTAATTTATCATAGTCTATATGTTATTCTACACTCCATTATGCAAAATCAATTTTGTAGCATGACATATCCAACCTTTCAACAATATCACAATGTAGCTTACTTTTTTCATCAACCTCAACAGTAACCATGTTGTCTATATTTAGCTTTGCTTCTGTCCTTCTCTTTACTTTCTCTACTTTTTAACTTACATCAAAATATCTTTTTCCATTTTTTAGCTGCACATAATCAAGCAAACTAGGAATATACACAAGATGAACACCAAAAAGCCCACGAAGTCATTGACATCCCTAATTTTTTACACATTGGAGGCTCCATCAAATCAAATTTAATACCCTACCACTTTTATTTTTTTTAATATCTTTACCTTTCTATCTGCATCATACAAGAGTTTTTATTCTACTATTTTGTTTTAGTATAAAAATGTATGCTTGAATGCTTTCAAACTTTATTTGCATCAAGCCAAAACTTTTTGTTATTTTGTTTTGTTTTACTTGTAGAACATTTTTGTAAAAACTTAAGATTGATGCTGTTTAAAGGCTTTTAGCTTTTTGTCACATAACCTTTCATAACTTCATATAATAATAATTTAAATTAAAAATTTAGCATGAAAAATTATTGAAATCTCTCAAACCCCATGGAGCACTAGCAATACGCTAATAATTTTTATTTTAAATATTATAAAATATTTTTTTAGAATATAAAATAATTTTGTTTTCATTTTGTAGTACTAATACTTTTTTTTAAGTGACAATTGTCCATAGAGATAAAAAGTCATTTTATCAAATGTTAAGGCTAAGTTCGGGAAAGGAAAATAAAATATCTAGAGAGGAAATTTTAAATACACCTCAAGTTTTACTCTTCAAACCTCATTTATTAAAATTATTTATAAGTGAAAATTACTTGATTATCCTTTTTCACAAGTTTTTAAATATTCATATCCAATAAATTTTCTAAGCTACCGGGAATGAATTTTCAAAAAATTATATAACTTTTCAAAAATTCATTTTCGAAAGGTGGGAAAGTTAAAATTTAAGAAAATTATAACAAAGAAAATTTTATTAGAAAATTTTATTAATTAGTGTAATGAAAAAATTACTTTCGAAAAAATCTTAAGTTTTAAAATTAATAAAAGATAAGTTGATTTTACTATTTTGACTCTAAAAAGACAATAAAATCCTATGAAACCTAATTAAATTTGCTTCTTGATACTACTAGAGATGATGAAGGAATTATTAAGTTCGATCATCAATTGAAAGCTTAAATTCATGGAAGCTGTATAAGTAACATTATTGAATACTACATAATTTTGTCAAAACTAATATGCTAACTGAAAAAACCTATTGTGATAAGCAAATGGAGAAACATTTCCAAGAAGTTCAATTTAGTTAGAACTATTATAAAACAAGAATATTTCTAGTGGAACATCTTTCACAATCCTTGGAGAGATAGTTCACTAATAGACCGAGGGATAAGTCATTCGCCTCATTCATATCCAATCATGAATGTTTGGAATCCATATTATGCAAGGAGACATTGCTTTTGCTAGTTTTTAATAATTGATACAAAAAAATATTTACTAAAAAAGAAACAATGACTTTTAAATTTATAAAAAAATTTGTATTTACTATTTTATCCTTATTTTAATTAGGATCTTATAAGGTTTTATTATTTCTCTATGGTTAAAATAGTAAAATTAAATTTTTATTAATTTTAAAATTTATGATTTTTTTCAATAGTAACTATTTAAATACACTAATTAATAAAAATTTCTAATAATATTTTTTATAATTTTCCTTAAAATTCATTTTCTTTCTTTTTAGAGATCAATTTTCAATAAGTTATATAATTTTTCAAAAATTCATTTGAAGTAAGTTATAAAATTTATCGAATACGGATATTTGAAAACTTGCAAAAAGGAATAATTAAATAATTTCATTTTATAAAAAGTTTTGAAAAAAAACAGTGAGATGTGAAGAGAAAAAGGGGTGGATTTAAAAGCACTCTTTAGATATTTTATAGGTATTTTCATTTTAGACTTATAAGGATTAAGAAATAAGGGGAAGAATTTGGAAAAACAAAGGACCAAAATTTTTGAAAAAAAAAAGTTAGAAAAAGAAAAGAAGGATAGCAAAAAGTGAGACAAAAAAAAAATGAGAAAGTAAAGTTTCCAATCAGGGTTGAGGTTGTTTTTGGCTAAACCAATGCCCATATTCGATCTCAGCTTGCTGTATTTGGTAATTTAAAAAAAATTGACAAAATATTGTTTTGGAAAATCTTTTGGCTAATATGACTTGATCCAGCTTATTCCAAACAATTTTTGACCAGATCAACATTAAACCTGATTTGATATGCACTTCACTTCATTGATTCTCAGGTAATTGAATTCTTAAACTCTCTAATTTCATTTTCTTTATCCTTAATTTCCCTTCAATTTCAAGTTATCTTTCTTTGATTTCTTAATTGGGAATCTGTAAGTGCATAGAATCATACAAATAATATAATGATAATAAAGTATCATTTTTACAAAGATTGAAAATATGAGTGAATTAAGTACTAAAATTATCTCGCTCTTGCTTATACTTAGAAGAATAAAATCAAACTAGAATATACTAAACAAATCAAACCTAAAACATGCAACTTAATATGAATCAAAACTACATAATGTAAACAAAAAATAACTAGATTCAATTAATCAAAACCAAGCAAAACTAAAACTATATAATAAGATCAATAGAAAACTCGAAATCAATTGAAACCTAATTAACAAGCAATTACTAAAATTAAGAGCTATATAAACCTTAATTAACTTTTTTTTAGTATAGGGGTGGGGGAAGAGGAGGCTCAAAACTAAAGCCTCAATGTCCCTTCTAGCACTTCTTGGCCACTAGGCCAAGAGGCAGGGGACAACCTTAATTAATTTTTAAAATATGTAACAAACTTAAATTAGCCTAATATCATGCAATTAACTCCAAATAAACCAAAATAGAATCTGAATTAGACTAATAAATAAGAACCAAATGCAATTAAACATAAATTCATGCAACACAAGTAAACCTAATCAAACAACCCTAAACTGAATATAATCAAGATGTAAATATGCAATAACTAAACTTAAAATCATCCTTGTAATCAAAACAGAAATTGTTTTAAAGTTAAATTTTGTAAACCAAAACTAACATGCGTTGAATCATGCAAACTCACCTAATAAAAACCCTAATCATGCAACCCATGCAATCAAATATGATCCAAATCTAACCATAACTATGCTAACCAACTACTCTAACAAGAATTAAACATACAATTAAAGAAACTAGATGAAAACATAAACTGAATCGAAGTAATTAAATTAAATCTAAACAATATCATATAAAGAATAAGTAAGATCTAAAACCAAAATCAACTATAAACCAAGAACATGAAACCGAAACTATTTTTGTAAAATTAATAAACCAAAAATTGAATATACTTGAAACCAAATATAAAAATGCTTAAATTAAACTTAATTGAATTGAAACTTGAAAAGAAAGCGCATGAATTGAAATTTAAACAAAACAAAAATTTAAAGACTAAAGAAAGCTCAAAACAAATTCAAGAACAAGAAAACTAAAGTTGATAAGGTTGGTCTGTCACCCCAACCCCTTACCTACATTTTTTTCCTAAAACTTATACATGTATTTATAAGCACAAGAAAACCCTAGGTAGGTTTGACCAACCTTGATCTTGATTGTTAGTCCACACAAGATTAATTGAACTTGGTTTCTTAAATCCAAGAATGTCTTTTATAGTTGAATCCAACTAGAACTCTTCAAAAAGAAAGATTATAGACCATTATTGACTTCTAAATCATATCCATCATGACTCAAATCTTGCATAAAAAAATACCTAAATCGATCTTGCATACCAATAAAATGCATTTGGCCAAAATGAATCAACATTCTAAAACTTTGCTTCAAATTCTTCAATCTTGTACTCTTCTTGTAATAAACGGCTTGACTTGAATTCTTAGAGAAAAATTCATAATTTTAATTCAACAAAAAGTCCTTTTTTGCCTACTATAATGAATGATATTTATAGCCCATGCAAATCTCACTTTAAGTAGAATTAGGAATACAACCTTACTATAAATAGAAAATCCAAATCCAAGTATGAATACTTAAAATAGAATTGTCACCTCATCATGCCACATCATCTTTCCTAACCAATAAGAAAACTCTTTATTCCATGTCATCCATCAGTAATCCCATGCATGTGCACCTACATAAGTTATCATGAACTTGTAATAACTTGAAATTATAATTTTGACCTTCATTATAGCTGAAATTTCTACCTCAATTCTTGCATGAGTTTTTTTTATTTTTCTTTAAGATTGCATCATTCTTACTCTATTAAACTTCATAAAACCCATTCGAAACTTTCCTATTCTTGACTTTCAAGATTTTTAAGAAAATTAAGACTCATTAAGAACATCACAATATTTTTTTTTATTGATAAAAAATTATCAAGATTGATTAAAAATCTTTAAAATTTATTCTTTTCTTTAAGAAAACCTACAAAACAGAAAATTATGCCATTTAGGAGAAAAAAAACATTATTTTACTAAAAATCAAGCAAAAACCACTCATTTAGGCACTAAAAACAAGCCAAATAACTCTATTTTATAGAGTTATCATTTCTCTATCCATCATGTTAGGGTTTTCATTTATTTTCTTTGCTTTCAAATTTTAAAAAAAAATTATATATTTCTTAAATCTTTATTTCTTTGGTTGAAGAAGTAGAGAAAGTGAAGGAAGAAAAGTGTATTTCTTTTTCATGAATTTCTTAAAGGTATTTTGCTATAATTATTTCTTTTGTGGATTTAATTGAACTTAATTAAGGATTTTGATTTGTGGATAACGGTTTTAAGTTTATGTGGATAGATTATTAGTGGAAGAGAAATGAGTTACTTAACTTTTATGGATAATGGTTTTGAGTTCATATGGGCAAATTGTTGTTTAATATGCCACAATTGCCTTAATGTTTGCTTTTGGAGCCACTTACATTAGGCAATAAAAAATACACATGGTTTGGAAAATTAAGCCGTGTTCTAGGTGTTCCTCTTTGAAATAGTACATCGAAGGAACATTCTTTCGAAGTTTCACACCCTTAGCTTTCCCTTTTAATGGTGACATAAGAGCTTAAGAACTTTAAAGAAAGCATTTTAAAATGCTTCTAGAAAGGCCAAATATAGTCTTTTTTCATTACTGCAACCATCAAATATTGCTAAATTTTGGAATGTGAGTTTTCATTGTAATTGTGGTGATAAAGGGGAACCTTTAAAGTTAATCTAGTAATGATACATATTGTTAATGGAAATAAAATAGGCAACATGATTACAATGCATGCAATGCTTATATGTGTTGGTGTATAGCAATATATTTTCTTTGCACGTAATGTAGATATCATGTCTTTGCACATCTTCAACACTTAGTATGTAGCTAATTGTCTTAGGTAGAAAGTATAAATCTTTCTTGCAATTCAAATGATTTTTCTCGTAGTTTTCTTACTAGACATGTATAATGTCACAAACTAAGCTTTCTTTTAGTGAAATAATAGCCCATGTAGTACTTGAATGGATGTTTTTTACATAAATAAGCCTAGATGGCTCGAAACATGAATGAGCAACAAGTAAGCCATAAGTTAATCTAAAGGATAGGCAACAATATATCGTGCAATAATGGGTGTATATCAACTTGACCCCTGAGGCCCTCACAAGAGAAAAAATGTTTTATTAATATCAACAAGGCTACAAGGATTATAAAACAGCATCGAGTCTTCCCACTATTGTTGGGGTTAAAGGGGTGACTTTAGACGGATGGTCTAGCACGTATCTCAATCTATGAGGCAATCCAACAATCCATCAATTGTTCATCCCTTGTAAAAAGTAAAAGAGCTTTTGCAAAAATACTACCATAAATCATTACAATGTTTGAAATAGGGATACTTTTTCCTAACACATAAGATTTACCCCCTTTAAGCTTCTTGACCTTATCATGGCCCTATATAAAAATGGTTTATGACATTTATGCCTAGTTATGGCCCTGTACAAGGTTGGCTCATGACACTTATGCCTAGTCTTGACATCCTATTTCACTTAATTTGTCGATGTCCTCATTGACTTGGTAGCTTAGAATTCTTCAATCTTCTGTTTGTAAGCTCATAGATCATGTTTTCCTTTCCAATTATTTTTTTTTTGTCCTAAGCCTTCCTACTTGACTAGATACTTCTAGATTGATTTTTAAAAAATTATGGTTAGCTTATCTGCTAGATTAATGGCAACTCTGATGGCTTTATTATGACTTGCATCTAATAGGTCTATGTGATAAGGCTTTAAGTTACTTACATGAAACATCGAGTGCATCTTCATTTATTTTGGTGGGTCAATCTTATACGATGCATTCCCCATTTTGAAAAGAATTATCAGTAGACCTTCATACTTGCCCACCAACCTATAATCTCACTTTCGTAGGAGCCTAATTTACTCCGACACTAACCTGATAAGCATAAGGTCACCAACCTTAAAGTTTTGTGCTCTTTAACCTTTATTTGTTCACTTCTTTATGCACTTTGATGCCTTTTTTAAGTATGCTTGAACAATTTTTATGTTTTGCCTCTATTTCTTGGTAAGATTTGAGGCTCAGGGGTTTTTCCCTTTATAGGTTTTAAATGAGGTATGAGGCAGCCTTGGTTGTTACCCTATGACCATTTTTGTTGGTAGCAACATTCTTTTTAAAATTGAGGTATAATTGTGCCATATCCAACAATAGAGGTTAATTCTTTTGATTTGCTTATACAAAGTGTCCTAGGAACTCTTCTAGCAATCTATTCAACCATTTGATTTGGCCATCAAATTATGAGAGATAATTGGAAAAAATATTGAGTTAAGATTTTAAAATCTTGAAAAATTCTCTCTAAAATGACTTAATGAATCTCAGATCTTTGTCATTGATAATATTCTATAGGATACTCCAATATTTGACCAAATTCTTGAAAATTAGGTGAGCTATAACTTTTGCAATGCAATACTTTTATACATGGTGTATTTTGAAAAAGGATTAATCACCACCAAAATAGACCCAAACTCACCAACTTTTTAGAAGCCTGCTATAAAGTCGAGGGAAATACTTTTCCAAGGTTTAGTGGGTATGGGTAATGGTTTAAGATACCTATTGGTCTCTTTTTTTCAACCTTGCCTTATTGATGGATGAGGCAAGTCTTTATGTAGTCCTTCACATTTTATCACATGTGAAGCTAATAGTAGCCTTGATTTAGTAGGGCAAAAGTGTGTTGGCAATTATGGTGTCCAGCCTAAGGTGTATCATGGCATTCTCACATCGACTTTTATCTTCGATCCCTTGCTCTTGGCAGAAACAATCATGGACCATTTGTCAATAAAGCCACATTCTCTACCTAAAAATATTTAGACTTTCTTTTTTTTACCAACTTTATGATGGAACTAGCTTGTGGGTTTGTTTTTAGATTTTTCTCAATTAACTTTAGGATGTTTGTGGTCAACTTACTAGTAGACATCAGAGCAATCCTCTTGAAAGTCACCAATTCTATTTATTTGCTTAATGCATTAGCCACTTGGTTAGTCATCCCTGTCTTGTATTCAAAGTAAAAATCAAATTTAGCCAGGAACTCTTGCCCTCTTGCTTGCTTAGCCATAAGCTTTGGTTAAGTAAGGAAATGACTGATCGTTATGTTATCAATCTTGACAATGAATTTGGAAACCTAGTAAGTAGTGTCGTCATGCCCTCAAATAATGAATCACCATTAATAGTTCTTTCTTTTGAACTGTATATTTTCTTTTTGCCTCTTTTAACGTTCGGCTCTCAAATGTGATCGTGCTCCATTTTTGCAAAAGCACTCAATCAATGGTAAAATTTGATGCATCAATTAGTACTTCAAAAGGTCAAAAAGGGCTAAAACAAGGTCTTTCATCATAGTTTCCTTTAGACCCTTAAATGTTTCTTAGCATTCACTTATCTAACACCATTTATGCTTTTTTTTCAATACTCGGTGAAGGCCACAATCCTTCAAGAACACCCTTCTACAAATTTCCTATAATAATTGGGTTATCCATTCTTTAATGGCCTTAACTTTTTCCAAGTCTATTCGAATGTGGCCATGTTTAACAATATGGCAAGGAAATGTATCCATGTCTATGCAAAAGCACACTTCTCCCTTTTCACATACAACTAATTTTTTTTGGAGCATTTGGAACACGAGAAGTAAGTGCTTTTGGTCTCTTCCAAGGAAGAACTATAGACCAAATGTCATCTAAGTAGATTACTACAAACTTGTCAAAGTAATCATGGAATACCTAATTCATCAAAGTACAAAACGTAGTAGGAGCTTTGGTTAGTCCAAAAGGCATAACAAAAAACTCAAATGCATTATATCGAGTCACACAAATGGTCTTTGGCTCATTTTCATCTGTAATTCTGACCTGATGGTAATCAGACCTAAGATTAAGTTTGGTGAAGTATTGGGTATGACTCAATTGATCAAATAGGTTAGTGATGAGAGGAATTGGATATTTGTTCTTCACTATAACTTTGTTCAAGGCACTATAATCCACATACAACTACAAACTCCCATCATATTTTCTCTAAAACAACATTGGTGCCCCGAAAAGAGCTTTTGATTGCCTAATGAATCTAGCTTGTAGTAGTTCATGTAATTATTTTCTTAATTTGACCAACTTTAGTGGAGCCATAAGATAGGGACCTTTAGCTAGAGGCTTAACTTCTAGAAAAGTTTAATCTCATGGTCTACCATCTTTAAGAGGTAAAACCCTAGGCAATTATTTTGACATCACACTCACAAACTCTTCTAACAACTTTTTCACCTTATTGAGCATTAGCTTCATCTCTAGCTTGTCCTTGTAAATCGGTACGACCATATAAAAAGGCTCTCTTCTATTCACTTTTTTTTTGAATTAAAATGCTAATCTCATTTTCATCTTATTTTTAAGAAGGACTGTGGCAAGCACCATACATGAGTGTTTCCCCAAGAACAACAAGTAACTAGCAACAAGTAAAAAGATCATTTAAGTCACCATCATAAAGTCCAATCCTAATACAACATTAAAGTCGTTTACATGACTCAATTGATCAAATAGGTAAGCAATGAGACGGATTAGATATTTGTTCTTCACTATAACTTTGTTCAAGGCACTATAATCCACCTACAAGTGCAAACTCCAATCATGTTTTCTTTGAAACAACACTAGTGCTCGAAAAAAAGCTTTTAATTGCCTAATGAATTTAGTTTATAGTAGTCATGTAATTGTTTTCTTAGTTTAGCCAATTTTAGTGGAGCCATAAGATAGGTTCCTTTAGCTAGAGGCTTAACTCCTAAAGAAGTTCAATCTCATGGTCTACTATCTTTAAGAGGTAGAACCTTGGGCAACTACTCGACATCACACTTTCAAACTCTTTCAACACCTTTTTCACCTTATCGAGCATTGGTTTCATCTCTAACTTATCCTAGTAAATCAACATGGCCATGTAAAAGGGCTCCATTCTGTTCACTTTTTTTTTGAACTAAAATGCTAATATCATTTTCATCACATTTTTAGGGAGGACTGTGGTAAGCACTTTTCCCTAAGAACAACAAGCAACTAGCCACAAATATGAGGATTGTTTGAGTCACCATCATAAAGTCCAATCTTAAGATTTGCATAACTCAATTGATCAAATAGGCAGCGATGAGAGGGATTGGATATTTTTTCTTCACTGTAACTTTGTTCAAGGCACTATAATCCATATACAAGTGCAAACTCCCATCATGTTTTCTCTGAAACAACACTAGTGCCGTAAAAGGAGCTTTTGATTACCTAATGAATCCAACTTGCAATAGTTCATGTAATTGTTTTCTAATTTAACCAACTCTAATGGAGCCATATGATAGGAACCTTTAGCTAGAGGCTTAACTTTTTGAGAAGTTCAATTTCATGATCTACCATCTGTAACAGGTAGAACCTTAGGTAATTATTCTGGCATCACGCTCTCAAACTCTTCTAACACTTTTTTCACCTTATTGAACATTGGTTCATCTCTAACTCACCCTTGTAAATCAGCATGGCCACGTAAAATGGCTCCCTTCTATTCACTCTTTTCATGAACTAAAAAGCTAATATCATTTTCATCCCATTTTTAAAGAAGACCGTGGCAAACACCATATATGGGTGTTTCCCTAAGAACAACAAGTAACTAGTAGCAAGTATGAGGATCGTCTGAGTCACCATCATAAAGTTCAATCTAAAATCAACGTCAAAGTCATTTATGAGGAAAATTATGAAGTTTATGCCTTCGTCCCATGGCTCAAGCTTAATCATCATATTCTTCAAGCTTTCACTAATTACAAAGTTTAGTGAGTTCATCATTTTTATTTGGCCACAATCTATGGTAACTTTAAGATCACATCTCTTAGCTTCTTTTAATATGGTAAAGGTATTGGTTACACTAGTGTCGACCATGGCTTTTGTTGTCTTACCATTTAGCACCACTTTCATATACATGGTCTTCTCTTGGGTTTTTTCTTTATCATGTTCAATTGAGATCGAAAGGCATTGATAAACCTTATGAAAACCATTCTTGCAGGTTCATCTTCAACTTTATCAATGGTTTGGTGCACTTAGGATGAGTCTTGAGAAGATGCTTTTAAAGCATTAAAGGCATTTTTATGTAGGCATTTAGCCACCTAGAGCAATCTCTGACATAAGAAAGAAGCTAATAGCTACCTTAGCTTGAAGTATGATACATTATTTATCTTAGTTTGAGAAGTGTCTCTACCGAAAGGCTTTTATTTGCACCTTCACTTGAAGGTTTATACAATCGAGCCATCTTTTTTCATTCCCAAAATTAGAGTTACTGCCATCTAATGGAGAGTTTTTTTCATTTTGATGGGCCATTAATTTAGTTATTAAAGCAATCAACGTTCAGTAGCAACCATGGCAATGGTTACATCTTGCATTTTTTATCTTTGGAACTCTATTTTGGCCTACAACTTAAGGCCTTCAAGGAAATAAAACATCTTATCTTTTTCAAACATGTCTCCAATATCCAACATCAAAGTAGAAAAGCTCTACACAAACTCTCGCACCATTCTTGTTTGCACCAATTCTTAAGTGTCATTCAGTCTATATACTTGATATTTTTAGGAAAAAATGGTTTTTCAGCTCTTACTTAAGGTCCATTCAAGTTTTGATAGGGCATTTATCATTTATAAATTTTAAATGCCACCATAGGTTGGCATTTCAGGTAAGATTCTTTATGGCCATTGCAACCTTATCTTCCTCTAATTTTGTGTGCATGACTCAAAAGTATTATTCCATATCAAACAAGAAGTTTTCAAGCTCTTTGGTATCTCTTGCCTCACATAATGTTTAAGTTTCGACACCTTGATCCATTTTTTTATCTATTGAGCTAAGGTTGGTTTTGGACTTAGCCATTTGTAGCATGCTAATTTGGGCCTTAAGCTCCTTAAACTCCCTTTGAAAGAAACTCATAGCATTTTTTGTTTCCTTATCCAAGCCATTTAGAGTATTAGATAACTCTTGTTAGGTTACCTCGATCTCCCTCAATCAATCATGGGTGGGTTACACATGAGCTATTATGGTAGCCACCAAAATCTCAAGGTCCTCAATCCTTTATCAGTTATCAAATCCACCATTCATTGTAACCATCTTTTGCCTATTTTCTTGCACTTTTCAACTATGCTTTAATATTACGTGTCACGAACCTAGCTTTCTCTTGATGAAATAATAGCTCGCGTGGCACTTGAATGGACACTTTCCATGTAAGCTTTCTTTTGATGAAATAATAGCCCATGTGGCACTTGAATGTACATTTTTCACATAAGATAGCTCAAAATCTAAACAAGTAATAAGCAAGCCACTAGTTAGTCTAAAAGATAAGCAATAATATATTAGGATATAAGGGGTGCTCACCAACTTAACCCTTGGTGCTTTAAAAAAAATGTTTTATTAACATCAATAAGGTTAAAAGGATTACAAAATAGCATCAAGTTTTCCCACCATCGTCAGGGAAGAAAGGCAACCTTAAATGAATGGTCTAGGGCATACCTTAACCAGTGAGGCAACCAACAATTTGTTGACTGCTCACCCTCTCTAAAGACCAAAAGAGCTATTACTATAATATTACCATGAACATTATAATGTTTGAAATTGGAACACTTTTTCCTAGCACAGAAGATAAACCCTCTTTGGCTCATCTACTCGGTCATACTCTTATACAGGGTAGCTCATGACATCCTATGCCCAATCATGGCCCTATACAAGGTTGGTTCATGACATAAAATGTGCAAATTCAATTATGATGCCTATTACTCATAAGTTATGTGGACAATTTTTAATTTATATAAATTATGTATATTAAATTTTAAATTAATTAAAAATATTTAATTTTTATTTGATAATAATAATAAAATTAATTGACTATATATTATTATTATCACCATCATAATAGATTGAGTGAGAAAATTTTGAATTTTTATGTTCATGTAAAAAGTAAATGTATTTTAAGTTATAGAATAAAAAATGTTTCTTTGTGTTCCTTAAACTAGAATTCTCTCTACAATTCTAATACTTAAATCATCCAAATTCTTATTAAGAAAAATAATATTCTTATATTTAAGCAAAAAACAATGCTTTGTGAATCTTTAAGAAAAAACACAAAACGAAAGAGATTTAACTTAAGAAAACATAACCAAAGAAAAGGCAAAAATTTTGGTGATCCAAAATATTATTAAACTTGAGTTAACTAATATCTATATTACCTTATATTAAAAGAATCTTTAATAATTTTAGAATGATATATGTCCACAAATTTTTTTTTGGGATTGAGTGGGTTTTATGTGTGAGGGTTATAACATGTTATTTTTTGGGGTTTTTTTTTCCCTAAAGAGTTGGGTAAATAATAAATGTTTTTATCTTCTTGCATGTTTGTTAAATTTTGAGTTTGATTGGTAATTTGAGTTATTAAGTTTTTTTTTTTTTTTTATCTATTTGAGGGGTTAAAAATATTTGATTATTTTCTTTGTTTCAAATTGGTATTAATTATCTTGATTTTTATGTATTTTTTATTTTTAAATTATTTCAAACAATTTTAAATTTAACATTTTATTTACTTTAATAAAGAAAGAGAAATATAGATCCAATTGGTGTTTTCTTCATGGGGTGAATTATAGTCCAATAACTAAAAGTTGGTCATGTAAGATCTATAAGACCATTGCCTTAACCTGCCACGTATCATTTTTATTTTTTTTATTTTTTAAACTTTTTAAAAAGATTTAATAAATATTTTTAATTTATAAAAATATATATTTTTTAAATATTTTATTTTTTATATATGGAACTCACTTATATGAAATTTTTTTTCTTTTTTTACCTTTTAGACTTCTTTTCTTTTTTAAAAATATTTAGTAATTTTTTTAACTTTTAACTTTTTAGGGTCTACTTAAGTGATATATGATCAACAAAATCATTTTCTTGGGCTACCATGTGTCATTTTGAGGTTTTTTTTTCCCTTGTTTTTTTTTTACAACTTTTTCTTTTCAAATATTCAAAAATATTTTATAAATTATAAAATATAAATTAAAAATATTTCATCTTTTATGTTTAAGACTCATTTATACCAAACTTTCTTTTTGCTTTTCTTTTTTTTAGCCATTTTTTTAACTTTTTTTTAAAAAATATTTAATAAAGTTTTTTAAGATATTATTTTTGTAAGGTCCAGTTGATACCAATGGTATGTCACATATATTTTTTTTATATATTTAATAAATAATTTTTTATTTTTTAAGACCTACTTGATATTAGGAGTGTGCTACATGTTAAGTTTGATTTTTTTTCACTTTTTCTTTTTAATTTTTTGCTATTTACTTTTTCTTTTTTAGTTTTAAAATATTGAAAAAAATGTTTAATATAGGGCTCATTTGATATGATTATTTAAAATATATATTTTCCTTTTCTTCATTAGTTTTTTTTTTAATTTGATGATTTAAAAAAATATTTCGGAGGTGTCGACATCACACCCAGATTTACATTTTTTTCTATTTTTGTCCTTTTTTTAAAAATCCATGATATAAAATTTTCAAAAAATTTATCATTACAAATTTTGTGCAGTACTAAACTTCATTTCATTTTTTAATTTTTGCTTTTCATTTTTTATTTTTTTTAAAATAAGATGATTTTTGAAAAAACAAACGAATGCCTTTTGATACTTACTATTTTATTTTTTAATTAATTAAATTATTATTTAATACTTTAATTTAAAAATTAATATTTTAAACATAATTAGTATATCTACATAGTACCCCTAATAAACTCTATTATCATTTTTTTATGAAATTAATTTTGCTAGAAAAAATTAAAACAATGAAAATGTCAAGTAGTACCCTATTTGTTTTTTTCCTCTTTCACCTTTTTAAGTATTTTTAATTAAATAAATTTTACAACAAAAGGTTCTTATTAATAGAGATGCAAAAACAATTTATCTGACAAATTTCAATTATCTAAACCCGATAAGAACCTTTTTTTTTATATTGAGAATGATTTGGGTCGAGTTAAGTTTGTTATAAGATATAATAGTAACGACGATAGTGTGTTTAAGGTGTTTTATCATAAAATCATTATGGAGTATATATAAATGTATATTATTATTAATTTAATTTTTATTTATATATTTACATTATATTAACAAAATTATTATTTAATACTTTAATTTAAGAAATTAATATTTTAAACTTAATGAGACTATTCATGTGACACATTCTATGAACTTTTTGTCTTTTTTTCTTTTTATAATTTTTTTGTTTTAAATTTTTATTTTTAATTGGATATATTTTGTGATCATAAAAGGTCAATTTAAATATCAATGTGTTACCTTTATTTGAGTTTTTTTTTTAATTTTAAAATTTTTTTAATTAGATAAATTTTAAAAATAGTAAATAGAGATGTTAAAACAAAAAATTTTAATGAATTATGTTTTTGTCTGATAAAAAATATTAGTATTTGATATGTTTCGAACTATCTTGATTAGATATAAATGTTTTTGTAAAAATTAATATCGAATCAAGTTAGGTCTATTTCTTAGAGAAAAAAGGAGACAAGTTGAAAGTAGATTTGAGATATCTCAAGTTACTCCCTAGTACATATAAAAAATATTTTTTTATTATATATTTAATTTTACAAAATTTTGTAAAAAAAATGTTTATTGAGGTGTAAACATAGCACCCATTTATTTATTTACTTTCGTATTTTTAAAATTTTTTAGTTAATCAATTTTATAACAAAATGAATCAATTGTTAAAAATAATAAAATAATCAATATTCAATATATTTATATTCATCTCGATTTGATGTAAATAATTTTTCAAAAATGAATATTGCATAAATTCCATATAAGTGATTAACTTAAATATTTATGTATTATCCTTATTTATTTATTTATTTATTAAAATTAAATAAATTAAAAATATATAAATAATAAAATAAAAAAGGGCAGACACCCACTCAATTTGAGCTCAATTTGAATAGTTGCGGCAATAGGCTGGGAAAAACAATGTTTAGAGGTGATTCTTTAGACAAGCTTAAACTTTTTTCCCTTGAAAGCTCAACTTTGAATGATTAGAGACAAAGTAATGTATAGTTAGGGTACTTGACCCTAAATTAACTTTTATCATACCTTGACCTTAGCCTCACATTACAAACTTTACAAAGTCCTAAATGTTCTTTATTCATGTATTTATCTACATTAAGGGAGAAAAATGTGATAAGCAAACATATGAACCATAATCACACTTAATTGATCTTTGTTTTTAAATTTTCATGTTTTACATAGCATAATTAGATTTTATGCAAGGACTTAAGAGATGTATTGATTGCACTTAGAACCATAGTAAAGAAAGAACTTAGTTAAGGTTGATTCTTGTAGATTAGCACATGTTCATGATTTTACTTTAGTTATATTCATCGTTCAATCCATAAGGCATTTATGTTGAATGAAGCATTGAAAGTTAGTGATGATTCTTGTTCATACTTGTTTTGCTTGAGGACAAGTAAAAGCGTAAGTTTGGGGGTTTGATTGCATCAAAATTTTAGCATTTTCTTACTTTATTTTAGTGCAATTTCTCTTAAATATTGGCTTGTTCCTTGATAAAATTGGCAAAAATACTCCTAAATGCATAGTTATTCAATGTGTAGGTGAAAATAGGGAAAATGAGGAAATTGGGAGCCTGTGGACTCATTTTGGAGGAATTTTGATGCAAAAAGCTATAAAAGGCCTAAACAAGTGTACTTGTGTTATAATGCCACTTATGAGAGTTTTTCTCACCCCTCTCTTCTATGATTCCCTTAGCTTAATTGAGCTTAATTGAACTTTATTTCAAACTTTAATTCTCATATTTTTCATTTGAAAATATCCTTTTTAGTTCATTAGTGTATTATTACCTTTGCAATATTATTGCAAGTGTTAGAATGGAGAATGGTGAATAGTGTATTAATGTAGTTTGAAGACATCTTTGGACTTGTGAATTTTTCAAAATTTTTCATGCATAAATTGTCCACTAAATGGTCTATATTTGGTAGCAAATTGAAGAAGGAATTGGTTACAATTGGTGCCAATTATTGGAAGCAAAATTCAACCAAGGCTGTTGGATGTACTTGCTAGGTGATCAAAGGATAGTGGCATCCACTTTAGAGATTTAAAGAGGGATCAATTTGAGCCCCTTAGTTGGCAATTTGAAGGCTTCTCATTGGACATATTTTTTATTTTTTGGAGCTCACAAGATCAAGGGAAGAAAGCTTGAAGTGAAGTGAAGCAAGAAAAAGCAAACAAGGAAGCTAAGGATGCAAATTAGTTGAGATAGAAGGATGTAAAAGAGGTGGCAATTGAGCTGGAATTTTTTTTGCATTTTGATTAATTGAACCACCTCACATTTACCTATAAATAGGGAAGAATGGCAGGCTAGTAAGTGACTTTTGGCTAGTTTTTACATTTTTTCTTTTCCTTGCATTTACTTTCTTTCTCTTTAAATAGTTTCCTCCTTGTTCATTTAAAGGGATATTTGGAAGAAAATTGCCTTTATTTTCGAGCAAAATTTGCTTTCCTTGCCTTTATTTTCTATGCACTACAAGATTCTTTCAAGAAAAGTTCAAGAACTTTAAGTTTTCAAGTTCAATTTGATGTGATTTCAAGTGTTCCTTAAATCTGTTTGGCTATTCTTAGTTATAACCTAGTTGTGATTTTTGTATTGGATCTTGATCAAATCTTACTTGTTTCAATCCAAATTTTTTCTGTAGATTCTTGATTCATTGCTCAAAAAATTTGGAAAATATCACATGCAATTTCAATCCACACAATTCCAAAAAAATCTTCAAAATTTTAGTTGAACCTAAAAGGTGAGTTAAAGCTTGTGTGAGTAATAGCACTTCAAGACGCTTCTCTCCTATCTGGGCATTTGGTTTGCAACTCCTTTACTTTGCACTCTTCAATTCATAAATTTACTTCATTAATTTGACTTGATTGCATGTAAATTTTGTTTGGCTAATTTTTCTAGCAACTCTTCTATTTTTGCACTCGGTTTGAATTTGAGTTCTTTGAGCTTGGATTTTTATTGATTCATGTGATTGCTTTGTTGATCTATGTAGTAAACTCATAGGTTTATATTGTCTTAGTTCGATTTAAGTCATTCTATCTAGAGAGCTGTAGATCTAAATTTCCATCCAAGAATTGATAGTTTCCAGCATTCAAATTTGGTTTCAATTTTTTATTCTTTTGCTTATTTCTTGCAATTTCCTTTCATTACTTGCACTTCAATTTTGTTTTCACTTTAAATCATTCACTGGTTTTACAATTTCCAATTCAATTTCATTCAATTTGCATTAGATTAGATTTATTTATCTTGTTAAACTTCCGGTTTCCAGATTTGAAGTTGAATATGTGGTTTTGATTGTTTTACTTGTATTTGCATTTTTGCTCCTTTAATTCCACTTCACTTTTGTTTGGATCTTCAATTTACATTTTTGTAATTTCCAAATTGTTTGGTTCATTTCTTGAGAATTTTCTAGTAGTTTATTTAGTTGAAAGTTGAAAGTTAGTTGAGTTAGTTATTTTCAGCTGAAGTTGGTTAATTTGGTTACTTCCGTTAGCTACTGTTTTTGTTGATCAATACTTTTGTTATTTTCAATTCTTCATTTAGATTTACATTTCAAATCATGTTAAGTTCAGTTCAATCTATTTTAGCTACTGATTTTGTTGATTTTTCTACTTTGCTTAGTTCACATATTGCAAGTTTATTTCTTACTAGAATTATGCTTTGTGTGTTGTTTGATTTTATTTTTCTAGTTAGCTTAGTGTCATGTCAACCTTTCAATTGAGCCAACTTTAGATAGAGTGTGGGGATAAAAGATACTTAGGTTAAGAATTTCTTCAACTAATTCTCATGCGATTGACATTTAGACTTTAAGTCTCTATTATTACTTGAACAACCTATGTGCTTGCAAACAATTACCAATCAATAATTAATAGTAAATTAGTTTTTTTTTATGAATAGTAGTAACTTAGTTAATCAATGTTATTTTAATAGCAAATTATTCATAACTTAGTGGTAAATCATTTATAATATAGTAATAAATATAATTTATAACATAGTAATAAATCAATGATAATTTAATAGCAAATCATTGATAATTTAGTAAAAAATCATTGATAGCTTAGTAGTAAGTCACTGATAACATAGTAATAAATCAGTGATAATGTAGTTATCAATTAGTGATAACTTATTTGCACTTAAAGTTGTCAATGATTGAATCCTAATTACTAGTAGAAGAAAAGCCAAAATTTTTATCTTGGTGGCTAGAATAAACCTATTTAATAAAAAAATTTTATAAAGAAAAATTATAAATTTGAATGAAATAATAATTTTATTATATAAAAAAAAATTATCTCATATATTGTTAGTAGACTTTTAAACTCCATTTTTTTTAAAATAAAAAGTTTAATAGTATAATTAATTAGTATTGCATAAATTAATGATGTACTAAAATAAATCAAACTAATAATTTACAAAAGTAAAAGTTATACAATCTTAAAAAACTAAAATTATGAGCTTTAAAACAAAAGTATGAAGACTAAAAGAAATTAGATTATATGAATATCATATGCACAATAAACATAGCAATTGAATATTTCTTAATTATATTTTATCAAAATGAAAAGAAATTATTTTGATTAAAAAAGAAAAAAGACATAATAATAAGTGCCAACCAGCTTTGATTGGAAAGAAATATGTAAAATTTAAGGAGTTAAAGACTTTTACATTTCAAATTGATTAAATTAAGAATATAAATCTAAAAACAGTATTAACAACTCATTAAATTTATCATACAAGTAAGAAGAAAGCAAATTATAAATTTTAGGGATGCCAAAATGGAAAAATTAGGTATACAAGATTATGGGCAAATTGAGATTTTAAAAAGTAGAAGGGGATAAACATGTGCTAATAATAAATTAAGAGTTAACTTAGAGGTAAATCAATGATAGTAATAAATCATTGTTAACTTAGTGTTAAATTATCGATAACTTAGTGCTAGATAAGTTAGAATTTAGTTGTAAATTAGTGATGACAATAAATCAATGATAATTTAGCAATAAATCATTGATAACTTTGGAATAAATTATCAATAACTTAGTAGTAAATTAGTAATAACTTAATAGTAAATCAATAATAATTTAATAGTAAATAATTGATAACTTAATATAAAGTCATTTATAACTTAATAGTAAATTAATAACATAGCTTAGTAAATCATCAACTTATAGTAGTAAATTGTTATCTATCTATTTCCTTATTAACTTGAAATCTTTACTAAAATAAATTGTTATGCTATATGATATCCTTTATAACACCGATAGCCACTAAATTAAAAATTATTGTCTTTAAGGATATCTTTAGGTTAATATCATGAATAACTTCTAAACTATAGTGAAATGTTTAATGTAATACCTAAATTTAAAAAATTATTAATGTAATACATGAATTATGAATCTGTTAACTAATGTGGTATTTACCTTTAATGTGGTTAATTCTAAATGATGGTACGTGGTGAATAAACAATTATCCAAGTATCACATTAGTTAACAGATTTATAGTTTAAGTATCACATTAAATATTTTTAAAGTTCAAGTATCACATTAAACAATTTAGTATAGTTTAAGAACCATTCGCGACATTATCCTATATCTTTAAAATGAGAGAAAGAATGAGTCTAAACCTATTTAAAAAAACCATAGAAAAATTACTTATAATTAGTTATTTTCTTGGGTACGTAATATTTTTAAATCAAAATATATGATTTATTAATAATAATAGTATGAATTCTATAATTTATAATTTTATGACAATATTAGTTAAATGATGGATTTTTATGACTTATACTAGTACATAATTTGTTAGTTCAAAAGCTTGCATCTTCATGAACATTGAAGTTGATGATAATCTACCATTTTATCTTCGATTATAGTCTTCCCTTCCAAGCCTTGATTGAACTTAAGATGTGATGACTGTTAAATTTATAGTGTTTTACATGTACATTTTAGTTTAATTTTTAAATTTTGCTTGATTTTGTACTATGAATGTTGAATTCTTAATTTTTAGGGTTTGACACCTTTGGACTAAAATTCTATGCAAAATCTATGCAAGATTCAGCCAAGCACAAGACAAGCAATATTCAGCCATGCATGGGAGAGTTATAGGCGAATCCAAATATCTTAAGGATTTCCTATATACATTCAACTATCGAAGGAGTTGTTGTTGCATAAGGACTCTTTGATCAATTTAAATAGTTTAACTCCAAGATGGACACCTTAAAGAATATAAAGGCTAGAGTTTTAATTCAATGAGGATTCTTTGATTTCTATCCAAGAGAGTTTGAACTCAAGTAGACCTAATCCAAAAAGAGTCTTGGATATGCCTTAGCAAAATATGTATTTGAATTCAAGATAAATAATTTGAATATTGCTCTTGCATTTCTACCTTAGCCAAACCTACTTTCAAAATTCAAGATAATGATGACATGGCAAGAGAAGTGTGCATTGAAGACCAATCTAAGAACACCTTTTCGGCCAACACATGTGTTATTGAAGATCCCATATTCGATCAAACACTTCCAAGATCAAGATAACTTGTAATCTTTTAAGAATTCAAATTAGAGTAGGACTTTGTAATCCTATCCTATGCTTGGCCAAACCTATGCTTATAAATAGTGAGCCATCCCTCACTTGTAACACATCTCACATCCCACAACACATCTATTCTCCTTTTTCTCTTTTCTCTAGTTTTGGTTTTCTTTAAAGTTTCTTTATAGTTTTCTTTAGTTAAGCTAGGATGACAGACTAGTCATAACAATCTTGTTTTCTTAAAAGCATCTTTTAATACAAGTTTTCTTTAGATTCTTATTCAAGATCTCTTTTCATTATTCCGCAAGTAATCTTTATATTCTTTTTTATTTTCAATCTTGTTTTCAATATTGTTCTTTTATGTTTTCATTACAATCAACCAACCTACATTATTTACAAAGCTGTTGGTTTTCTTTAGTTTACAATTATTTTTTGACCATCCTTAAAACTACCAAGTGATAGTTGGTTAATTAGTTGGTTCTTAGCCTATACAATTTTTGTTTACACTTTTCAATTGTTTTCTTTATTTGTTGTTTAATACAATCAACTATCTTTTTTATCTATTTAAATATAAGGCTAGTAAAGCATCCCTTTTGGTACTTGGTTTTGCACCCAATATGTAATCCTCACTGGAATGATACTGTACTTCATCACTTTATTAGTTGATAGCGATCTATACACTTGCAAGCTATAAAAAATAACAATCAAGATGGACCTTTAAAGAACAAGAAAATTACTTTAAGGCATGCTACAAATGCCATTTTTCTTAAGGCATATTCGTCTCTATTAGTTATCATATGCAAAGATATAACCGAAATGCCTCCAAAATACAAGGAACATTGTTTGATTTCAACTTTTGATTTCACCTTGCACTTGTGATATCAAATCACTAAATATCTCTTGATGAAAATGAAAATTTTAAACTTTGAACATTAATTTCTACAAAAATTATGCAAAGTAACTAGCCACTTTTTGGTTAGAATAGGAGAAAAGAGAAAGAGTTTTTGAATTACTAATTCTATTAAACTTCTCTAAATGAATACTCACAATTTCTATTTATAAAAATTAAATCCTAAGATTGTGACTCTTTGATTGGATTGTTCAATCAAAGATCACTTTTTTATTATAAATATGTCTTTTTGAAAGATTACAAACATATTTGTTTATTTGAATAAATCAAAATTTTCACATGGAGAAACAACTGTTCACATTTTTTGAAATTATAATTTTTCAAGTAAAGCAACCATATTCCAAGAAAGCAGTCGATTGCCTTTTGTAATTCTAATTTTCATAATGTTTTCTTTAGCAAAGTAGTTGACTTCTTTATAGAGCAGTATACTTTTTTCATCTTACAGAATGCATTCAACTCATGAGCAATTGACTACTTCATATGCCAATTGATTTTTTTTTTCAATTTCTAGAAAGGTTTTATATTTGGCTTCCTATAAAGTAGTCGATTTCTATTCAATGGTAGTCAACTGCTATAACATAGATCAATTTTTTAGAAGATAATTAATCAATAACAGTCGATTTTATTAGGGTTTGGAATCAATTCTTCTCACTTTCAGCTATTACAATCGATTGTAATAGGCTAGTGGTTGACTGTTATTTATACAAAATCTATTTTTAGCTTCTGTTTGTCAAAAAAAGTTGACTCTCTGCCTTTGGCAGTCGATTGCTCCCTTTGAATGCCTAAAGCAGTCGACTCCTTTGAACATGGCAGTCAACTACTTTCATGTAAAGCCTTCTCAGTATGTTTCTTTAAACTTTATTATTTCATGTAAAGCCTTAGAAACAAAACCTTAAGTTATTTTAACAACTTAACAATATTTCTCTATGATTAAGTTATTTACTTAATCATATGTTCATATTTTGAAAATATTTTCCAACATAATTAAGTATTCGTCAAATAAAAAAATCACTCCATTTTAATTAAAAAGAGATTCAAATATTAAAAAAGATTATTCACAATAAATTTTAAAGTCTAATAAAATATTTAAAACAAAGTTTACCTTCAAAATATAAGAGTATTTTTTTATTGTTGTCTAAAATATGTAATACCTTATTATTTTTAAAATTCTTATATTTCATTATTTAGCAAATGATAGTAATGTTAAACTAAAGTTACTTGAGAAAAGTATTCCAATATTGAAAGAACATAAAAAAAATTTAATTTAGGATAAAATATACCTTTAAATGCAAATGGGTTATTCAAACTCTTATTGTAACATATTTGTATAAGTTATACATTTTAGTGGCTTTTTAAAAAATCACAACTTGATATTAAAAGTAACTTTAGTAAATATCTCTTGTAAACAAATAAACTTCCTTGATTATTAAATTAATTGAGACACTATTTATATTTCTTGATTGCTTCATATCTTTTTTAAAACATGTTTATAAATTAATATTTCTTAATTAATAGAATTTGTGCATGTATTTTTATTATAAAATGAAATTACAAAATGATTTATATTATATAAATAGGTACATGCATGTTAAAATGGAAGTCAGTGATTGAAAAGAAAACGTTTGAAAGTTAGTTTATTTCAAGCAAAAAAAATTTTGCAACAATGGGTTTCAAATCAAATAAAGAATTTAAATATATGAGAAGTAAGAGCCTGAATAAATTCAACAATGATTGATTGTCTCATAAATTTATAAAATTAATGATAAAGATCCACCACCAAAGAAGTTAAAAAGACAGCTCAAGAAAAATATACAATAAAAAAATGTAAAATCCCATTTGATTGTTATACAAGATAATCTTTTAGAGATGAAAATTTTTCTTAAAAAATTATAAAAAATAAATAAATATTGTGACCTAACACTAGAATACGTTAAGAAAAAACTTCTAAATGGAATAATCAAAAGAAAGAAGGATTAAATATTTAAATTTTTTTATATTCATTTGCCTTTTGATTTTCACTGATTATATAGTTAAATGTTAGATATTATAAATATTCTCTATTAAAACTTTATTTTAAAATTTAGGTCATACATATTTGCTTTTTGAACTTAAATTTACCCTTTCAATTTAATTTAGTATTATAAGAATTATTTTAATTTTATTACTTTAAAAATACTAAAGTTATTAATTATATTAATCTATATTAAATTATAACTTAGTCAATATGCACAGCAGGTACCATTATATTATATTTATAACTTAGTTAATACATATATATATATATATGGAGCAGAAAAACATAAATTATCCTCTTATACTTTAGTATCCACTAACATATAAAAGTCCCAAATAGATAAGTTTCAATGACAATTCAATCCATTTGAATTACGAAGAAATTATTTATATTAATTAAATAAATAAGGTTTTAATAAGGAAACATATATATATATATATATTTTCATCAGTTAGAAAGTGAAATTCTAACTTGCAATTTCGTATTTAAATATTGAAGTAACACAGTTAGAATTTATGAAATAAGAGAAAAGAGAATTATTACATTCTGTGTTTTGTTCAAAACTCTATGTATATTAAAAAAATTTTTTAAAAAAAGATCCAAATGGTTCATAATTAAGCTTGAGAGGAATTTGCTTTATCTAAATTTTACACAACATTAATAATTTTACATAGAAATTAATTATATATTTAAGTTAAATGGAGATAATTAGATCTTACATAAACGAAAATATTTAAGTACTCTTTCTATATATATATATATATTCCAAATATGTAGAGCATGCATATTTCCATGCACAGATTGCGTCCAAGGAAAAAGCAACATAGGAAAATATATCAGACAAAAACAACATGGTTACAGTTCCATGTCTCCACAATAGCCAAAAGGCAAGGTAGAAAGAAGGAAGTTCAGAGCCCACTTGATCCAATCAACTTGGTTAACCCAAAGGTTACAGCCATAGCCAGCCACCCTCCAACCAAGACCCTAACTGCAGACCTCACGGTTGGTGCCTTCCCTAACACAGCTCCCAACCATCCGAATACCAACAAAGCCAAGCTCACAGCACCAATCACTACACCTAACCTCACCTGGTACTCCCTTACAAAAGATGCAGCTAGCAAGGGCACCATTGCTCCCACTGAAAATGAAAGCGCTGAGGCTGCAGCTGCTTGTAAAGGGTTTGGTAAAGACTCCTTTTCTCCTTCGTTTTCTTCTTCTGTTTCTCTATTTTCACCTCTTTGCTTGTCTCTTTTAATCTGCGCCAACTCTATATCTAACTGTGAATAAACGGAAACAAACTCACCTATGGCCATGCTGCAAGCCCCAGCTACCAGACCTGCAAAACCGGTTAGTATCATGGCTTTAATGTCTTGTTTTACTGCACCAACACCCATCATCAGTGATGCAGTGGAGACAAGTCCATCGTTGGCCCCTAGGACCGCAGCTCGTAGCCATTGTGATCGTTTTGAGTAATTAAAGTCATCTTTTGCTTCAATTTCCATGCTTGTTTGTTGCTCAACATCATTCATTGGTGGGATAGTGAACTTCTGGTTATTGAAAGATGCTCCGTTGGTGGTTTCCATGAGAAAGGAAAGGAAATGGCAAGATGTTAGAAAATGAGGGAAATTAGACAAGGAAAGAAGGAAAAGTGTGGAGGACACACGCCCCCTAGAAGGGTATTTATTGAGCGAGACGTTCACTGTGAAGGAGGCAAATGTGGGGTATAAGCACCCATGAAGATCTTAAGAAATACTATTTCACAAAAAAAAAAAAAAAATGAGAAGCTGTCTCGATATCCTAGAAACAAAATTTTTCTAAGTAGATTTGCCAAAGAAATTATGTCATCTGCCCAAAGAATTGCATAGTTTACACATTTAATCTCAAAGAAACAAAAAAAAAAAAAATTTTCCCGTGAACTTTTTTTTTAGCCTTATATTCTTGGTATCCTTTATAAGCATCAAATATTAATTAAGGGATTTTTAAGCAAAGTTAAGAAAGATAAAAAAGTAAAAGAGAGAAATTTTTCTCATTTTCAATGGACTGCTGCCTGATCTGACACCAATGATTGTTAAATCACAACGTACAAAATCAACTTAAGGTAGATAAGAATTAATTAATACGGTAAAAAAAATGTAAATTAAAGTTTAAAGCTTGAGGAAAAGAAGAAACATTTATTGTATTGGAAGGTCTTTGCGGGGGTGTCATGATTTGATATTTACATACGCACTGTAACTACACTATTCAATTGCTGCTCACCCCATGACTATGGTCTCCAGATATGCAGGCGTTGGAAGATCTTTAAAGAAGCCTAATCAAGCTGATTTTTGACCAATTAAACAAAGTAAGCTTTGCCACCCTGTGAATCACTTCTACAATGGACTCAGACTCGACTCTCAAAATTTTGTATGGCCAACACAATTGGTAGTATATGGTAAAAACAGTAGTCATCATTTCTCCACTTTGCTGCAAATTCGATGTTGGATATATTGCTTCTGATCATCAAAATTATTGGCTTCAAATTGTTTGAAAAGCCAAAAAAAAAAGTAGTAGGAAAGACAGAAAAGGTTAAAAACAAATCTAAAGAAGCAAACTGAAACCATAGAAGTACAAAAATTTCTATTATCTGTTATAAGTTACGGAGAAGATATGAAATTTTTATAATGATATCCCAAAGGAAATGTACTACCAAGGCAGTTACACCGGAATACAAATTCATGACTATAGCATGACTACTAAACAAGACAAAAGAAAGTACAAAACATTTCAAATCTCTTAATTTCTTCGGCTATATATCCATCTTTTTATTACAAATCACTCTGTTATGTTTTTTTCCTCCTTTGTTTTCTTTTCGACTGCCCATAGGGCATGTGATTTTCGATACAGTTGGTATATATGTATATATATATTAGTATATGGCTTCTCTTATTGAAATTATATATATATATAATATATGATTTGGCATTTCTATTGAAATTGTGCCTTTGAGAAATTCTTGACTCTATGTATCCTTATAAGGGTGGTTTATATAACCTATTATAGATTAAAATTAACATTCATAAAATGGCCATTGCTTTCTCTTTTTTGGTTATTTGAGAAAAGGAGATGGTCATTGGTTGGCTTTCTAACAAACATTTAGTTGAATTTCTGCATTGTCTGACAAAACTGAAAGACGTTTAAGCAGTTTTCAAGGGTTATAGCCACATAGCAAATTAAAGGTCGGCCTATAATATAATAATGAAGAATAAGTAATAAATATTCCAAATCGTATGGGAACCATCTTTCTTTCTTTCTTTCTGTTTCTTTTTTTTTCTTTTTTTTTTTTTTTTGAAAACCAACCATCATTATAAGAAATTTTAAGCTTCGTTATTTACATATAACCAAAGCCACCTTTGAACAATAAAAACAACTTTGATTAATCTTAAAATGTTCTTTTTTTGTGCTGTCTGTAGGAAAATCCAATTAGACTATATAATTAATTATCTAAGTATTGAAACCCAAAAGATCTTCTGCATAGATAGAGGGCCTACAACCCACTCAAAATGACAACCCCAAAAATAATGGATTGCTGAATCGGAGAGCACTTAGTTGTGGGAAATAGATAATGTTAAATAAACGAAAGGAGTGTGCTATCCACACGACTACCACCCACAGCCCATTAGATTTAGCAATTGAAAGAATAAAAATAAAAAATGCCGGGATAATTTTTTATTGCCCTTTCATTTTCAACTTTCCACTCAGACACTATGATTATGATTTTCTTCTCTATCTTCTATCTTTGGTTTTCTTCAGTAATTTAGTCTGGTGAATTAGCGGAGTCCCAGCTGATTATTTGCCTTTATGGCTTATGCCAATTGTATGTTTCACTATACTTACATGATATATCACCCGCACTATAGGGATTTTGATTTTTAGCGACATTTTTTTATCGTTTAGCGACGTTTATTAACATCACTATAAAGTTACGGCGTTTGCAAAAAAAGATCACGCAAAGTACCGTCTATACACGCATTACGATAAATAACAGTATTTAAAAAAAAAACTTCAATATTAGTAGCGTTTATATCTAAAGTGCTGCCATTTTAGCAGCATTTATATCTTTGAGATGTCACTACGTTAGAGGCGTTTGAATCTGAAAATAGCTCAATATTAGCGGCGTTTGTATCTTTTAGTCATCGCTATTTCACTGACATTTTTATGAGAAAAATGCCATTGCATTGATGGCATTTGTAACAGAAAACGCTGCTACTTTAGAGGTGTTTGAATTTGAAAATGCCTCAATATTTGCAGCATTTATATCTTTTAAGCGCCTCTAATTCAGTGGCATTGTTATGAGAAAAACGTTGTTGCTTTAGTGACGTTTTTAAAAAAAAACGTCACCTAACTAGCGGCGTTTGCTGAAAAGAGCGTCACTACTTATAGTGGCGTTTTATGCTATAAACGCCACTAAATTATTCATTTACCGATATTGCCCAACGCAAACGCCACCATTATGTAAAAATATTTTTTTTAATTTCTTATAATAAATTTTATTTTTAGTAAAGAGCTTATATTCAAAAACTGAAATTAATATTAACTTCATTCACGTTTAAATATACATCTAATTAATACAAAGTTTAATAATTAATAATAATATTCAAATATTGTAAATACATTAACCAAATAAAAAATTAAAATGTATGAAATGGATGACTACATACATTTTGCTGGTTGCCAATTGATGAAGAAAAAATTTCACCTTGGTCACTAGTGTGCTCAACAACCTACTGAATAATACCATACAATTTTTAACACTTCATTGTATGCTTATTTTTTATTTAAAAATTTTAATATTTACTAAATATAATACCTGAGTTGATTGAGCACCAAGATCATTTTCTAAAAATTGTTGTTGCACAAAATTCATAAGATGATCGAATCGATCATGCAACTACTTAAATTTTGCACGCTCTAGCTCCATTCTAGCATGTTCTTCTTCAATTTTGGCACGCTCCTGTTCTCTTTCTGCTTTCATTTGCTGAAAATGTTGTTGCATAATTTGTAACTCCCCTTTCAATATTGAAATGTCTCGCGAAGACTGACTTACTGAAAGTGTAAATTACGGAGAGTTATGTCCATAGTAGGCAGATAGTGTTGGACCCAATCCAAGGCCTCGAACCCGTCCATGCCTTTTTTTTCAGCAACTTCTATGAATATCCGATTTTTCATTTCTTGCATGTTGAGAGAACCTTCAGATGCTACTTCAATCTCAGCAGTCATTTTTTCTTTCACTTTCTCCTATGAATTTGTCATATAGATTAATTGATTATATGTTAAAAAGAGTTAATATTTACTTTATGTTAAAATAGATAATACAAGTTACCATAATTTTTTGTGTTTTGACATTCATGTAAGATCCGTCTCTTTTAGTGTGTGTTACGTGAAAAAGTTTCATACGTCCAATTGTACCACCCATCTCATTCTCCTATACAAAAACGTATGTTATTTGATAGGATACATATCAACCATAACTTATTCATGCATATCAATCCTGTCAATCAATTATTAAAATTGTGAATAACTTTAATATCTTTTATTTATATTTTAGCCCTGTAACAACACAATAATCTTAAATATACGTAAAGAATAAAAGCATTTTGAGCTTTCACATATATCGATCATGGAAACCAAATTCAATTATTTTTTCTCAATTTAATATGAAGGATTGAATCCATTCAATATGTTGAAAGGCATCCAAAATTTATTTGTATATTTACCTTTTATATGCAAAAATATTCCCAAACAGACATAACTTATAACTTTTTCTCCCATATCAACCATAGAAATCAAGTTCGATCAATTAGACAAGCTTAATATCAAATATTGAAGCTATCGAAACTATTAAAATACAACAATAACAACAACCAGATAATAAAGGCATAAATATACGTAAATAGTAACTTTTCATGCATATCATCCTGTAACTAAGTTCAAAACTTTCGATAAGTTTAATATCATGTATTGAAATAATCAAATCTATTAAAATAGAACAATAAATGTTAATTTACATATTTACCTTTTAATGACAGAAAAAGTTCATTCATTGGAATAAGTTAATTATTATAAACTTACAATTTCTTTTTGCTTTCTTGAAAACTTTTTTATCCACTTGTGTGGCTATATTTCTATTGTTTTTGCTACCAATCCCAATATGTTCTCTTTCCTGCTATAAAATATAATTACGTATATGATAGAAATACAAATATTACCAACTGAAACCATCAAACACTTTCATCATTTCATTATATTATACAAAGTTATAAACTAGTACCTCTCCTTTTCTTGAGAACCAAAATCTAACCAGTTGTTCATATTGCCACCTAATCACATTACGAGGTAGATTTTGCATCATCACCTCTACAATAGTATTTCGATCGAAATACTTATTCTTCAAACTATGCTTATAATCTTTCCATTTCTTTCCCAATGACTTAAACACAAATGAAGTTGATATTTCAAGTACAAATCTTGACTGTAATAATACAATAAGAAAAGTTTGAATAAGTAAACAAAATATAAAATAAAAAATTTGAATATATCTAATTAGTTATACTAATACCTCAATAAATTTTAATGCATCAACCTTAACTTCTTCTGGAATATTATGCCATTTTTCATAATGAATAGGCAATTTCATTCCATTACGGGGCTAGCATGCCTAGAAATCCAGCCAATAGTTGAGCCTCTTCACCAATTGGTTGCCTATCAGAGTTTGCAGACACTACAATACACTCGTTAGAAGGTAGTGCAAACAATTCCTTCAAAGTTGTCCGACCTCGAGTCCTCCGTTGACCATTGTTATCAACTGCAACAAATATAAAATATATTTGTAAAATCGTAATATTTTTATCATTATACTCAAATTCTAAAATTGGAGTATATCATACCTACATTCAAATTTAAAACATAATCAATTGATGAGGTACTATCTAAATCTGGACCTCCGTATTGCCAGATCTAATATCAGTTAAAGGGTTAGAAGTGACGGAGTTAGATCCGACAGTACGTTCATTTGCCTTCAAGGATTCAGTCCATAGCCAATATCTACAGGTGCCATAGACGGTTCTGAACTAATATCTTTGATATATTTTTCTTTCAATCTACTTCTTCGTATTGTAGCTTACCTACATCATAAAAGCGAATATAGAAAAAATGTTAGTTCAGAAGATATATAAAGACATTTTCAATTTAAGAAATCAAAACCTACGATATATAAAGAACATATCGATTTAATTAAATCAAAATATAATGTATTTTAGAAGACAATAATTATACAATAGCGAATGTGACATTATTTACAAACTATTATTTACTACATTATGTCTTAAACACTCGAATTACAAATTATAGGTGCACGAAATCATGGTTCGTAAATGTCTTCAGTAACATCTTCGCAGACCCACTGAGCGTAGGTACTGGAGATATTCTCATCTAAGTTTTGTTCAGTAAAAGGATAACATTTAATTCCATGTTCAGCATCATCTTTGGTATCTAACCCCATATCAAATAAGTCTTTAGGTGTGTTTCGAAGAACAACAAACTAACCCAATTCTTTCGGATCTTCAGAGTAAAATACTCGTTTGACTTGAAATGAAAATACATAAGGTTCATTGATGAGTTGTTGTCCAGTGTGAATTAATCGAGAAAAATTCACAAGTGTAAATCCGTACCGACCTTTCTTATGATCCCTCGTACTATTCATATCTGCCTAATCACATTGAAATAAGATAACTTTTCACTTGCCATAATAATCCAACTCAATGATGTCATTAATCATGCCATAATAGTCAATATTTTCCTCTAAAAGGTTTGTGTTCGTAGCACTAGCATAGCTAGTAGTTGATGAAGTCACAATAACTCCTGAATTTTGTGTACTTCTAAATCTCTCATAGGATTTTGTGTAAAATCTAAATCTATTGATGATGAAACCTTTGTATTGTTTCACAATCCAGTTCAGACTGTGTGAAAGACACTTCACCTATTTACTAACAAGCCTTCTATTCCAAACTTATAAAAAGTTGAATAAATATATATATTATTAATATTATTTTTACTGTAAGCATTCTATGTAGATAAAAAATAATAGGAAGTATGGCATTACTTACAATTGCTCCTAACCATTCATGAAAGTTTTCAATGAATAATTTATCAACCTCTCGAAGGTTTGATTGTCAATAATGTGCAAGATCTCTCAAATTATTTCTATACTCACTATAAAGCATCATGATAAAGTGTTAACACTAAAAAAAAAAACACAATAAATTATGCCTAATGTAATGAATAATTTCCTTGCTAAACAACTTTTGTGCGGAATGATTCAATTGATTCATGATGAAAAAGAACATATCGATGTGCTTGTGCCCAAGATTTATCATCTAACTCCACCAATTCAACTTTGCCTATGGGTTGTCCAAAATTTTGAAAAAGATAATTATAGGTCGAGTCTGTATGCTGCATACCAACATTTCTCGAAGGTCTATTAAATCTCATTTCAACATCTTCCAAATAATAAGAACAAAATGTCATACACTCTTTTACTAAATATCCTTCAGTAATAAAACCTTTCAGATAGCATTTGTTGCGATAATAAGACTTTAACCTCCCAAAAACCTATAGCATAAAACATTAGTCATACGTTATTTTAAGTAGATTGGCTTGATAATCAATAAAAATGTAATCAATCTATTAACAAATAATACCTTTCAATAGGATACATCCATCGATAATAAATCGACCCACCGACCTTTACTTCATATGGAAAGTGGATAACCAAATGCATCATAATAGTGAAAAAGTTTGGAGGGAAGATCTTCTCTAAATGGCATAAAGTAATTGCAATTTGATCTTGAACTTTGTCAATTTCTTTCATATTCATACATTTTTGACATAGAGATTTAAATATGTTACTCAATTCAATTACCACAAAAGTCACTTACTTTGACATTGATGAGTGTAAAACAATTGGAAGTAAGTCTTGTGTCAAACTATGATAATCATGTGACTTCAATGAAGAAAGTTTTCGCTCCTTCATATTTACACATCTTGATATATTTGACGTATAGCCATCCGAAACTTTGATATTTTTTAAAACCATGCAAAATACATCTTTTTCGGCTTTAGAAATCTCAAAACAAGCAGCAGATAATCGATATTTACCATTAGAAAGCAATATCAGATGAAGGTCTAGGTGAATCTTGATATCAACTAGGTCAAGTCGACTCTTTAAGTCATCATTGGATCTTCCATTCACATTGAAAATTATCCTAATAAAATTTTTACAAACATTCTTCCCTATGTGCATCAAATCAAGGTATGGCGTAATAAATTATATTCTCAATAAGAAAACTTAAAAAATATATTTTTTTTCACAACTCATACTCGTTGGTGTCATCTACTTCATCATCTTCTTCATCACTTTGAATATCAAGATCACCAATTTCTGTATGACGACCACCAACTTGTGTAATATGAGGCCAGACACCTTCAAAGATGTCTCTCACTCTTTTCCTTGATGGAGTTATTTTTTCATATGTGAAATTGATATCTTTTAACTTTGACAAGATATTAAACCTACTAATGGGTAAAGGTAAGCTTTTTAACTCTTCAGTTCCATAAAAAAGATGTTTTTGAAATCTGAATCGATGATTATCATCTAACCATCGATGATGTCCTATATAACAGAACTTTCTACCATTATGTAACCACGTCGAACATGTCTGAGTAGCACAACATAGACAAGCATAACGACCTTTTGTACTCTAACCAGATAAATTGGCATAAGCAAAAAAATCGTTGATAGTCCATAATAAAACAGCATGCATATTGAAGTTCTCTATTTTTTATGCATCATAAGTCTCAACTTCTTCCCATAATTACTTTAACTCTTTAATAAGAGGTTGAAAGTAGATGTCTATATCATTACCTAGACCTTTTTTTTTCTTGAGAATTATCATAGACAATATAAATGATTGTTGCTTTATAGCAATTCATGATGACAAATTGTAAGGAATCAATACAACCGACCAAGTACTATAAGAAGTACTTATCATTTGAAAGAGGTTGAATCCATCAGATGCTAATCCAAGCATAACATTTTGAGGATCAGATACAAAGTTTGAAAATCTAGAATGAAATGACTTCCATGCTAAAGAATCTACAGGATGCCTCAATGATCCATCATTCATCCACTTCTCATGATGCCACCTCATTGAATCTGTAATTTTGAAAGATATGTAGAGTTGTTGAAATCTTGGTATTAATGAAAAATAGCTTAAAATCTTAACAGGCTTCTTTTTAACACATACCTCATCACCATCATCATTCAACCTTTCATCGAGGTTTTTATCGACCCAACGAGAAATGCCACATAAATGACAAGATTCTTGATTTTTTCTATCCCCCCAATACAACATACAATCATTGGGACAACTATGAATTTTTTCGTATCCGAGACCTAAATCCTTGATCATCTTCTTTGATTCTTTACAAGATTCAAAAATTTTTGCAAAAGGAAACATTTCTTTCATAAATTGTAATAATAAAGTTAGAGAGTTTTTCGTCCATCCACATAAGCATTTTAAGTGAAAAAAATGAACACAGAAAGATAATCTTAAATGCTTCGATCCCTCAAAAAGTTTCATTCATCTCCTCAAGCAACCTATAAAACTTTAATGCTTCTCTTCTAGGTTGTTAGTCACGTACACTTATCCAGGTTTATCAAATTCATGCATTTCAACATTGGACTGATTAAATCCTTCATTTTGAGGAGAAAGATTACGAAAATTTTGGTTATAAATGTTAAAAGCATCTCGTAACATGCCTTTAATGTCATCTACTATAAAGGGATCATATTGGTGATGGGGAGCCTTTGATGTTGAAAAAACTGTAGTGAAAGACCTTGACGATAAAGACTATCCATGAAAATATTAATTAACATATCTTGATAGAAATCCAATACAAATTAAATGCTCATAAACAACTTGACGCATTTTTCATTCGATATTAGCACATTTCACACATGGGCATAATATCATATTATCTTTACTTGTATTCTCAAATGCAAAATTAAAAAAAATTTTCACTCCATCTCTGTACTCTTGACTAAATCTTAACTTTTGCATCCAAATCTTATCCATTTATTAGTTGCTACATTATCAGACCAAATGTATATAAATAATTAATATGAAAACGAACATGTACAATTGCATAGTTTACTATATTTTAAACAAAAGATAATAACAAGACCAGTACTTACACAAAATAAGAACTCTTTGTTGTGAAGTAATTTATCAACCACCAAATATTATGATTGTTAAAACTCTGCTGCTAACGTAGACAGTACCCAAGAGTATTTGTAGTTGGGGTTAACATAAGGTGAAATAAGGTGGGTTTTGTAAAAAAACTTTTTCACCAAAAAGAAAATCGTGAATTGCAAAGCTGAGGGAATAGTTGAATGAAGTAAAAGCTAAAGTCAATAAGTTATGAATAGTCAAAATAGGGTTCTAAAAGATAATGCTCGAATACTAAAAGCGAAAGGAAAGGGAAAGTAAATTGTACTTGGTCTGAAAAGAGAAATAGTATAATAATGAAGATGAAGCTTAAAGTTGGTGATTGGATGCGCTAAGTTTGGAAAGATTTTTATTGGACAGGATTATCGAAGGCATTTACTAACAAAAAATACCAATAATAATTCCCTCCTAAATATTTTTGGAATATATTATAGGCGCCTTGAATATATCACCACACAAATTCTAACACTGTTATTGAAGGCGTATATCCTAGAAAGACGCCTTTAATAATTTCTATCATAGTTTGTAGTTAATTACTGAAGGCGGTTGCAGAAAATAATGCCTTCAATAAAATCCAATACAAAAACTTTTCTCGAATTATTAAAGACGTCTTTTATTATGACACACCTTCAATATACCACGATGGTAATAGAAGACGTTTATTAAAAAAGGACATTCAATATATCTTTAAACTTAGTAATCCATTACTGAATGTGTTTATTAATAACAGACGCCTTCAAAATTTTTTCACTTAATATTTTGAGAATTATTAAAGGCGTCTCCTATTGTAAAATGCTTTCTATATACTGCCATACAAATTCTAACACTGTTATTGAAAGCATATATTTAAGATAGACACCTTTAATAATTCCTATCACAGTTTCTATATAATTACTGAAGGCGATTTCAAAAAACAATGCCTTCAATAATTTTCCTAAAAAAAATTTTTTGGATTATTAAATGCGTCTTTTATTATAAAATGCCTTTAATATACCACGATGGTAATAGAAGGCATTTATTAGAAAATGTGCCTTCAATATACCTTTAAACTTAGTAATCCATTACTGAAGGCGTTTGTTAATAACAAACACCTTCAAAAATTTTTCTCTAAATATTTTGAGAATTATTAAAGGTGTCTTTTACTATAAAATCTTTCTATATACCGCCACACAAATTATTAACAAACGCCTTCAAAAATTTTTCTCTAAATATTTTGAGAATTATTAAAGGTGTCTTTTACTATAAAATCTTTCTATATATCGCCACACAAATTATAACACTATTATTGAAGGCATATATTTAAGATAAACACCTTTAATAATTCTTATCACAGTTTGTATATAATTAATAAATGCTGTTGCAGATAATAATGCCTTCAATAATTTTCCAAAAAAATATATTCTCTGATTATTAAAGGCGTCTTTAATTATAAAATACTTTCAATAATTTGTTATAAACTTTGGAAATCCATAATTATTGAAGGCGATTTTTTAGTGAGAACGCCTTTTATAATTTTTTAGAATTAGAAAAGGTATTTTTTTATAAAATACACCTTTAATAAGTTGGTTGGACAATTTTAAAGGCTTATAATTAAAGGTGTCTTTTTTGTAAAAAACGCTTTCAATAATCTTCAATAAAATTTTCTCACTAAAAATTTTAGGAATTATTAATGGCATCTTCCACTGTAAAATGTCTTATATATATCGTCACACAAATTCTAACACTATTATTGAAGGCGTATATCCAAGAAAGATGCCTTTAATAATTCCTATCATAGTTTGTAGATAATTACTGAAGGTGGTTACAGAAAACAACGCCTTCAATAATTTTCCTAAAAAATTTTTACCGGATTATTAAAGGCGTCTTTTATTATAACACACCTTCAATATACCACGATGGTAATAGAAGGCGTTTATTAGAAAAGGCACCTTCAATATACCCTTTAAACTTAGTAATCCATTACTAAAGGTATTTGTTAATAACAGATGCCTTCAAAATTTCTCCACTTAATATTTTAAAAATTATTAAAAGCGTCTTCTACTGTAAAATACCTTTTATATACCGTCACATAAATTTTAACAATATTATTAAAGGCGTATATCTAAAAAAGACACATTTAATAATTCTTATCACAGTTTGTAGATAATTACTGAAAGCAGTTGCAGAAAACAACACCTTCAATAATTTTCTTTAAAAAAAATTTTTGGATTGGTAAAGGTATTTTTATTATAAACCACCTTCAATAATTTGTTATAAACTTTGGAAATCCATAATTATTGAAGATAGTTTTTTTATTGAAAATTCCTTTTATAATTTTAAGAATTAGAAAACGTGTTTTTTTATAAAAAAGAAATGCCTTTAATAAGTTGGTTGGATAATTTTAAAGGCTTATAATTAAAGGCATCTCCAATAAAATTTTCAAGTGATTATTGAAGGCGTTGTTCCATGAAAATACCTTTAATAATTAATTTTATATTCATTTCCCTGCCTTGAACATAGGAATTTACAGAGGGTTGGTACACAGAATAATTAAAAGCTATGTTTTTCAACCAAACAAACCAAACCTTTAAAAACATTTCTAGCATACCATTGCTTTCTTTCTCCCAATCCTCACCATCGACCTTTAACAAATCACTGTTGCGAACCTTTGTTTTAATTGGTAAGTCTTTTTTTTTAGTTTACTGTATTATTTATGCCTTCAATAGAGAATTTTTGTTTTTTTAGTTCCTTAATATTGACATATACGTTTATATATTTTCATTAACATATCGTTAGCCTAGTCGTCTAAGATTTTATTCATATTGCAAGTATTCTATTTCTATGTAGTACGTATTAAATATTATGATTTGCTGAACCTTGTTGACTGATATTGTATTGTTGAATGGTATTAAATGATATTGAAGGTTGAATAATATTTCATGCTGAATGATTTGCTGAACCTTGTTATCTAATATTATTTAGCTGAATGGGTTTGAATGGGGGCTAAATGGTGTTTCTGAGTGGTTTACTTAAGGGTGTGTATGACAACATTGCTGAATGGTGTGCTAAATGCTATTTTTGTACATAGTATGGTATTGGTTGTAATAAATTAAGTACAATGATCAATTTAGAGGGTCATATTGTGTAATTCATATAATTATGATCAATATTGCAAGTAATATAGACTCCAAACAATATCATTCTCCTTCTAATGAACATGCAAAAGAAAGAAGTGTAGGCCAACAAAAGAAAAGAAAGAGGTCCAAATAAACAAATCAAAGTGACTGACACTAAAATTCATGTTGAATTCAATTAAAATAGGCAGCATGTGTCAAAAGAAGCTGCCAAGATGGCTACTCATATTAGAGCCATCGTTCGTCGGAGGATTTTAATTACGTACACTGATTGGCGATGAGTTCCTGATGATATAAATGATGAGATACGATAGTTCGTTATGGTATGTTTAGTCAACTATTTCGTAAAATTTGTTATTTGATCATTTAATTGAAATTCAATGTGTTGATACTATTTGTGTTAACTTATTCAGGAATGGTTCGAGGTCCCAATTGAATATAAAAAGATTGTGTTACAATCTACTAGGAAAGCTTTTAGAGACTTTAAAAGTAGATTGACAACCCAATATATTTTATCATTGGTTGGTGAAGGTGATGTTTTAGCTGTTCTACTTACGACATATGTAGATGTCATAAGTGTTAAAGATTGGAAAATTTTTGTTCAATTTTGACTTTCAAAAAATTTCTTGGTACGTAAACCCATTACCAAATTAGTCCAAGTTTATAAGTCTTTATGCAAAATAGCCTTTGATCTTCATATGTGATTGACGTAATTTTTTTATTTTGTAGAAAATCAAATAACAACATCGGGACATTCGGGCCAAACAGCAATATCACCATGGAACAGCAAGAAAAAGATATGCAACTGTGAAGTATGAGCTTGTATGTATTCACACATTTGTTTTATACTCATTAATGAATATTTATGAACATTTATTTCATACATTCTGATTCTTTTATTACGGTATTTAATAGGAATCAGTGAGCTCAAACATAAAAGTTTTCATATGGTATGTCTGAAAACAAGGACATCTATGGAAGGATGGATCCTTCGTAGATGAAGTAACCAAGGAAATGGCAAAAAAAATTGTATACATAACTGTTTTTTTTATATAATGTATGATTGGCATTGTGGTTGTATGCATGAATGTATACTAGCTTGTGTAGATTTGTTTTAACAGCCCAACTTATTATTGTCTTTCAGGATGATTATGCTGTCAAAGTAAAATTTGGTGAACTAGTAACCTAGTATGGCGAAAATCCTTTATCTTTAGCATTAGGCACTAAAGAAATGCCCGGTCAGGTTCATGGAGTTGGTAAATTTATCTTGCCATCAACGTATTTTGGTAAACAACCAAAAACCACACAAATGAGAAATACACAATATGAAGCAATAATTGAGCAACAACAGCAACAAATTAATGACCAGGAGCAACACCTCAATAACCAACAGCAAAGACTCGCTGCTTTGGAGTCCATAGTGGCAGCAATGCAGTAGGTTATGCCAGTACCCCAACTTGATAACATCATCCCCAGACGAGAAGCTTTCGTTGCAAGTAAAAAAGCCATCCCATCATCTGTTACCACCCAAAAAGTATGATATTGTTTATAATTTGAATATTAATTTGTTTATTATATTGATTAATTTGGTTTTAATATTTATATTTCATTAAATATTGTAAGAAGATATTCAGACTCAAAATCTAACCCTTGTCCAAGCTTCCATGGATGAGTTAACAAAATATTAGCTGGAAAATTGTACCGAAAAAAACTTCATATCCATTAAGTCTGAAGAAGACTATTTGATAAATAATCATTTTCTTTCATTGGTGTGGATGAAGTGAAAGAATTTTGTGAAATGAATGAATTATCAGCTGGTGATATCGTGACTTATATGAGGTTAGCTTATAGATACAAATATGCACATTCAATATGTAGTAAGTTAGTATTAGGGTGTAATACTAACCAGCAATGTTGATTGTTATTGTGTAACTTCCTATATAGAGAGTTGAAGGGGAGACAGTTTACGAACATATTTAGATTCATTGACCCCAACTTCATTAATGAACAGAATGACACAGTCATGTATCATGCTAATCATGTGATCCTATGCATGAAAAGACCGATTGATTATTATTTACTCTCGTATAATGCGCAGTAAGCTATATTCTAACCTTAATTACTTCAACCTGCTCCATTCTATGATCTGATACGTATTCTGAGCATATCATCATTATTATTTTTCAGTCGTCATTGGGTGCTTATTGTGATTAACACCAAATCCTTAACGCCATACTTTCTTAATTTAGTTAATCCAATGGCGATGCCTAACCCTGATATTCAAACTTTTATAAAGAGGTATTACAGTATTTTATTATATTATATATGTTCTGTTTCTTCATAAGAAAATTTATTTATGTTCCCACTAATTTTTTTTCTTTTCAATTTAGGTAATATCTACATTCAATAAAAAGATAAAGAAACTGAAAAGGGTGTCATTATCGGTAAATTTCAAATTTATTCTTTTAATGCTGAGTTTGTGTAGATAAATATTTTTTAAACCGACTCAATTTACTTTTCAGGTACCTCGTCAACTTGGTAATACTGAATGTGGATATTATGCCCTTTGTTTTATGCGGGAGATAGTGTTACATGATTTTATGACCACACCATTCAAGGTTAGTATAAATTTCATAAACTCATTATATATTCAAAAAAATAAAATGGTACGTTATGTTCTCATTTCTTAACATTTGCTTCTGATATTTTTTTTTAGTGGGAGGGTAAAGAAAGCTTCACGGAAGAGAAGCTGGATGAAGTCTGTAAAGAATGGTGTGATTATGTATTGTCATTTATCAATGTTGATAAACCTTCAAGTTAGACTTTGTTGGTTGAATGTAAATATATATGGAACAAATTGTTATAATGTTTTTAACATACCATGTTGAATGGAAACTTTAAGTTTGTACATTAGGGGTATTGGTTTAATATTATTGTTATACTTAATATGAATACACTATGTGTACTTATGTGTAATACTGAGTACGATTATTTCAGAAAAGTATATTAATATGGCAACATTATCAGTTTTAATTTTGGATGTGTGGTCAATTTTTTGAAATACAACAATGTTTATTATGCAAAATCCAAAATGTAATTCATAGTATCAGATATATAAACCAAATGTTTTCTGGGCATAAATATACAACTGATAGCAAATGTTTTACTAGGCATAAACCTACAACTGACTTCACATATAAAGTATTATTTTTTTATGCGATTAATGAAGGCGTTTTTAGCAAGAAAATGCCCTCAATCACCCCTAACAAAAAATATTGAAGGCGTTTTTTACCAAAATCGCCTTCAATAATCCCTCTATGAAATTATTGTCTAGAATATTAAAGGCATTTTGGGTAAAAAATGCCTTTAAAAATACTAACTAAAAATTAATCGAATGGATTATGAAGGGCGTTTTCCTACAAGTAAGGCCTTCAATAATCCTAACAAAATGTTTATGAAGGCTTTTTTAATATAGCTACCTTCAATAATCCGATCATTAAAATTTATCGTTGGGGACATTAAAGGTGTTTCGAGCCAAAAACGCCTTCAACCATCCCATCCAAGTTTTGTCTATGGAATATTGAAGGCGTTTCTTACAAAATTGCCTTTAAAAATCCAAAATAAAAATTTACTGATTGGAATATAAAAGGCGAGTTTGGCCAAAAATGCCTTCAAGAATCAACTCCATATTTTTTCTATTGATTATTAAGGGCGTCTCTCCACGAAAAATGCCTTCAATATTCTATGAAAAATTTTTTAAAGCAATTGGTAAAGGCGTTTTTGCCAAAAAAAGCCTAGAATAATCAATAACAAATAATCTATGCCTAAACCCAAAAAAAGGCTAAATGATGAATCGAACCAACAAATTTATGGTAAACATTTGTATGATCCAAAGGATTTGATAAGCTTAATATTGAATGAATTTTTGAAGAAAATAAATTTAATAAGCCAAAAATTTTCGATCTAAATATTAAAAGCGTTTCTTGTAGACAACGCCTTCATTAATCTCATACCATTTTTTATGACGTGATATTAAAGGCGTTGTCTGCCAAAAATACGCCTTAACTATTCACCAAAACTTTTAATAAAAAATATTCAATGTGTTTTAGTCAAGAAACGCCTCTAATATCAAGTCTTGGATAACGTTTATAAGTAACAACACCGCAATTTGAATATTTAGTGGCATTTGGATAATAAACGCCTGAAATTTTATAAAAACACGGAAGCTAGCGACGTTTGTAAGTGAAAGGCCGCTACAAAACTACCGCTAATATGCCATTTTCCTATAGTGCTGTTGCATTGCAGAATTGCTATCAAAGCTTTGTACTGTTTTCCTATCTAGCTAGGCTGACTCAGGAATGTACCATTGATATATGATGCCGTAGTCAGGAATGTATTCATTCACCACCTTGTGTTAAAACATTAGTTATCATCAGTTCTAATAGGTTGTATTTATCTAATCTCTATACAATATTTAATGAAGTTGTATATAAATATAGATTAATGAATACAAGATGGACTGCCTAAACTCCAAAGTTATTATAATATTCTTCATTATTTGATATATATATATATATACTAGTTTTTTGCACGTTCTTATCTCTAAAAATTTATTGTAAAAAATAAATTTTTTATACTATGATAATAATGATAAATACTAATAATTTAATTTTGATGTTGATATAATATAAGTAAAATTTGATAACTTTTGATATAATTTTGGTTTTGATAAATTTTTATAACCTTTTGTATAATTTTGGTAATTTATGATATAAGTTTAGTAGTCATTGATATAATTTTGATAATTTTTTATAAAATTTTTGTAACCTATTGATATAATTTTAATAATATTTTGATAACTTATGATATATTTTTTATGATTATTGATAGAATTTGTGTCATCATATATTTAACAATAGATTTTTATAGGAAAGCACGGGTTCAATTATAGTATAAGATAAATTTTTTTATACAATAACATTATTATTTTATTCAAATTTATAATTTTTTCATTAATTTTTATTAATTATGTTTATGGTAAATTTATCCTAATCTCTAAAATGAAAGTTTTGACTGCATTTCTACTAGAACTCGGGGTTTAATCCCTTGTAACTTTAAGTATAATAAAAGTTATCAATTATTGACAATTAAGTTATCAGTTATTTACTACTAAGTTATCAATAATATACTACTAAATTATGAAGGATTTGCTATTAATTTATGAAAGATTTGCCGTTAAGTTATAAATGATTTACCAATCATTGTTGGTGATTTACCATTAAGTAATTGATGACTTATTATAAAGTTTTAACTGGTTTTACTGATGATTTATTAAAAGTTTATGAATGATTAACTAATTTATTACTAAATTATTACAGATTTACAACTAAGTTATTAGTAATTTACTATTACATTATTAGTTATTACTACTAAGTTATCAATTTATTACTTAATTATCAATATATTTTTATATATTTATTATTATGTTATCATTGATTTACCATTTAATTTTTAATTATTTATCACAAAATTACTATTGATTTATCACTAAATTATTTATGATTCACTACCAAGTTATTACTGTTTTATATTAAATTATTCATAATTCACTATTCAGTTATTATTAATTAACTCTTATGTTATCGATGATTTATTACTAAATTATATCGATTTACTTTTAAGTTTTCTATGGATAACTACTATCAATTAATTACTATTCAACTTAAGCTGATTTACTAATAAATTATCACTAAGTTACTATTAAATTATCATTGATTTCTTACCAAGTTATTAATAGTTAATTATTAAGTTGTTACTTATTTTATGTTACGTATCTTAATTTAGTACTATACTGTTATGAATTTATAATTATATTATAATTGATTTACTATTAAAGTATTATGCATTTATTATTGTATTACTATTGATTCACTAAAAGGTTATCGACTATTAACTACTAAATTATCATTTATTTACTATTAAGTTATTATTAATTTATTATTAAGTTATTAGTAATTACCACTAAGTTAATACTGATTATACTTAAGTTTTCAATAATTAATTAGCTATATTATCACTAATTTATATATATTCAGAAGAAATAATCACAGTGTATATGATGCAATTCATAAGATAAAAAAATAAAGAAAAAAAAGTTCAAGTGTAAATGATTTTAAAAAATGAGTAAATGATTTTAATTTATTATTTTAATTTAACACATAATAATAAATTAAAATCATTACTTTTTGTACTAATGCAAGTATCAAAACTAAATTAAATAAATATATACAATATATATTAAGTCAACATTTCTAAAACGCTCTTCAAAACTTTTAGTTTGTGATAAAATAATACATATTAAGATAAGCATTATTAATAATTTGATTGGATTATTAGTTTATATATTTTCATACTTGTTAGCGAAATACAATTGTATATAAAAAATTAAAATTTTTGAGGTATTCTATCACCAATGGAAGTAATAAATTTTGCCTTATATTTCTATCTTTAAATATATAATTTTCAATAATTTTTTTTATATATATGATAAAAGTAATGACAACAAATTTACTAAATAAGAATTATAAAAATTTAACAAACCATAATTTAAACAAAAAAATATATTAAATTCACAAAAATTACTTTTGCATTCTACATAAATTTTTCTTTACTAAACAAAAAGATAGTATATTTTTAATTATTGTTTTATTGTTGTTACCATCATTCACAATGACTTTTTTTTATAAAAAGATAGTATATTTTTAATTATTGTTCTATTGCTGTTACCATCATTCACAATGACTTTTTTTTATATTTTTATACCAATCAACTTCTCCATTTGAAAAGAATAAAGACTATTGTAAGAGGTCATAATACTCAAATAATGTTTAACTATATTTTGTTTTCTTAAATGAGTATTAACTATAATATCTCTTTCAAATGAAATGTTATTGTTCCCCTCAACCCATATAATAGTAACTTAATTAACAAAAGAATGATTATAAACTTGTTGATCTAAATTAACATTTCTGCAATACAAATTTCAAAATCCTCAAAATAAGATTTATCCTTTAATCTTAGCAAGACTTGGATATAAGAATTTTCTTCTTTAATTATTATTAGTATCTCCATATTTTTGTACTTAAATTTTCATTGTGTTGTATTCTCATTCTATTTTGAAATTTTATATTGAAGTCATAAAAGTATAGTTAAAATAACATGGATTAATTAAACTCAAACTTGAAACAATTCAAAACTCAAATTGAGAATAAATAAAATTTTTACTCATTTTAAATTTTAATTTAGTTAAAAATAATATAATATAAATAATTATAAAAATCAAATAACTTGACTCAATTTCAATTGATTTTAAAAGTCAACAACTTAGTAGATTTTTAGAACCCGAAATGATTGAACATAACCAAAATCCGAATTGAAATAGTAATCCAATTAAAATGTAATATTTCTTATTCATTTTTCATAACAATTTAAAAGTCCTTATTTAGGTTTTTTTCCCTTAATTTTCAATGTCTCTTTTTTATTGTTTTGTGGTTAAATTAGATAATTAATTTTAAAAGTATTTCTAAAATGAAATTGTAATTATAAGTAATTGAGTATACTTTTTTATTTGAATTTAAGACAATTTGAATCCAGCCTTTTAAATAAAAAAATGCATCAATTATTAAGTCAAAGTTGCTCAATTACATAAGTAAATAATTGAGTACACTATGAATAGAAATAAATGATAAAACTTAACTCACCCTAATTGGTCGCTGATTCAAAGTCTAAAATCCAACTTGAAATTATGAAACTCAAAATTTAAAATGATTAAAATACTAAATACACAATCAAATAAAAAATTATCAAATGAATTTTGTTAATGAATGCTTTTAAGTCACTTTTAAGTTTAGTTAAATTATAATTTATAATAATATTTTTATATTAAATGTAATAGCTATAATTAATTTGATGAATTTCAATTCTTTTGAATAAATATTATCTAATATGGCAACTTTAAAATTTTTAATACAACAATGAATATTTTTTAACTAACATAAAAAAGAAAATGAAGGATTATACAACTTTTTTTCCAAATAAAAGAGTTTCATATTAATCCTAAAAAAATTTGAAACCAATATATTTGCATATTTTTCATTGAACATCATATAACAATAACCTTTTTTATCATATGGAAAAGATAAAGTTATATATAACTAATCAATTTTTTTGTATATTTTTTTACTTAGGGCGATCTTCCATTGATATTTCCATCAATTGAACATAATTGTACGTTCTATCAATTGAAAATTTAATTTTTTTATTTAAAAAAATTTTATTATATAAATTTTTATTATATAAAAATATAAAAATATAAAATTTTAGGAAATAAAATAAAATAAATTCTTAATCTTGATAATTGTCATGTTTTATTAAGAAAATTTCAATTCTATGAATAACAAGCTTGTTATGTAATACCTATACAATTTATAATGTTTCACTTTTAGCATTAACAAATAAATTTTCATGAATGAATGTAATTTTGGCATAAAAACATTTAAAAGATAGTTCTAATAAATTTTGTCACATCTTAGAAGAATTCATCAAAAATAATTAATTTTATTTTACTTAACAATTTTTTACTTAAAATAATTCACGCTAGGTCATTCAACTATGTAGATGATAAAAAAAAAAGTAATTTAATATAATTTAGAAAGCTTAAATAATCTTAAGATATAAATTATTCATAAATAAGCATATTAAGATAACAATTTAGAGAAAATTAAATCAATTATTGTATCAATCAAGGTGAACAATTTTTATGACAATTTGATGGGACCCAATCTTGAGCTATTGGTAATTCTTATGAAAATTAAATCATCTCTTGATTATCTATTTCTATAGGTGAAAAATTCAATTAAAATGTTCAATGAATCTTATAGTACTAATTGTTGGTGAAGGAAGAGCAATTCATTTGTATTTGATTTGATATTAGTTTTGTTCACGAGAATAACAATTATAAAATTTTAAAGAAAAAAAAAGCAAAAATAAAATTAACTATAAAGGTCATACTAAAATGTAAGAATGATATATTAAAAAGTTATTTCAAAGACAAAAGATTTAGTTATGTTATTAATGATCACATGATCAACTCATAAAACATATAAATATATATAGTTAATATATTAAAACAAAAAATTGAAAGGTAAAAAACAGAGAAAAAAATATATATATATACTTAAATGACTTAATTATGATTATTTTTAATAAATTTATTTATTAACATAAATTGCATATATAATTATTTTTACAACAACTAAAGAAACAAACTTCATATAATTGTTTTATTCCTATGCACATTAAGCTTTTATATAATTCTATTTGTATTTTCATTCGATATTAAAATCATTTTACTTATGAAATAGAGTTTAATAATAAAATAAAATCATTTAAATTAAAGTTTATAAAAAAATTACTAATGATATTTTAATAATCACTTCTAATATTTTCGAAATTAAAATTTTATTAAGTGTTTAGTCAATCACTTTTAGTACTTTTTTAGTCTAATTATTAAAAAAAAAGTCTAATATTAAAAAATTCATTTAAATTAAAATTTATAAAAAAAATTTACTAAAGATATTTTAGTCAATTACTGTTAATACTTAAAATTAAAATTTTATGTAGTTTTATTTCTAAAAAACTTTTTTTAATTATATTTTATTTAAATTAAATTTAAATAAATTAATAAAAATTATATATTTAAGAATGAATTTGTTAATTTAAAATTTTATGTGGTATTTAAATCAATCACTATTAATAGTTTTGGAGTTTACATTTGTATATATAGATAATTATAATACATATATAGTTAATATATTAAAACAAAAAATTGAAAGGCAAAAAAAAAAAAAAAACAAACAAATATGCTTAAATGACTTAATTACAATTATTTTTAATAAATTTATTTATCAACATAAGTTGCATATACAATTGTTTTTACAACAACTAAAGAAACAAACTTCATATAATTGCTTTATTAATATGCATATTAAGTTTTTATATTGTTCTATTTGTATTTTCATTTTATGTAAAAAATTATTTTACTTTTGAAAAAGAGTTTAATAAATAAAATAAAATCATTTAAAAGTAAAATTTATAAAAAAATTTCTAATAGTATTTTAATCAATCACTTTTAATATTTTTGAAATTAAAATTTTATTAACGTTTAGTCAATCACTTTTAGTACTTTTTTAGTTTAATTATTAAAAAAATCTAATAATTAAAATTAAAATTTATAAAAAACCTATTAATGCTTAAAATTAAATTTTAAGTAGTTTTATTTCTCATAAACTTTATTTTTAATCATATTTGATTTAAATTAAATTTAAATAAATTAATAAAAGTTATAAATTTAAAGATGAATTTGTTAATTTAAAATTTTATAGGGATACTTAGGTTGATCACTATTAACAGTTTTAGAATTCACACGTTTATATATAGAGATAGATAGATGATTATTACATATATATAGTTAATATATTAAAAGAAAAAAATTGAAAGGCAAAAAATAGAGAAAAAAACAAATATGCTTAAATGACTTAATTATGATTTTTTAATAAATTTATTTATCAACATAAATTGTATATATAATTATTTTTACAACAACTAAAGAAACAAATTTCATAAAATTGTTTTATTACTATGCACATTAAGCTTTTATATTATTCTATTTGTATTTTTATATGATGTGAAAAATTATTTTACTTATGAAAAGAGTTTAATAATAAAAATAAAATCATTTAAATTAAAATTTATAAAAAATTACTAATGGTATTTTAATCAATCACTTTAAATATTTTTTAAATTAAAGTTTTATTAAGGATTTAGTCAATCACTTTTAGTACTTTTTTAGTTTAATTATAAAAAAAGTCTAATAATAAAAATTCATTTAAATTAAAATTTATAAAAAAAATTACTAAAGATATTTTAGTCAATTACTGTTCACACTTAAAATTAAAATTTTAAATAGTTTTATTTCTCATAAATTTTATTTTTAATTATTTGTGATTTAAATTAAATTTAAATAATTAATAACAAGTTATATATTTAAGGATGAATTTGTTAATTTAAAAATTTATAGGAGTATTTCAGTCGATCACTATTAACAATTTTGGAATTTACGCTTTTATATATAGATGATATATATATATATATATGCTAACGAAGTATTATTTTAGTGACAAAAAGAAAGTTCTAAAATCTTGAAGTCTTTAGCTCAACTATACTTGAGGTTAGCAACTTATGCAAACTTTGTAAACTTTTTAAATTGTTTTGTGTGCATCAATTAACAAATAACAAATATGCAACTTTGTTAGAAAAAATGAATTTGAAAGAGGAATTTTTGGCAAGACACTTCTAAGAAGCTTTTTTAAGGATAATAGTTCCTCACTATATGCAAATGGTTATTAGAAATGTTATCTCTAGGATACAATACCCAATAAAAAAAGAATTGATTGCATTTCAACATTTCTTTGATCTCTCTTGAATTATGATCAGAAAAAAAATGCAAGGAGAAGAAATCTTAATTTGATCCTAAAAAGAATGTAAAAGTCTTAAGATTATATTTAAAATAATATTTAAGAAAGTATTTATAAACTTCAAAAGTCACTTCTAACGTCATTCTATGAAAGAACATGTTTTTAAAGAAATAATATCTCTTTCCAAGTAGAAGAGTATGTCCTATGGACTTATTTTTAAGTTTTAGGTGTGGGTATTCGAATGCCAACAAATGGTATTCAAATGCTTGCTCTCCAGAATGTGAGTATTCGAATGCCCAACATCAAGCATTCGAATAGTTGCTTTCTAACTTCAATTTTTATCATTTCAGAACAAGTCATTCAATTGCCCTTCAAGGGTATTTGAATTCTTATACTTTATTCCGATAATTTTTTCACAGCTAAAATATTAAAAGAGTTCCTAAATTTTTTCACTTTATTTAGATAAATCCATATATTTTTATTGTACCAAAATCAACCCTTATTTATATATATATATATATTTTTTGCCTCTAAGTATGTCTTTATTTCATACAAAAGATTGATTTATGTTAAAAGGTTATTTATATACAAATTAAAGGATAAAGGCTTATTTGGATACAAGTTAAAGTTTAAAAGCTTATTTCAATGTAAAGTAAAGGTTAATTATTTATTTGGGTGCAATAAAAGTATGTAAATTTATCTAAATAAAGTAGTAAAGTTCAAGAATTTTTTTATTTAAAAATATTTAAGTTTTTTTTTTTATATTTCCAAAACATTATTTTTTTTTTTCAATACACATGCATACAAAAAATTGTAAACAATGCTTTTATTTTAATAAGCTTTTAAAAAACATATTTTTGATAATATATATATCATGTTCAAATTTCACGTATGTGGGTTTGATTATCTAATTATGTTCTAATTTGTTAATTGATTATTTAGTGATATTAATTTGATTATGATATAATAATTGATTATTCTATTCAATATATAAATATAATATTTAATTATGATTGTAACTTCAAATATTTATATATATAGAGAAAGGGGATGGAGCACAGTTGGGGGCACTTGCCCCCATTGAGATCTTTATGATCCTTTAAAAATATATTATAAAAATACTAAAATAGTTTAATTGCTTTATAATACCCCTATTGACAATAAAAATAAAAATATATAATATATGTAAAAATCAAAGTTGCATTAATTTGAAGTGATAGATACTTGAATAAAAAAAATTTAAGGTTATTATAAAGAAAAAAAAAAAGCTAATGAATTGATTGTAAAAAAGATCATCGATATTCTTCCATCTACCCTCACTTGTAGCTTTCAATTTTTCAAGCAAGAATAGAGGGAACTAGAAAAGGAAATTAAAGAAGTAAAAAGAGGGAAAAGAAAGCCTTTAAACTAAAGAAACAAATTACAAGTTGGTTATCTTTTTCTTCTAATAAGATATTCAAGTAAATTATTTTTTATATATTTTTATAATTAGTCAATCAATTTTTTTTATATATTTTTATATATAGTGTTTATTTACTATTTGAAAATTGTTATATTGATGAAATAATTTGATGATGTATTCATGTTATTGATAGCATTTATAGTTTTGTTATCATGTTTGAATTTTTTATGTTTTATATTCTTTAGATTTTTAGCTATTACTCATTCAGCTAAATTAACTTTAAGTTTGGTAAAGATTAATTTTATATGGAGATTATAAAATTAGTTAGAAGTTTTATCTAATTTCTTGCGTAACAGTATGGTTATAATATGTGAATTACATTTCTACTCATGTATTTCAAATATAAGGTTAGTTGATCTTCATTAACATGCATAATTATATTTTGAATATGCCTTTTTAATTTTTATAAGTTACATAAACTAAATTATTTAATTTAATTAGTTAAGGAGAAATATCTTATTAAGAGTAAGTCAATTTTTTAAAAGTCATTTGAAATCAATATTAGTGGCATACAACATTATACAAAGCAAGTTTGTGTTGATTTAAACTTAGATGATCTTTCTTTGGATCATGGGTTACGAAAAAAATTTTGGACTACAACGCTAATGATAGAGACAAGGTTCAAAGAGTTTATCTACAAAAAGGTCCATGTCAACCTTATGAATATAGTTTTCCTTAAAGAAAAAATGGAAAGGCATTATGTCATTTTATTCTTATGTGGTTCAAAAATTATGCTAATTGGTTAGAATATAGTATAAAAAAGGATGTCGCTTTTTGTTTGTTTTGTTATCTTTATATAATAGATATTTGAGAGCAAATAGGTGGTGATTGTTTTGTTTCAAATGGATTCACAAATTGAAAAAAAAAAAAGAAAGATTTGATATTCATGTTGGAGGTCGTAATAGTGCTTATAACAAAACTTGAAAGTATTATCAAGATTTACTAAATCAAAAGCAACATATTCGATTTACTTTTACAAAACAATCCGATCAAGCACGAAAAGATTATTGAGTTTGCTTAACTGCTACACATGATTGTTTTTTTTTTTCTTTTATGTCAAGGTTTGGCATTTCATAGTAGAGATGAAATTGAGAATACTCATAATCAAGAAAATTTCTTGAGCTTTTTAGATTTCTTGTCAATAATAATAAAACCATCAGCAGTGTTGTCTTGGAGAATCCACCGAGAAATTCAAAAGTGATAATACATGATATTCAAAATGATTTTGTTCATGCTATAGTAATTAAGACTATCAATTCTATCATGGAAAATCTTGGAGATGGATTATTTTCCATTTATATGATGAATCTCATGATATTTCAATCAAAGAATAAGCTACTATTGTTTTATGCTATGTGGATTCTAAAAGGCATGTTATTAACCATTTTCTAGGTAAAATACATGTTAGTGATCTAACCACTTTGTCACTTAAAGCAATTATTGAAGCATTATTCTCTAAGCATAATTTAAGTATGTCAACGATTTGTGGGCAAGGTTATGATGGAGCAAGCAACATGCAAGGTGAATTCAATGGATTAAAAACTTTGATCATAAAAGATAATGCATTTGCTTATTATGTTCATTGTTTTGCTTATCAACTTAAATTGACACTTGTAGTTGTGGCAAAGAATCATGTACAATTTGTATTACTTTTCAACATTATGACAAATATGGTGAATATTGTTAGGGCTTCATGTAAATGAAAAGTTGTTCTTTGAGAAAAACAACTTGATAAAGTTGTTGAGACATTATGAGTTGGTGAACTTTTTATAATAAGGGGTTTAAACCAAGAAATAAGTTTTCAATGAGTTGGGGATACATGATGGAGTTCACATTATAAGACTTTGATAAATTTGATCCTTATATTTAGTTACATTATTGATATACTTAAAATTGTTGTGAATGATGGGAATAGCTCGGAGCTAATAGGTGAAGCTTTTGTCTTATTCTATTCGATTTAATCTTTTTACTTTGCTTTTAACTTGCATTTGATGAAAAATATCTTGGGGATTACTAATGAATTGTCCTTGTTATTACAAAGGCGAGATTAAGATATTGTGAATATGATGGCATTAGTAAGAGTAGCGAAGAAATGACTACAAATGATAAAAGATGATAGAAGAGAATCTTTGCATAAAAATGTTTCCTTATTTTGTGAGAAAAATAATATCAGTATCCCAAATATGGATGATATATTTGTAACTCATGGAAGACCTCAACGTAATGCTCTAACAATGACAAATTACATTATTATCGGGTTGAGTTATTTTATACAGTAAATTATATGTAATTTTAAGAGCTCAACATTTGCTTTAATAAAGGGAATATAGAGTTATTGCTTTGTCTGAGTTTTTTAAATCTTTGTGATTTTTTTGTAGCTTTTAATAAGGAAAAATTGATTCTTCTTGCTCAATTTTATCCAGCTGAATTTTTTAATGTGGAGCTACTAATTCTTAACAATTAATTTGAAACTTACATTGTTGATTTAAGATCTTATGATGAGTTTACAAGTTTAAAAAATATCAGTGACCTTCTTATGAAACATGTTAAGACAAATAAACATTTTGTGTATCCATTGATATACTTACTTATGGAATTAACTTTAATATTATCAATTTCTACTGCATCAATTGAAAGAGGTTTTTTTATTATAAAGATTATGAAAAATCGTTTATGCAAATGAATGAAAGATTCTTTAATAAATAATTATTTGATTACATATATAGAGAAAAATATATTTCGTAATATTGATAATAAAAAGATTTTACGATACTTTTAAAATATGAAAACTCATAAAAACAATTATAATATGTTATTTTTATGTCTACTAAAATATTTTTTTATGCATTTTAATTAACTTATATATTTTCAATATTATATATATTTTTGACTCCACTGAATATAAATTTCGAATCCATTCTTTTATATATATATATATGATTATATATATACATATATATATATATATGAGACATACTAGAGCAAAAATAAATATGGTTTTACATCAATTCTGACAAAATCCGCGTGTCCAAAAGGTAACTAACTTAATAGGAGTCGAGAAATTCAAACCTTTATCCAGAAGATACTTTGAGAAAGATTCTTTTCTAGGATAAAAACCATTGCTTGAAGGTGCATTCGACACTTCATAGTACAAGAAAACAGGGAAAAGAGAGTAATAGAATTCTGCATGGTTCTTTTTGGCAACATTAGTGCCCTTGTTTAAGCTCCTATTTCTGGTTGAGAGCCGACTTGGAACAAATCGTGGCCCACCATAGTTAGTTTTTCAAAGTTTCTCCAAATACTTTTTCTTTGCTATACATGGGCCTTCTTGGAATTCCACCTAAAATAGATAATCTTTCAAAATTTTTCTAAATACTTTTTTTTCCTATACATGGCCCACAAAAAATAAAAAATAAATAAATATCATTTTATTTACTGTAAAAAAGAGATCCTAAAATTTTGAAATCTTAAAATCTTGAAATTTTAGGTTTAAATCACATTATATGTAGATTTGATTGTTTAATTATATTTTATTTTTTAATTGATTATTCATTTATTATAACTTGATTATTATATAATAATTGATTATTCAGTTAATTATATGAATTTAATATTTAATTATAATAATTTCAAAAAAAAATAATTTTATTTAACTTTAATATATATTTATTTTTTTATATTATTAATAATATTTACATATTTTTATAAATTTAATGATACCCATATTGCCTATTTTATTTATACATATATATTTTTATTTTTAATATCATTATTGTTATTTTATTATTTTTTATTTCATCAAACTCTAATAAATAAATTTTTAAATATATATTTATCAAAACGAAATAATTATAAATGCTAACATTTTAAAATAATGTATTTTATAATATCTTCATTTAAAATATCTTTAAATTTTAAAATTATTTATCCAAAGGTAGTCTAAAAACATCATCGATGCAACATTTCTCCTCGGAGATGTAGGCTCAACCACTTTGACTTTCCCTTTATCTACGTAAACCGGTGGCGGTGGCTTGCTCGAACTTCCTTTTCTAGCTTTCTTGGAGTTTCTTTAGAAATAGCCCATGAAAGTGTAGACATAGATCCATCCCCCTTGCTTCCAATAGGTTTTGAAACACTAGATCTACCTTGTCCCCTCTTAAGCTGCTTTTCAACTTTTACGACCAACTTAATCACATCTTCCCAAAATACATAAGCCTGCGACTCCATGATATGCGCAATCTCCTTATTCAGCGTCCCTAAAACATCATCGATGCAACATTTTTTTTATAATGATAATAATAATTATAGGATAAATTTTAATAACATTTCATATTTATTGTCTTTAAAAAAAATTCTTTTAAGTGGAAGGTTAACACGTTATCGATAATTATTATTGTTGACATATATGTGATTCCTAATTAATAATTATGAATCCACTTAAATAAACAGTGACTTTCATTTGGTTTGAAAAATAATGATATTATAATTATTATTAAAAAATTTTGTTAATATTTATATTAAAATCAAAATATGAATTATAGTTACCATTCTTTAAGAAAAATCTTTGGTTCTTGTGGGACCTACAACATGGATAAGTCCGACAGTCATTGCGGGTCTCCTTGGATTGGATGTTAATGGATTCCACCTCGAATCAAGAATTGCATACGGGCCAACCCCAGTTGAAAAAGACTCGTAGCTTTCCAATATGGTTTTAAGCATTGAAATTTGAAGAAAAAAGTAGGATGTTTCTGATGGATTTTTGCTGTGATATTCCATTATGGAGCACACTACATCTCATGAAACAGTTGATGCTTGTACAAAATATGATGCAAAAGGATCTATTAGGGTTTTTTTTTTTTTTAAAGGAACTTGGTTGAGCAAATTTTAGGGGATAAAGGCTGGGGGGCTGGTGAATGACTTCAACAGGTTAAACCCCTCACGAAGGTTAAGTTACAAATATCGAAAGTTATTCTCTCAAAACTTTTGTAATTTACGAAAAACATTTTGGTCACTTGTTGTATGCGTACTTCTCACCTAAATGGTGCATGCAGGCGGAATTGCAGGCCATTACTCCAAAAGGATTCCAAGATGAGCCCATTTCTCGCCAATCGCCATGCATGTCATGGGATCCCATTAACATCAAGCTCTAAGATGGGACATAAAAAATTCATGTTAAAAATTGTCAAGTTTATTAATTTACTCCTGGTTTTTATTTAAAAGATAAAAAAATAAAATAAAAATAACCTGCAAGGTGAGAACCCATTGTATTAAAGCTACCTGTACAAAATATTTTTTTTTTAATAATCTCGGAGCACATTAAAAATTAAAAAAAAAAAAGGGTCTTGGAGTTCATTATTGAATTGAGTTAAAATGTTAAACCCTCCATTTAGTAAGGCCCTCGAAGATCAAGGTTTCAGAGAATCGGACAGGCCCAATGCCTCTCTTCCTTGCGTTTATGTTGGGGAAAAGGTATACAAAAGGAAGAAAACTCGAGGGAGAAGGCCTTTTTCTTGTGCCTTTGTCTTATTCATCCCATCCCGTCAAGTGTCAATACAATTATTCACTTTGTTAAATTACACCGCGAGGCACAAAACTTACCATAAGTTTTTTTGAAATTTTTGAATTTTTTTAAAAATATTTTAATAAAAATTTAAATAAATAGATTGATAAAATTTAATGTAAAAATTAATAATATGTAAAAAATTATTAAAAATATTTTTTATAATTTAAATTTGATTAATACTTATTCAATGATAAAAATTTTATTAATATTTTTTAAAATATATATTTAAAAAATCAAAATTTATTAAAATTTCATTAATTTTTTACAGTTGATTTATACAATAAAATATTTTAATTTATCGATTTTAATTTTTATTTAATTGTAATAAAAAATTTAAAAAACTTTATTTAAAAATTTTCATTTAAGTCTTTTTCAGTAAAAGAAACTTTTTGTTTGCATGCTGAATTAGCTTGTAATTCAATAGGGATTTGGAATGATTAATATTTGATTCATGCATAGAGAGATTGCAAGCTTTCGTAAATCATAATTTGGCTTCAGAATAATCTCTAACTGTAAAAAAATGAATATTAATTTTTTTAGTTAAAATTATTATAATTTAAATTTTAATCACTAAAATAAAAAATATAATATTATACCAATGGATTGACGTTAGCAAAATAGTACTAATTTTACTGAATTTTTTAACATGGTCTCTCAAGTCTCTCCATTAACCAAAAGATATATAGCAATCTTTAAGCCATTTCACTACTAAACTCCATGGGATTTTGCATTTAGCAACAAAATTTTTTTTGAGTAATTTCAATAAAATTGTAAAACCCTAATCTTGGGAGACCTTTTTGGCTCTTAGTAAATGTACTTTTAATGACACTTATACTTGCTTCAATTAAAAGGACAAATATATACTTTCAATATACTATATATGTGAACCTAAGGAATTTAACTTTATTTTATTCATTTAATCAATTTTAAGATGTGATATTTAATAAATATAGAGTTCAAATGTCAATACATTCTAAAAAATATATATATAGGTACTAATTTTGATTTTTTTATATGAAAAAGGCCATAACTTGGGATAAAAAAAATAGATTATAGATGTTGAGATTTAAACTTTAAACTTAGTAAATAATATATTTTAAAAATAATTAAATGAATCAAATTAATTAAACGAGAATCACTAATTTTGGTCTTTGACCATGAAGTTCTTATTTCAAGCCTCTCAACACTACTAGAAATTAGGGTATTATCAATGGAAAATTCTATCAGTATAAAATTAATTTTCATCAATAAAGCATTTATCGACGAAAATTTTCATCGATGGCAAACAAGTTAGTAATAAAACTCTATCACTAAATTTAAAACTTCATCAATAATTACCGATGCTTATTTTTGTCGGTAATATAATTATTCTATCGGTAAATATATTTAAATAAAACCACAAAATTTAATTGAAAAGATATAATTTCTTCAGTACTTCATCGATAATTGGTTGGTAATCCATCAGTAAAGGCTAATTTCTGTCGGTAATATGTAAGTATCCATAAAAAATCCATTAATAATTTATAGGTAATCTGTAAGTAGTTCGTTAGTAATTGATTGGTAATCAATTGGTAAAGGCTAATATTCGTTGATAAAAGGGAGAATTCCATCGATAAAATTTGTTGATAAAATCTAAATTTCATCAATAATTTGATTAATTTCATCAGCAATTATTTCAAAATCTTTAAATTAAAAATAAAACATGTGTAACTATTTTAAAAGTCTATTATTTATATGTTATTCATTAAAAACATAGATCAAATGCACATATTGTGAAGTTAAATTCATATCATAAAGTTCAAATTCATAGAAATTCTAAAACAATCCAAATTATAAAGTTTAAAATCTACAAAATATAATATTTGAAAACACCCCAAATCATCATAATAAAAGTCCTAAAAAATATGTTATTGTTTTATATCTCTTGATCTAGAATCTGCGTTATCATCATCAGGTTTAAAAGGTACCTCAAATTGTGTTGGACGAAATTGTCTAGACCCTATAAATTGCATCATCTTATCCATGAAAAATCTAAGTTCAGCCTTTGACTCAGTCCTTTACTCATCAATTTGTTGTGTATCTAAGGTTGAAAAGGTACAGATGATAGGCCCTAAACTATATTAGACGTTACTGTAGCATTGGACTGACTAGTCCTTAGATCTATGTGTAGATGCAAAGCCATATAAATGAGTGTAGGTAGCTTTAGCCCCTCCAATAGCTTCAGTCCATTCTTGTGGATCGAAATTTAAAATATTGGAAGAGTCTTTACCATATTTCTAAGATAATGTAACAACGTTGTTCTCTTATAAAATTTTGAAATAATTATCATTTTATTTTACCTATATAGCTTAAGCTATCTAGTTCAACATAGTAAGATAACTTTAAACAATTCACAATGTTAAGATTTACCAAAAAAAAAAAAAAACTTGATAAGTCATGATTAAGTATGCAATAGTTTTCACCATTCACAAAGTCATTACATTTCAATACGCATAAAACACTATCTACTCTAATAAAGAATTTCCTACAAAATTTAGGCTTTGAATTACTATAAAAGTAGTTTATCAACAAGTACAATACAAAACAAGAATCATAAAACAAAATACACAATAGTTTTACCATTCACAAAGTCATTGCATCTTAATACACACAATACACTATCTAATTCAATAAAAAATTTCTATCAAATATTATGCTTTGAATTATTATAAAAGTAGTTCATCAACAAGCACAATACACAACAATAATCATAAAGTAAAATACGTAACAACTTTACCTTTCACAAAGTCATTGTATCTTGATACATACAAGACATTATCTAATTTAATAAAGCAAGGCAACTTGAAAGCACTAACAAAATCAGTGCAAATTGACATAAACTGACAACTTCGGACTTGTTGTCGATGAAATTACTACATCCTCCTAAATGTTTGTGAGTGTGATTGAACCATTCTTTAAATGTGTGTTCTCATTACATCTCAATCGACTGCATTTATTTCATTATAAAAAAAAAAGTATTACCAATGAAATTTACTGACAGAGAATTTGGTCGCTGATAGACAAGTCAGTAATACTAATTTGCCAATAATTTATAAACTCCATTTTTACATTTATTGATGGAATTTACCAACAAAAAATTTCATTGGTGATAGACAAGTCGGCAATACTAATTTGTGAGTAATGCGTAAAATCCGTCAGTAATAATTTCACTGGTAATCAAGTCAAAAATCTATCGATAATTCAATCAAAAATTCATCAATAAAAGTGTCGATAATCCATTAGTAATCCGTCAGTAATCTATTGGTAATCTGTCGGTATTTCATTAGTAATTGATTGATACTAAATGGTGCTTTTCGTCGGTAAATCCATCAGTAATACTTATTTTTTAGTTATATTTAATATATTTTATTTATAATTTTTGTAATTTTATTTTAGTTTTTTAATTTATTTTTAAAATAATTACATGAATACTAAATATACATAAATAGAAAAAAATAAATAAACAAAATGCTTTATTTTATTTATAAAAAATGCATAAATTACAAAATTGTTTATGAATTCTATTAAATATAAATATAAAAAATGCATATATGTTACAAATTTTGTACAAACATTTGGTAATACACTCAAGTCAAATAAACAAGTACCTCCAATATACAATAATAAAAATACTTATAAATTAGATAAAAAGAAGTTAGAATATAAATTGAAAAAATTAAGGCAAATTAAATATCTACAAGATCAACATTGAAAACAAGCTAGTCAACTAATATTTAACATATTTTTACATCTACAATAAATAGGAATTAGTGTAAACTTCTATCCTGATCATTTTCAAGCAACATTGAAGACATAAATTATGTTTGCTCTATAAAAACTAATGATGTTAAAGTATTTATACCTTAAAAAAAGAAAAAAGAAAAGAGGTTAAAACAAGATCATGTAATTCTATTAAGACTACAACCAATTACAATGGCAGGTTCAAGCTATAAGAATAAAGACCAAATGGAGGAGCTTCTATCTTATAACAACTTTGAGAAATTACGAAATTCACTTTTTTTAGCAAACATTAATAGTAATGGTAAGTTCAAGCTAAAAAACACAAAATCTACCCCAAATTATGCCTAAAGCATGAATTGAGCCAGTCAGCTAAGAAATAAATGTTTTTCTTTATCTTCCATGACATACTTTTAAATCCAAAATGGACTCTTACAAGAAAATGGCACTTCCAAGAAAATAGAAACTTAACTTTTGCAATGTGTATGATAAGGATCTTTTAGTAACTATCCTATTCACAAAAATTATACATTTCAAATTTGGTTGTAACCTGTAAAAGGAATTATAAAAGTTTGTGAAAGAAATGGATATATAATATAGATTACTTGTTAGTGAAATAATGATAAAAGCAAAAAAGCTTAAAAACATGAAATAATAAAGTAGTAAATAGTATACAACTATCAAGAAATAGAGATAACAAGTAGAATTAAGTTGAAGCTACAACCAGGTGGATTACACATTTGTCACTACTGACTGCTTAGCTTGCATATGATGAATGACCTTCCATATAAACATGCCTTCCAAACATTGGTAGACCCTAGTGGGAATGTCTGTCAATTGAAAATAGATCATGAAATGTATAATAATCTTCAAAATGAGAATAGGTATGCATATATTGTGGATAAGCACCAATATGAGCTTTACGATTAGCATTAATTAGAAAACTATGTAGATGGCTTTTATACACAAAAAGGATAATATTTAATATTAGAACCTCTAAATTAAACAGATTTCAAAAATCAGTTCTATAAGTTAATCAACTAATATTTAACATTTTTTAAATCTACAATAGCTAAGAATTAGTGTAAACTTCTATACCAGTCATTTTCAAGCAACATAAAAGGATGCAAATTATGTTTGCACCATAAAGCTACTAATGTTAAAGCATTTATAACTTAAAAAAGAAAAAAGAAAAGAGGTTAAAATAAGAAGATCATGCATTTGTCACCTCTAACTATTTAGCTTGCATATATGATGAATGACCTTTCATATAAATATGCCATCCAAATAATGGTACGCCTTAGTGGGAATGCCTATCAAATGAAACTAGATCACGAGTGCATAATAATCATCAAATTGAGATTGGATATGCATATATTATGGATAAACACCTGTAAGAGCTTTACCATCAGTATTAATTAGAAAACCATGTGTATGGCTTTTATACATAAAGGATAATATTTTATATTAGAACTTCTAAACCAAATAGATTCTAAAAATTAGTAAACCAAAACATTAGGATCAAAAGCTTACTTGCATTTCAAATACCCAAACAATTTTGTGGTAAACCAAAACTTTCAAAGATAGCTTGAGATTAGTTTTACTGTTATGTGTACACCTATAAGCTCTCCTTCTATCTTAACAATACCATCATCTTTCAATTAAAAAACTAGCAGGTGTTCTATAAGAAATCATTTAACAACATAGAGTAACAAAGTGCAACCAGATATATTAATAAAATAAAATATAGTTATTGAGCAAGACATCTCAGAATCTAATGGCCAAACAATAAGCATTATGTTTCATAACCACCTATTCCAAAAACTTGAATTGTGTAATTAGAAACATCTTGCATAGACTTTATATTGCCTACCAATCAAACTTCATGCCTAAATATCTACCACTAGAAGCCGTGTGATAATTGTGCCACCTACACCTAATGTGGCATGAGTGGAATTAGTTTAAGCTGATAATATGTCTATGAATGCTCAACAAGCCATCCATTATTGAAGGAATGAAGGCATTAAGCTCTTTTTTTGTAGTAACCATGATCTTATGTGAAAAAAAAAAGATAACTTTCTGTTAAGTCAAAAGCAAGTTGGCTAATCAAATCAATCAATGTGTAATTTGATGATAATAATAACGCGATTTCAACTAAAACTCCATTTACATAAATTACAAAAAAAAAATGGAAATAATTTTTCTTTCCTATCATGGGTTTTCCTTTAGGATTGTTTTGTCCAAATATAACAAAATTATCAATAAGTTTGGTTCCAAAATACAAGGCCAATTAAAATGTAATGTCATGATTTTATATACAACGTTAGTCAGAAATTGAAGATATCAACCACTACATAGACGAATGAGATTGGTGGCTATCTAATTACTAAGAACCTTTATTCCTCAATAAGAAAGCAAAAAGGGATAGTCTAAGAATTGATATCAGTCGGTAGCTTCCTCTTTTTATTTTCTTTAACCTTATGTTTCCCCTTCACTGAGAATGTGAAATGAAATCTAAAACTTTGACAAAAATGATAAGTTATATAAGAGAATTAACTTAAGAGTTAATAAAGACAATAGTTATTTAAAAACAAATGGCATTGGTTTAACGCAAAGAAGGGAATAAAGGTGAGTTAACTAGACAATGATTAATTTCACTATTTTTCTCTTCAATCTATTCAATTGTAAAACATTAAATTGAATATTCTTTAAATTTATATGAAAATATAATTTCTATTCATATATGGTATTATGCTCTAAACTTACAATTGTCTTAACCATTATGAAAATCTCGCATCACGTGCTTTCTCCAATTCTGCATCACTTATATTCACAAAATTTCTTTTCATCGAATCATCAAATATCCTATCATTGTCAATTACAAATTAGAAAATATTGTCAATTTACTAGCAACATACATTGTATAGTTGATATAACACTTACTCAATATAAGGATTTATCTCTTCGTAATTCAATAAAATATATAAGTGTGATGTGGTATGCTCATCAACTGATAGCTATTGAGATGTATCTTGTGGACTCAGTGCTCGGCCCAAGATGAGTGAAAATTAAAAGACATCCTCTAGATTCCACAACTTTCCCATCATTATTACGTGTTACTCGATTCAATCTTGTTGATACATTTGGATCAAAATAGAATGAGCAAAAAGTGGATATTTCTTCAATAACATATGCTTCACATATAAATGCTTCAACAATTACTCAATTGGTGCATTTTTTCTTGAGATGATAAAGAAACCTAGTCATCATCATAGCGCAATGGAAACATTATTTAAGGAAAATTAAATTAATTAACATTAAAGACTAACAATTGAATTATATTGCCTCTCAAATAGATACATCAGTGGATAGTGAACATGTCCACCAATTTTTTGCCTCATTAAGCAAATGAATTAGCAAATGTTCCATAAAATCAAAGAAACTTAGAGGAAAAATCTTTTCTAATTTGTAAATTGCTTCCATAATGTTTTTTTCACCACTTTCATATGATTATATGTATTTCAATAGAACATAAATCTCTAAAAAAATAAGATAGATCAAAAATTGTATCCCAAATAGAGTTAGGCATTAAATCATGAAAAGCAACTTGAAGCAATCATTGCATGAAAACATGACTATCATGACTTTCTATCTTATAAAACTTGCAATCAACTATGTTTACATATTGAACTATATTAGATGCAAAATCATTAGAAACTCTTAATTATTTAACTCATGCACAAACATCTCTTCTCTGCTCTTTACTTAAAGTGTAAGAAGCTTTAGGTATGGAAACTTTTCCTTTCCTTTCAACCAATTCTAACTTAAGTCATTTGCAATACACCTTCAAATCTAGTCTAGGCTTTATGTTGTCATTGGTTTTGTCCTTAACATCAATCATTATGCTAAAGACATTGTCATAGACATTATGCTCAATATGCATCACATTGAAATTATGTCAAATAAGATTGATATGCCAATAAGGCAACTCCCAAAACATACTTTTTTTCACCCAATTATGACTTTCATCAAAACTATCTACCTTCTAATCACCACATTTTGTGCCAAATGTAATATCACAAACACTACTAACCAAGCCAAAATTTATTTACCTGATAATGGAACAATAGGAGAGTCACACTTAACTTTTTTTTGAAATTTATCTCTTTGCATTCTAAAAGAATGATCAAGAGGCAAATACTAACCATGATAATCGAAAAATCAAGGTTTTTTATCATGAGCCAATCGAAAAAACTTTTTTTGTCCCATGCAATAAAGGCATGATAAGTTTCCATGAGTGCTCCATCTAGACGACATATCATATGCAAGAAAATCATTAATTATCCATAAATGAGTTCTCCTAAAAAAAATTTTATTTTTTATAAGTATCATATATTACAACAATATTCAACAATAATATTTTAAACTCATTTATTAAAGGTCTAAAAAAAATATCTATATTTTGCCTCGGACTACTCTTTCTTGGAATACCCATATTCACAAGATATATTCTTACTTCATAGATAACCATGGCGATAAATTGTATACCACTAGCTATGTCATATACTTAACAGTTTTAGTTGACATATAAAATCTTTGAAGTTTCAATGTCAGTGGCATATAATGTAACATTTTATAAGAAAATTATTTTTTCATCTAACCACCAAACTTTTTCCTTAAATATCGAGGATTACTGCATATTGAACAATATATCAAATTTGCTACTTCATTATAATACATGCAATTATTTTTGCATACATGAAATTTCTTATAACTAAGTCTAAATTTCATCATCCTTTTTTTTTTATTTTATAAAAGTTTTTTGTTAATTTATTATCCATCGGTAACATATCGTTTACTATGCTCATTAGACGATCAAAACATGACTCACTCATATTAAACTTTAATTTATAATTTAAAAGTTGTGACACAGTAAAAGTGATTGTGTGTTTTGTACAACCTGACCACAACGATTCATCCACATCATTCAACAAATAATAGAAGCTTGCCACATTTGCATTTAGATTTTCTTCATTAACTCTTGCCTCATTAGCATGAAAAGCATTCACCCCAAAATCAGGATAAACAATATTCATAACCATTCTAGCATACGAATTTTGTATTCTTACTTCACTAATTAGTTCAATAGTATCTCTGTTTGTTGATGGTTGTCCTACTTTTAACTCCCCACGTGATACCCAACTCGCATAACTAAGAGTAAATTCCTCATAGTAAAGGTGCTCATATATATCATCCATTTTTAAAATTCTTTTGTTCTTACATTAGGCACAAGAACACCTAATCTTTTTGTTACTTACAAAGTATCGTTGAGAAAAAATATATTTAATAAATTCTTCCACACCATCATAGAAGTTTTGACTAATGTATTTATTTATATCTAAACGAGAATACATTCAAGAGTGATCTTTATCTATTTTTTCAACCTAATTGAATTATCATAAAGATCCAAAAAATATAACTCTTAATATCTTAAATTGAAATATAAGTAATTAAAGTCCTATAAAGTGTTCAACCTTTTTATTGGTTGACCATATGAGCAATTATTAGTATACTTTACAAAATTATCTAAAGGAAAACATGAGGTAATCATTGGTGTATTTTAACAAGTAGTCCAACAATGATATAAAAAGTCTTAAAAAATTCACATACATACTACAAAACAATACCTTCACAAACTACTCCAATGTTCAGCACAAAAATAATATTTTTTTATTTAAATGATTGAAGAATACTTCAGATACTAGGCTTTTTAATGTAGTTTGAAATGTTGTAAGGGATTTATTCTGAGGCCCTTCTACAAAACTTGTTCTACTTTCAAAGTCAATAGAATGAAAAATAATAAAAATAAGTGTCGTGAAAAAAACATGTTCATTAAAAAGAAAAGAGTGAAAAGCATGCATGGTCTTCCTAAATATATCAATTTAAGGGAGAAAATAAAAGAGAAAAAGTATTTTTTTATGTGTATAAATAGATATACAAAGAAAAATGTTGAGAGTAAGCTTTTATCCTCGCAATAACCAAACCTGATGCTAAACACTACCCATCCCTCCTAGTCATTTCATAATTAATAATAATAAAGATCACCAGACAAACATGCATGCATGCATCATTAAAAACAAGCATGCACCATCACCTATTTAAGACAAGCACACACCACTAACCATTTAACATGCACACACACATCATCAGACACAAGCATGCACTAATAGCCATTTGATACACCATCATTCATAACCATAAACCATTTAACACATGCACACAAGCATAGTTAGGCACAACACACACCATCAATCATTTGACACATAACATATATAACCATTAGCCATTTGACACGTACACACACAGCATCAGACACAAAATCATGCACTATCAACTATTTGATATATACACATGTGTCATCAGACATAAGCATGTACCACTAACCATTGGACTCATAGCATTTATAACCATAAGCCATTTGACTCATATACATATGCATCATCATATACAAGCATGCACCATCAGCCATTTGACATATAACATCCATAACCATCAGTCGTTTCACATACACGCGTGCATTATCAAACACAAGCATGCACTATTAGCCATTTGACACATTATAATCAGAAAAAGTAATTCAAGTTGACTAAATAAAAATATGAACATTAAAATCATGCATCATAATCTTTTTTCTTTTTTTGGTTCAAGAAAAAAAAAATGAATATCTAGAAATTTCTTCAAATATACAATTACTTATACATCCATATAAAAATTTAAAAAAAAAGTCATTTTCTCATTTTGTATTGTCATGAAATTCATAATAACAAGTTTCTTCGATCAAACTCTAAGTGAAAATTTGTAACAAATAGATTTTGAGCCAAGCTTAGCATCCAAATCAAGTAATCATTATAACTTACATTAAGCAATGAAAGCAATTCAACCAAAACAAATCACAACAAATGCTACCACTGGTTTTACAAAATAAATAATAGTTTGACAAAATAAACAATCATTTAAAAAAAAAAAAAGAGAAGAAGCCAATTTTCAGTATTGCTGAATCTCTAGCCAAAAAAAAAAAAAAGAAGAAGAAAACTTTCACAGGAAACCAAAATGAAAATGAATGAATAGTGATGAAAATTGAATTTTAGACCAATTTAAAATTAATTGATCATGCATTAAAAGAATAAAATCCATTGTAAAAACTTTACCATGATTAGTATTAACAAAAGAAAATGCAAATCAGGAATCAAAAAATAAAAAATTAGTTCACTCCAACCTTTACTTCCAAAAAAACATAGATCAAGAAATCATAAAACACATAAAAAGTCTAAATCAAAGTAATCACAATAAGTTGAACTCTAAAAATGCAGATCATCCAATAAAAATCCTTAAAACATTTCTAGTTAATCTCAATCCAATGTTAAAACAAATCAAATTGAAAACAATTTTAGAAAGCTTTTAACTCTTTTGACCTTTTAACTCAAATTGAGAGCAATTTCAGAAAGTAATTTTGATTTTCTATTATCAAGATCACGTGAGAAAAGAAAAGAGAAGAGAGAAAAGAGAAAATATACCTACCAATGATGGGAATGGAATGAAGGATGGCAATCAGCTTCACCTAACGAAACTCTCCGATCATGTTCTCACAATAGCACGATGATGATGAGGGAAAGAATGGGAGAGCAATAGGGGTCGAGGAGAAAAGGATTTGGAGGATTTAAGGATTTTGAAAGGGAAAGAGAAAATAAGAAAAGGATTTTGGAATTTAGTTTTATAGTATTTATTGATGGAATTTTCATTGGTAACTAAAATTTATTAATTAATTATTTTTTATACCCCATAATTTATTCCCATTTTATTCTTTTACGAAATTTTTTTACTAACAAAGTATTCCATCAGTAATTCATCGAGAACATTGACACCGATCGATTACCAATAGATTATTCCATTGATAATTTTTGTGCCAATTTTTCAAACTCCCGCATCATATATACCTATGGAATGCCAACAAATTTTTTGTAGACAAATTCTATTGATATTCCATTTGAATTTCATCGACTTTTTCATGATTTTTTTTATAATTAAGATCCATTAGTAATTCATTAATAATTATCAACAGTAAAATTTTAGTAGTGTTGAACAAATTTCTAGTAGCATAACCATATTCCTTGACCGAGAAATAGCAACAATTGAATAACTTCAATGGCTAGTGAAGAACTTGAATTCTATTTTTTTCTCCATAATTTGGTACCTTTAGAATATATATATATATATATATATATATATAATGGAACAGTATTACTCGTGTGGTTGGTGCAATGATGTGTGGATTTTAGAATATTGCAGGAGACGGACCCCTCTCACAAAATTTTTTGAGGTAGGAAGAGGAGAAGACAGTTGAGGACCTAAATTTCTCTTTTATCAAAAGTTGATTTGGCCCTTTTCGATAAACCACCAACTAGACAATGCTCCACTTCATATAGGGACAGGAAAGAGGGAAGGAAAATAATGTTGGTCATTATTAGCCATTTGTCAAAATTAAAGAGAGAACGACGGATGAACAGATTTGATGGAACTCCCAGACCTTGAGTATTCCATGATTTGTCAAAAATTGAATATATTTGGGTTGAAACATTGAATCTAAAACTAGTCATTGGAGGACAAAACCTGCAATCTTGCTTCATAATGAATTCTAAAATACACTTTGACTAAATCTTTTTTTTTTTCTTTTCTTCTGCTTGGAGGGAGCGAACTAAATTACACTCGCACAAAAAAAATCAATTTTTCCATAAATAAAGATTTTGAGTTACATAACGAAAGATAATTCTCTCTCATCTTATAAATTGATCTCAATTATTTTAGGATTATTTTCTTTCAACCACCACATGGTTCGTTCATAACAAACTAGACCATAATAGCATGAAATTTACTTGATCTTCGAAGTCAAACGTTTACCCCATTAGGGAATTACACCTCATCTGACATTGTGTGTTATTCTTAATTCGCTTCTGAAGACTTCGTTCTATACTAAAAAAGTCTTTTTTTTTTTTTTGTTACATTCACGCAAGTCGATTTAAAGGTGATTGTACATTTTTTTTATTTTATTTTATCAAGCTTGCTTCGCAATTCTAAGTGAAAACTATATATCATAATCTGAATTAATTCAATGTCGCATATGGATACCTTGAAATATTGATTTCATTTTCACTTTGTTATTGAGTGAAAAACTGCTTGAAAATCACACAAGGAAAAAGCAAATTAAATACTAGTATCATAAAGAAAAACAAGAAAAAGCAAAAAATCATTTCAGGGAAAAACTAGTCCATGCTGAATATATTACAACAAAGAATATATATTTTTCTTCTAACAAATTAACAAAGAATAATCAAACCATGTGCAACGAAGGAAGTGGACAACACATATCTTAACTAGGAGTTTAATGGCCGGCAACGATGCATCATTAATGAAGTCATATTTAAATGTTCAATTCATAATTTTGATTTTATTTAATGTTCCAACCGTTCTTCTAATCATGAACATTTTACGTGCACCACTTCGAGCTTCCATAAGACGAAAAAATATCTCCTTTATAAATTGTAAAAGAATCATCACAAAAAAAAAAAAAAAAATTCCTAATTAGTTCCTTTTGTAAACGGTGCTTAAAAGTTATCTATGATTTTCCAAAAAAAAAATCGTGTTTCATGACAAGAAAGATGTGATGTTGTTTTCTCTGGTTTCTTCGAAGTGACAAGCATTACTTGTAACCTTTATCAATTTATAGATGCCGTACTTAATTGTTCTATTGGCCATTTCATTCAAATATTATAGCTACCAATTAGCATAAAATTTTGAACAATATGTACAGCCCGAAATTTACAATCAAAGGAGTGATTAATTAGGATGCAATACGCTGTGAATTTTCCTTCTTCTTTTTCCACAATAACACAAGTGCATTTACTTGGAATTCCATGAATATATATATATATATATATATTGATATGCAATATTATTGCTTTCCAGATGAACCGGAGCTACACATGCAAGGAGAGATGATGAACGTGGAGGAAATTTAATTCAAATCAAACACCATATTATCATGTTTGAAATTCTTCTATAGTTAGACGCCAATGTTCCTTCCTAAGAAGAACAAAGTGTTCGATTCAATAATACATTTATTTATTTATTTATTGTTTGAAAAGTTAAATTCGAATTTTTTTTAAATAAAAGAAAATCAAAAGTCAGTTGCCTCAGCATCAGAACTATTTATGGATTGGGTTGCCCGCTTGAGCCATGCTAAATCTCAAACATAAATTTGCAAGTGCGGAGTCAATGTGACCTAAAATTAGAACGTATATTATTATTAAATAATTAATTTTAATTTAAATATATAATATATATATAATTTTAATATTCTAATAATAAATTTAAAAAATGAAATTAAATAGGCCTTCTTGACCACGATGAACCAAAGTTTAGTCTAGCATTTTAATATGTCAATTAGGTCGAGCTCAAACTTATGAACAATTTTACGTAGCACTATTAATTCACCTGTCACATGCAGATAATAGGGACATAGTTCATCAAAAGTTCCCAAAGCAATAGCAAGGACAGCAGCAACAGGCTTAATTCTATGCCAAACACACCAATCAGTTTAGCCATTCCTTGTGGTTGAAACCACTTTAATATTATAGTCGGTACATGCAAACGATTTTTTAATCATGAACTTGCCAGCCATTAATTAATATTACAAATGCACATCCAAACCAATAACAGTTTCTGAATTTTGATTAGCTTCGCTGCCTGCTCTGTGATTTCTGAAAAGAAAAAAAAACCCTAAAAACCAAAAAACCAACTCCGACGCTAATTATCAACTATAACTACTAGTTCTAATCTTGACTCCAAGGCTATTGCAAGCGGATTCTTCATGACTCATTTTTATATCTTCATCTTTTTTTAATCTCAAGAAATCGTTAGTATGACTAATAAATAATAGCAAAATATTTAAAAATCCAATTTTGACTTTTGAATTTGGAATCAAATAATTAATAGGTATAATATTATGAATAATTTTTTTGAATTATAATAAAATATTTAATATGAAACATGAATTTTAAAAATCTTGAACATGACCTATAAATCTATTAACTAGTGTAGTACTGAAATGATTGCTTGTCCACCACATGTTATCATTTAGAGTTAATCACATAAGAGATGATATCAAATTAATTAACAAATTTATAATTTAGATATCATATTAAATATTTCACTATAATTAAAAGACTATTTATAATATTAACTCCAATTAACAAAATCATCATACACGCAGGCATTATTAGTTAAGTTGTACTTACACTTGAATATTTGATTTAATAATTGATATATAATTTTTATTAAAAAAAATTTGTACCTATTCTCTCTCAAAAAAAAAAAATACTCTATCTGTCTTAAATTATTTGAGGGCCATTGTTACTGAGTTTATAAAAAATATTAACTTTAGCGTATTTTATATTAAAATTTAAAAAAAAATTATAAAAGTAAAATTTCATAACTTTTAATATAAAAAATAAAAATAATTTTTAAATGCAAAAAGGTCCGAATTTTAAATATTTAAAAATGGAAAGAGAGTTTGATATTGATGATTCTTTTGTCTCAATTGCTTGATCTCTTTAATAGAAGGATAGCATTCTACTAAGTCTTAAGTCTGAACTCAAGGACATACACACATACACACACATATATACACTGGGTCTTAAGTTTGAATTCAAGGAGACACAAACACACAAACATAAACACATATATACACTAAGTCTTAAGTTTGAATTCAAGGGGACACACACACACACACACACACACACACTCTCACATTTATATATACACATTCAAATTATTTGTTTTTCTACATCATCTAAACAATAAAAATGATATATAGAATGTCAACTATCATGTATTTATTGTTAAAGTGATGAATTCTTAGTTTTAATGATGAAGTTTAAGTTTTAATAGTCTCAAACATAAACAAGTAAATTACTTTTAGGTTTTTAAATTTTGAAGTGAATATCGTTTTAGTCCTTAAACTTTTAAAAATAATATATTGATCTCTATATTTTTATAGTTGTAACAAAACGATCCTTTTGTCAATAAAAATATTTATTGAGCGTTATAAAAAAAATTACAAAATAGAATAATGGACTAATAATATTATAAGTTTAAGATTAAAAGATAAAATAATTATCATGAAGGCAAAAAAAGTTTGATAAAAATTATTTTCTTGATTTATTTTTTAGGGATATTAATTCTTATGCATCTTTATTGTCATTTTTGTAATTCTAATTTTTTAATCAATTAATATTTTTATTTTTCAAGAAAAGATTTGTTAAGTTACAATTAGATTTATCCATAAATTGAGCTGTTAACTAAATCCACAAGTAAGACTCGAATCAAATTGAGTTTTAGACATAATTTTTAAGGCCCAAGCACGATCCGATCAAATTATTATTCTATTAATAAAATATTTTTATTTAATTTGTATTTTCAAATATATTTAAAAATATTAAAATATTAATATAAAAGTATTTTTTAATATTGTAATTTTTAATAATACATGGGCCTATTCAAGTTTATAATGGATGAGTCAAACTGGATCTTGAGCGAGATTTTAAAAGTGTTATCCCAGTTTGGTTTAGTTTATGAAAATCTCTAATTGCAATCCAAATGATTAAATTTGTCACTTTCTATTAATAAGTGATAATTTAAAATTTATAATATTTCATAAAAAATTTTGTACTAATATTTTGTAACTAAAAGAACATGGCTTATGAAGAAATATTTATGATGGCGAAATATTGTTGTAAGAGTAAAGAATTTAAGTTCGCCCATAATGGGTGGCCTAATCCTTACATGAAACAACTGCCAATAAGGGCCATTGAATGACACAACTACCAATAGGCAATTTTCTTATTTGAGTATGAAAACTGCCTTAGGCAGTTTATAAAACAAGTTGAAAAAATGATGCCCAACACTCCAATTATTTTAGTTGGCCATTAATAAGAGAAGAAAAAAAATTTTTAACACAACAAAAGAAAAGAAATTGAGAAAAGAAAGAGTAATCGGCTAGGCATTGTACAACTCTTAAGAGAAATTCTTATTTTGTTATGTTGAAGTACTTACACTGTTGAAATGAATAATTTCAAACTATGATCTTGTTCAACGACCAGTAATTCAAGTCAAGTTTTGGCTTTCTCTTTCGCTAAACAAGTATATATGATTATGTTTGTATATAACTTGCATGGATTTATCTTTCATTTTATCAGAGCCGATTAGCTTGTGATTTGGTTCATTTTGTATGTTTTTCATAACTGAAGAGATAATATGTTCTTGCATGCTTGCTAACATCCACAGGTGTTGACATAATTTTTGTGTTCTTAGTATAATTCATGTTGTTGTGATAATTATTGGAATAAAAAAAAAAAAGAAAATCCTATTGATGTTTTGCTATTTTTGGATCAAATTTATTTTATTTTTAGATAAGGTATCCGAATGCCCCAGGCAAAATTTAAGAAAAAAATATTAATTTTTTTTAATAAAAAGCAAAGACTTCAAATACCCTATCCAAAGTATTCGAATTCCCTTTGTTTTTTTTTTTTAAATTTTCTTCAAAAATTTTTTGAGAAAATAAAAAAATCTTTGTCCTTGATTGACTTTAGGATGTTAGATCACACAAGAATGATTACAATGAATCTTAATAATTTTTTTTACTTGTATTGACTCATGAATTCATTATTTTTCTCATATTTTGTTATAGAAAATCATTATTGTTTTTGTGAAGATTCCTATAGTTATGACAATACAAGTACAATTTCTAAAAGTTATAAGGCCAATGGTGAAATTGACACAATACCTAATAAATTCAAATGATGATATTGATAGGCATATCATCAAAGTCAATGGCATGATCCAATAATTGATTTGGCATGGCTACATGTGCATTAAGAATGACCAGATCAAATATGAAATAGTAATGGGATACACTTTTGACTTCTAGATATAAAGAATCTTCTTCAAGATTTCTAGATATTTTTGAAGAATGATCCTAAATATGAAACATTAATTAAAAATTTTATGAATGAATACATGAGAATAAGGGTAAGGAGGAGTGCGACCTTTTTAGCTTGCCCAAGCCTGCGTAATGGGAAACATAAAATTTTTGGACATCTATGGATGGGCAATGTGAATACAAAATAACCAGAGGAGTTTTTAAAATCAATGTTTGTTCTTATACAAGTCATTCATAAATGATTAGGAACATGTTTAATTAACATTCAATATGTATATATTTTTTTATTATGCACATGTTTATGGATTTGAATTATGTAAGACTTGCTTGTGTGAAATCAATATATATGTTATTGATTATATATTGGTAACTTTATGGTTAGTGAGAGTTCTAAAATAATTAATTTATTTTATCTTAGAATAATTGATTTTGCACAATGAAATAAATTAGTGATAATCAAACACATTAAAAAATGAAATTTGATTATAAACATAGTAACATTTTGGTTTCATTTTTACGTGAATGACTGCCATTGTTTTATTATGACATTGTGACAAAATGAAAAGTGTGCGATGCTAGACATTAATTAGTGCATATGTCTCTCGAATATAGAATTATACTTTTAAATGGCTTTTGCTTCTAAGAACATTATTGTTAAGCTAAATAAGGGTGAGAAATTGAATGGGGATAATTACGAGATTTGGAGTAAGAAATCTAGTATGTAGTTGAAGAACAAAAGTTTTGAATAATGTCCTTAATGAGCTTAAGGAAGAGAATACATCCTAGCATAGGAGAATTAAGAGGCTTATGATGCTTGGAAAAAGAAAAACTTCATTATATGCATTACGTTGCTTAGCAGTATGGAAAATGATATTAAGCACGAGTTCTAGCCTCATGGATAGCCAAAGAGATGTGGAATGCCCTGAAAGCAAAGTTTGATGCAACTTTAATTACTAAACTAAGGTAGCTTACTATCAAGTTTGACACCTATAGCTTAGTCTAGTCATCTTTTTTTTTTTTTACTTAGGCTCAAATTAAGTCATTTTCGATCTTTGCTTAGTCTTATCACCTTCATTTTTTACTTTAGCTTAGTCCGATCACTTTCTTTTTCAATCTTGCTTAGTCCGTTCATCTCCATATTTGACTTAAGCTCAAACCAAGTCATTTTTTATCTTGACTCAATCCGATCACTTTCATTTTCAACTTTGGTTATATCTAGGTCATTTTTTTTCGACTTTGACCAAGACCAAGCCATTTTATTTTCAACTTCAGCTAAAATTAAATCATCTCATTTTTTTTATTACAGCTAATTCCAAGTCATCATTCTTTAATTTAAAATACTAAGGCTTTAATGAGCAATTTAGCACCTTAGTGACATCCTACACATATTTAGCAAACATGGAACAATTCAGCGAGGAGGTACAGGCATTTCAAGTACGGTAAAGCATAGGAATTCAACAGAAATGTTCAATCAATTTTGTAGCACAACTTCAGTAATCAGCCTGTAAATAGAAAGCCTATCTAAACCCACAACAACAGCTCCAAAATACCCCAAAATAACCTATACCCAAAGTCCCAACAGAAACGATGCCACCAAAATGAGAAGAGTTTAAATGTTTTTACCGATGAAATTGACGGTGAAGGAGGTGGTTTGGGTTATGAGTTTTGGCTTCAACATTTCAATGAAAAAAAGAAGGAAAGAACCAGATGAATGTTTGTGGGCTTCTGGCACAAACAACGGACAACAAACACCGGTTCCTAAGGAAGATAACTAACTTCTGGGTTCGAGTTCGTTATGGGTTTGAAAAGAAAAGGAGATTTAGGAAAGGGCTTTTGTTTGGCTTTTTTATCACTGGTGAGCAACGGCATAAGGTGGTGGATGAGATACTGCAAGCTTCCATTGGAGTCTGGACTTTGCTGGGCCATAGGTTGTCCATCTGGTACAGAAGGAAGAGTCTGCTTCTGAGAGGAAAACTGAAAACGAAAGCAAAAGGCTGTTTTTTGTTTTATATTCTGAAGACAAAAACGGTGCCATGTTAAGTAGTAAATAGGAACCAAATCTACAGCTTCAACCTGCTCTAGGATTTGTGACCTTAGGATTGACTCGAGTGGCTTCTAACCCGGTCCATTTGGGCTGTGAAGGTTTTTTTTTCTCTTTTCTTGTTTATTTTATTTATTTGTTTTTCTATTTTATTTTTTAATTAATATTTGATTTTGGTGTAGGATTTTTTAGTATTTGTGTGATTTATGATATTTGCATAATTTAATATGGCATGATTTAATTGCATATTTATTTATTATTGCATGATTATTAATTAATTGCATGGTTATTAATATATTCAATTGTGTGATTTATTAATTGCATGATTTATAATATTATATTGGCATGATTAATAATATTTTTGCATGATATTTTATATTATTTGCATGATAAGTTTTGTTTATTTTTAATTGATGTTGTTTTGCAAATTAAAAAAAAAGTTTTAAAAAAATTTCAGTCTTATCAAATTATTGGAAGATTTAAATTTTAAATTAAGTCTTACCAAACTATTAGAGGACTTAAATAAATTTTTTAAATTTTTTTTAAAAATCCTATTAATATATTAGAGGATAATTTTCAATAAAAAGTTTTGGAGGATAATTTTCAATAAAAAATTTTACTAATAGATTGGAGGATATTTCTGACTATAAATCCAGTTTATAGATATTTATTTTTGAAAACAAAATTAAGTGAATTCGATGATAGAGCTTCTTTAAAATATAATAAATAGTCTCCTTGAATACTACTGAGGTGAGGAAGTACTCTTAAATTATTACCCACATATTTGAATAATTTAAGAAAAATTTTCAATATTAAATTATTTGGTAAATTTTAAACATATTTTAAGGCTTAGATAATTTGAAATCAAACTGGTACAATTTTTTAGATGGGCACAGTGAAAGTGTTATAACATTTTTTATGTGTAACTGTACTCCTAAACCTAAATTTAGTTTATAGACTAGAATGTACCTTTTAAAGATACTCGAATTAAATTTGAAATTTCTCTTTAAAATGGGACAAATTCAGTCAGGTGGCCAATCGTACCTTAACAAAAAAAATTGATGTCGACTCCTAAAATTTATGTCTAATGATAGGTCCACGAATCTATACGTTATGACAAAATACAAAAATATATTATGCAATCTGAAAAAAAAAGAGATCGTGTAAAATTTAAATGTGACTGAATGTATTTAGGACGTTGCATACTTACTCTACGTGTACTTGAGAGTTATTATACATACCTAATAGTTGTATAAGCGATTAGACGTGATTATAAGCTATTATATGCACTTGACAGTTGTATAGCTACTTACTTCTCGAAGTATGTTGGTCGCATAACTTATTTCTTTGTATGAACTTGATGCAAAAATATAAAAAAACTTTATGAGATCATGAGAGTTTGACACCCATTTTGTGTGAGTGCGAGATGTAAGAGTAAAAGATTTAGGTCCACCCATAATAGGTGGCCCAATCCTTACATGAAACAATTGCTAATAGGCAATTTTCTTATTTGAGTATGAAAACTGCCTTGGCAATTTACAAAACAAGTAGAAAAAATGCCACCTAACTCTCCCATTATTTTATTTGACCATTAACAAGAAAAGAAAAAAAATTTATAACATAACAAAAGAAAAGAAATTGAAAAAAAGAGAGAAAGTTATTGAGCAGGCATTGTACAACTCTCAAGAGAAATTTTTACTTCAGTGTATTTAAGGACTTACGCTATGAAAATGAACAACTTTTGAATTGTGATATTGTTCAACTACCAATAATTTAAGTCAGGCTTTCATTCTGTTATCGCTAAACAAATAAGTATATATGATTGTGTTCATATATATCTTGCATGGATTTATCTTTCAATTGTAAATAAATGAAAACTACATGATAAAATATTTTAAGATAATGTATAGTATAATTGTATGTTTTAAATAAATAACAAATAAATTTGAAAAAATAGGTAATTTTCATTTTTAAGATATTGACTTTTTTTTTCCTAAAACCAAACCCAAAAAATATTTATTAACAAAATTAAAGGTAAAAAAGTAATTTTATTTTTTTATATAATTATCAAATTTTTATTTTTTTTCTTAGTAAATATATATTATTATAATTGTAATAAGTAAAAAAAATTTATCATTATTTTTTTTTGTAATTTTATTTTTAAAGTCATTTTAACAACTACATTAATGGTTTTTCTAACAAAATGACTATTTTGTTATAATCATAAAAATATAAGAATCAATATATTACTTTTTAAAGTTTGAGGATCAAAACGATATTTACCTCAAAATTTAAGAATCGTAAAAATAATTTACTTTAAAAAAATCATGGTGGTATGATTTGACAAGGAGAATGATTAATATATTATGCGTATTCTGACATGAAATTCTCAGACACATAAACGCACACTTGTACAAAATGTACCAACAGATATTTATAGACTTGTATACTTATAAACATTTTCTCAACATAAAAAGATATAGAGAAATTTTATTATTATTCTAAACTATGTTTTCATTATTTTTAATTTTGTTAGCTAGAGGGCTCATTTAATCTAAATTAGTGAAAATAAAATCAAATAATAAAACATTAAAAAATTAAAATTTAGAATATGTTTGGATGGGCAATGAGATTGATTTCGGTGAAGTTGAAAACTATGGTGGTGGTAAGATTAGTCATTGTAGTGATAAAATTGGATACTGTAGTAGTAAGATTAAAATCAATAGTGAAATATGTATTTGATGTAAAAAAAGTAGTAGCGAAAAGATGAAGTATAGTGAAAATAAAAGATGATCATTAAAGACATTAGATTAAAACTTATATATAATAAATTTATAATATATATTTGATATATTTAAATTCATAATTAATTAAAAATTATTAAAATTATTTACTATCAAATAATATTTTTGTTAATAAGTTCAATAGTAGTAAAGCTATTTTTATATCAAATAATACTCTTATTATTACATATTGAGAATTATTTTTATGTATATATATTAATGTTGTTTAACACTTAAAATCTAAAAATTTTATTTAATAAATAATGACATTTTTTTAGATTAAAATTGTATATTAAGACTAAGAAATATTAAAATTATTACTAAAATTTGCTCTGAGTTGATGTATTTATAATAATTCACTTCCATACACTTTCAACATCATATTTATAATAATAAGAATATTTCTCAAATTCATTACTACAACTAACAAATTTGATTATATTAATATAATTATCTACAAAATTTGAAATAAAATACTAAAATGAAGAAAAAAATTTAGGCATCATCATTTTAAAATTCCAATTTATAAAACAATGGACTTACAACATAGTGAAGGCTCATTTTCAATTTATAAAATACTAAAATATACTTAAAAAAATTACAACAAGCTACCTTTTATTTTTATGTATAAGTAAAAATTTATATTGAATTTTTATATAATTAGAGCAAGTTATAGAAAACAACAAAGATGATTGTAAAAGTACAACCATTAAAATATTTATAGTGTTTTACTTGAATAATTTTTCTAATACAATAAAACAATTAACTTTATAAAACATACAAAGTTTTATTAGAATTATATAATAGACTAAGGTGTATGGAAAGACGAACACATTAGACTAGCCAATATTGTTTCTCTTAACATTGTAATTTCGCAATCACTTTCTCTATAATTAACAGAACCGGATTCACCTTAATCAAAATTGCTTGTAAAAGTTGGCATGTCAATCATATTCTCAAATTCTTTAAAATCTTCATCACTTGATCTAGCATGTCTCGAAAGTACTTATACAAAACCATTGTTACACTCCAAATGTTCGTTTAATCACAAAATGCAATGAAGAATATGCATGATCAAAGATTTCTTTTTCTTTATATACGATGATTATCTCGATGAAAATCAAGCAAATGATATCGTTCTCCTTTGTATGGTCCTAAAAAATCAACCATTTATAGATATCCTAAATTCACAAGATAATATTTACCTACAAAAAATAGAAATTACAAAAATTATTTACATTTTGAACAAAAATAATTTTGAACATAAAATTATTTAAAAAATAATATAAAATTATCTTAAGTCATTAGTAAATAATATAAAATCTTTAACATGGTGGAGAGTGTGGAATATTCAAGTTTTGCCTTCTAAGTGTTTGAAAAAAAATTCAATTATTATGTATCGTACCTTACCAACCATGATATGAAAAAATGAAAGACATATTAAAGCCATAAACTGCTATAATATTTTGTTTTGGTACACCTTACCTACTAATATAAGGTATTTGTTGGGACAAAGAAATACAAGCTTTTATATGAGTTCTATTTATAGCTCTAATGTAATCCTACAATCAAATAAAAATAATGAGATTAAAATCATTAATAACTTTTATCTCAAATTTATTTCATATCTCTAAATTTTACCTTATAGTATGGCTAATATTTTGTATCATTTTGAATGTGAGATGGTACTTCCACGAATTGACCTTTAATTGGTTTAATTGTGTTTATTCCCATTTGAGCATATATATACAACATATCAAAAAAGTTCAACTAATAGTTTTCCCAACCGTTAAAATTGCTCTCTTGTGTGAAAATTTATTTGCCTATGTCCAAAATTGTACAATGATAATGTTAATTTCTCCAATATAGATACATTCCTATGTTTTAAATAATAACTTATTTGCAAATCATGCAACAAACAATAAATCATATTCTTTGGTATCCTAAAACTATTCACTATCATGCCCATTTATTGTCTCTCGCACCAACTTTTCTCCAGTATAATTTGAATTCCTACATACTTGTTTAGTAAAATAAGTTTTATGGTACACCATTATACTACTAATTGCATTATCTTCTACATCATAATAATTATTATGCTCAACTTATGCAACAATTGTGGCTATTCTCTATTAACCATCTTCATTTAATTCAACATTATCATTATTTATCACAAAATTTTCACGCAAATTATTAAAGTCATCCATAAGTTAAAAAAAAAAAAAGACAAGTTAAACAAAAAATAAAAACACATATTCACATTTTATGACATTGCATCATAAATTACCAATAACATTACATATATACACTAAGATATAATATAAGGTACCTTAATAAAAGCATAATACAACATTTCATTTGGGTTCAAGTTAAAATAACCATACATCAAAAGAAACATACAACATACCTATACATACATATATTCACAACAATTCAAAATATCTTAATACCATATTTTGATAGTTCTTAAACCAAAATATATAATTACTTGCTTTTATTTCACATCAATGACCCACAAGGATCTGATAGAGGTGGTGGTAGAGGTGTTTGTTAGAATGGTTTAAAGTCACATGAAGGTATTGCTAATAAGGAAAAAAAGTATGTAGTAGCATTTTGTTCATCATACTCACACTGAAGCCACTAAGCCCTAAGATCCAGATTTAAATTCAAGAATACTTCTCACTTTACTAGAACTTTGAAATATTTGATGGTAAAAAAATACGGATAACTCTTTCTTGGAATTTCATTTCCCATAATATGCAATGCATCCATTTTATTTAAATAGAATATAGGGAGCAAAGAAACACAATTTCATTTATTAATCTCCTTTAGTTAGTAATACCATCACATAATTTTTCAATTTGAGTGATCAATTTCTTTTCTAATAGTCTTTTCATTGGAGTTGGTTTTTTTATCTTTATTTTGTACTATTTCAATAACCTATTGGCTTCAATTAGATGCCTCCAAAAAGGTATTTACATATATTTTCATCTTTTGGTGCAACCTCATTCTCATTATCATGTTCATCTAAATCCCCAGACCTCTCAATAGGTGTAGCATCCGCCCTAGAAACTCTACTTGAAAGAACACTTGATGAATGTGCCCATGTATGCTTTTTAATTGCCACAATGTCATTAAACATTTGTCACAATAACTCATTCAATTGTAGCTCAATTTTTTTCTTCTTAAATACTTTATAATCATTATTTTCCTACATAATTTTCAATGACTAAATGTTATCTTCAAGATTCCAAAGATGACTATCAATATGGATTTTAACTAACTTAACATATTATAACATTGATGTAAGTAACACTAATCAGTATTTTTTTAGCTTATCATTCCTTAGTTGCATCAACTGTCTTCTTAAAAGAACACCACCATAAATCTATAGAATTCATAAGTAACTCAGTCCATAATCTCCACTCTTTTTTTAATGTGTCCTATTTATTTTTCAATTGAAATTTTTCATAGCTTCTTTGGTCCTAGCTTTAAAAAGGGAAATAACATTTTTTCACTCTTTTGAAATCATATGAGTTGTCGGTTTATTATCAACATTCACTTCATTCATACAAAGTTCACAAAATATCATTATGAGCTTGTCATCTCAAGTAGATTTGGTTGCTAAGGTAGTATCACCCTCAACAGTATTTTTTGTTTTCACCAACTATTATTATTTCAAATTTAATAAACTACTTATCAAATTATTTCAAACATAACATATTAGTAGGAAATAAGCTAATATTATAATTCAACAAAAAAAGATAAAAGTAACATACAAGGAATAAAATGGTTTACATTCATTAAGTAAGAGAATATTCTTTAATGCATTCATAGAAACGAAGGCAACATAAGGAGAACTTTGAATTATGAAACTTGATAGAGAAAATAATGTGGCCTATCTTCATGTTAGATTGTGCTTCGATAATGGAACATAACTAGTGTCTCCAAATTTCTAATCTCCTTATAAGTACTAAAGAAATAATTCATAAATATAGGTTCATTCTAATTCACCCTGGGGTGATCCAACTTAATTTATTGAAAAATCTCTTTATAGTTCAATTGGTAGATAACCCTTTGAATTCAATCAATTTATCCAATTGAAATTTGACTAAAGTGATAAGTTTTTAAAGGTTTTCTTTATTTGATAGCTATTTATTAATTTTTTGCATAGTAAACATGAATCTAAATATAATAAAGATAATATGGAAAATGGACCATAAAACAGATGAGAAAATTGTGCTGTGAAATGATTGTCTATCGCACCAATTATCATGATTTGTTATGAATGTTATGGTGATGATATACATAAATAAAAGAGACATTTTTCTTTGATAGAAAATATGTTTAATTGTATAACAGAATCCAATGGTTATTAGAATTTAACAAAACCACCAGTTCATGGAACACCAATGTGGTTTACATTCCACCATTAATTTCATTTTCACCAAAAATAATGAAAAAAAAAATTAGGCTTTAGCTAAAACCTATTATCGCCATCCATGGTGTCACTATGTTAAAAATTAGTAGTATACATGGTATGGTCTTTTGTTTTTTTTTTTTTTTCCCTAAGTCAAAAAAGTTTATTAATTAACTAAAAGATTACAAAATTAGCTAAAAGCTAGCAAAGCAAATAACATAGTTCTATGCAAGTTCAAAACAAAACTAATAAAACACCACCTAAAGGATACTAAAAAGACTAAACACTAAAAAGGTTACACCATTTCTTCTTACAAAACACTAGATCACATGTCTACAAAATCATACATTTAAAAAGCTAAAGGCCATAATAAAACTTCAACACAACTCTTTAGCAATAAAACTTAAATAATTACTGTAAATTAAATGAACATTTTTCAAGACCATCTCTATGAAAAGAAAGAATGCATCACTTACAAGCCAATTCAACTACCAACACAACCCAATCTAAATACAACATCTATAATCGTGTAAAAATCATCAAGTCTTACCTCATTATATTTAAATTTTGCTCAATTTCATGATTTTCAATTTTTTGAAGGAGATAATCCTTGAACAATTAAACATCCAGCCACTAGATTGATACTTGTTAATCTATGATATTAATAAAAAATACCAAGTTACTATTAGTATTTTGCATTTAAACCTTAACTTTTAAATAAATCAAATAAGAATAAAATAGAAAAATCTAAAGCAATCTTTATTTTGGATAAAAAAAATAAAAGAATCATACCTTTAAATGATTAAAACCCTATTCATTGAATAGCTTCAAAGTATCGACAGCTTCAACAAAAGTTGAAGGAGACAATAAAATAGAATAAGTGACAAGAAAAAGAGGTAACAATATGGATAATGATCCAATTTAGGGCTAGGAATTTGGGATAGTGATAGAAAATAGGAAGAAAGAAAAAAAAAGTGAAGAAAAGAAACAAATTTTAGTTTTTTTTTTTTAAATAAAAACTCATTTAAAGGCATGATAGAATAAAAAAAAAAGAGATAAAAAAATCTACTAGGATACCAATTATCCATTAACCCCTAAAGATCTAAATTTCAACTAGTGTTGGTGCGATCCATACACTCAAATGCAACACAATTGATGTTACTTAAATATGAATAATGGTGAGATTGGGAAAAATGAGTTAAACACAACATACTAAAGGTCGAGTTAAAACCAAATGAGGCCTTAATTCCATATTCAACTAAACTACATTCATGAATAAAAAAAAAATTACTAGTTATAGAGAATTATAATTATATCAAATAAAATATCAAATAAATCAACAATTCATTCAAACAATCAACTTATAGTTCATTCTCAAACTAACAAACAAATCAACCTCAACTTATAAACATAAATAATCTCAACTCAAACCTAAAACAATAAAAAAAATTATATCTACAGGCACTTTCATTCTCTTTTAGTCACATGGAATGTCTACACATTTAATCTCATAAAATCTTATAACCCTCATTACATCTTATATCACATACCTCATCCTATAAAGACTCTTTCTATTTATAAGCATACATTTACCAATAAAAAAAAACTTAATCATCAAACAATATTACCAATGAATCCAAAAATATCTCTAAAATATCTTTTACTAAATATTTGGGATTCAAGTCATGATTCACAATAATTTTCATCTTAATTCAAATTTTATTAAATCATCAATTTTTAAACATATTTGACTCCACTTGCAATAAAAGTTTGATATTATTTTATGTGTCTTCATCTTTATCTTCACCAAATTATCATATATGTGTTGAACTAAGTTTTGATACAAATTATTATGGTATCTTATCCCCATTTGTCTTCATTCGAGCTCTGGTTCCACTTTTATGATAAATACCAATTACCAAAGTAAAAGTAAATAAATAAACAAAAGAATACATAGATCTTATAAATAGATTCCACAAATCTCATTAATAAACTTTCAAGATTACAATCACCAATTCTTTTTTCTTTTACTATCTTATATAATGCCAAAACCCATTACACCTAATAACTCTCTCATAAACTCTTTCAAGATGTCTTGCAACTATCTAAAATAACAACTCAACCACACACATAACCCAAAACATAACAATTTATTTATATTCACCCAAAAACCTTTTAAATTAATTTACCAAACTAAAAAACAAGTTAATAATCAAACAACTTGACATTTAGTACTATTAATACTTTATTATAAATTACTAATTTTTCTAACAAATTGGTTGAATTGGTAAAAATCATATACTTCGCTTATAATATCTAAGTATAATTTTTGTTGTTAGCAATTTCTATTAATGGATAATTTGTAAATCCTTGCTAAATCTTGCAACATGATTTGACCTTGGAATGAGATAGCCTTCTATCACCTAAACTTTTAAATACAAACAAAATTACTAATTTCATTTTACTTTGATGAGAATATCAGATAAAATGATGAAGTTTATCCATATTATCTGGTATTCTCATCATACTTTTTAAGTACTTCAATTGCTATGGTTTAAAAAATAAAATACTTAATTAATTCTTAGTCTCTTGAATCAAAATACCACATTGAAATTTACTTGTATCTTAAGAAAATTTGAGGTGCTCTAAATTTTTATCTAGTGTTATTATTTAATCATTCATAAATGAAAATTTTTTTTAAGAGTTCTATTTATTTATGCTTTAATTTTAAAATTATAATTTGAAAAGTGAATAAAAACCACATAAATATATACTCATTATCTAGCTAAAGATTGAAAGTGCAACTTTGTATAGAATAAATGGATTATATAAAGGTAATGCCAAAGAACTCCTAAAATTTTTATTGTTTGGTAAGTATGTGTTTATCACTTAATCAACTGTTTAATTAGGTTATGAGAGTGACAAATCTTGTTATTGTTCATGCACCTTAACTTTCAAATGGTTGAATTCACCAACAATTTTTTTTTTCTAACATAGAAAGATCAACAATTCTAGTATAAAAATTTATATTCAATCCATCATCCATCTAACTATTTTTATTTTTTTATCCACATGATATGGGATTGGGATGATAAGGTTCAAACTTTCATCTTCCATATATTTTTAAGATTTCTTAACAATTAAATCAATAAGCTATAGACTCCATCTAACTACTTTAGTAAAATATAAGTGGTTATTTCTTTTTTACAAAAGAGGTAGTAATTTAGCATAGAAAAAGGGATTGTAGGTGCTATGATTTGAATTTCAAACTTGCTAAATGTCATCTCTTAAGAGTAGTTACATGAACCAATTGAACTAAACTCCAAATTAAAATACAAGTGATTATTTATATGCAATGAAAAAAAAAAGCCAATTATCTACATGAGAGTAATTTTCTCAATATGGAAGAGATTAAAAAACAAAAGCTTAATTCGTATCTAAATCAATAATTCTCGTATTGTATAAAAATGAAAAAAAGATTATAAGATGAAAAGGCCCAAGATATGGGTTAGTTTTTTTGTTTAATAATATTTTGGAATTGAAAGAAGATGATTGGTGGTAATGAAGAAAAAGAAGATAGTCTATAAACTAGTTTAAGCAATCAATAATATTTTACCTTAATGGATTCTGATGTTAGCTTTAAACTAAACAGCATAATATTTCAAAATCCATATATATTTGAATTATCTTTTATGGCACCGCTATACTTACCTTTCAGAGGGATTTTGGTAGATTTTTCAATATATATAGAAAGGTAACTCTCAGTCACACATTTTTATTTGACCTAAAACATGTACTCCCCCATCTATAGAAGAATTGCATTGAGGGATAGAGTGTCAAAATATGTAGCAACTTTCTTTATACATATTAAAAATAAAATTCTACAAATCTTTAACATTTTGAAGACAAATTTAGCAAACATCTCCAGCATTAATAAGTTTTCTTTTCTAACTTTCTAAGGAAAAAAAAAAGATGAGTATGAATTTTGTTTATGTACAAATAAAAAGTTTAATTACAATAAAACAATCTTGCCAATGTTACTGATGGTTGGTTTTCTAAGAAAATTTTATGGCTATTTAATTACTTAGACAACTAAATGGTTTTCACCATTATGTCTCTAGCACGTATGGAAATAAACGACACAAAAGGAAAAACCCTTAAATAATTGGTTAAGTTAAATCTACTTTTATGTGTATAAAAGGTAACAATAATAATATCGAAAAGAAAGATAAAAATGCTATAAGGCTAAGCAAAAGTATTTTAAAAATTAAGATAAATGTAATTACATTGTATTTATGATTTCTAAAACCTTTTGACATCATTTTAACTCATATTTATGTTCACAAAATTGAAGAAAAATTAGTATCATGCTAAGCACTATGATTTTCTAATGCTGTTTACTATGGCAACTTGCTTACAACATTACTAATTTTGTGAATTCTTGGCCAAAATCATGTTGTAATTTTTTGTCTATATTATATAGCATTACATTTTAAGCAATTTCAAATCTTTTGATAAATTAGATGTTTGGTGAGGCAAATAAGGTTGTAGGCTTATGTTAACATTTTTACCTAAGAAGTAGGTCTTGCTTGCTTACCTAATGTTATGACAGGTTGCATTCTTATCAATCTTCAAAACTAAAAGCAAGATCTATTGACTATTGCAAATACAAATTTTTCTTAATTGTTTTTTTAGCAATATTTTTTTTTAGGTAAGTGGTAGAATTGTTTTCATGTTAATTTGATCAATGCCAACTAAAAGAATTTGCAACTAAAAAAACCTTTAGAGTGCATTTGGTTTAGAAAAATCTATAAATTTTCCTCCAGAATCTTGATGATGGGTATTTGATTCTCATGTTTGGTTCAAAGTAATTTGATTAAGGAGAAAAATGTTAAATTCTCAATAATACTCAAAATCTCGAAATTAAAAACTCACTTTTTTTATGGTATTATAAGATTCTAAAAACTCATCAAATATTTATTAGAATTTAACACAACGATGATCCGTACTTTAAGATACCAAATCACTATATCATTCATTTTATTGTTAGATCATTTAGATTAATTATCAAATCAATAAAAATATTTTAAAAATATAAGTACTTTAAATAGATTAACCAATAATATGATAAATGAAAAAAATCATATTTCAAATAGTTTGATATTTAAAAAATTAAAATATAAGACATAATATAAGCAAAAAGAAATTAACATTGAAAAAGAAAATATACCCTCAGAACACTGTGAATATTTGATTTGAAAATAAATTGTATTTTGTAAGTTTGTAACTTGTAATTTATCTTTAATTTTGACTTGTTAAAATTTAAAATAAGTTATTTTTAATAAATAATTAAATAATAAGTTAACTATACATTTTATTGAAAAACTAATTTTAATTATAATTTTAAAATAATTTTATAAGCATATTTCAAATTTATCCGATTTAATAAAAATATTTGGTTCATTTATTTTTTAATTAAATCGATAACTCCAGACGGTTCTCCATGAATCAATTATAAAATCAATCCAATACTAAAATCAGATCGATTCTAACACCGAATTACAGCTTCGAACGATTTGATCAATTATCCGGTTTCGATTTTAATCTATGCCATTAATAACCTTTACAAAAGAAAAATAAAAACCAATTTCCACTTTTTTGCAATGTATTCCTAAATCCTAACGTGCCATGCTTTTTTGCGATTATAGAAAAGAAAAAACAAAGTTGATACTCTGTTGCTGGTGCTCGTGCACAACACGGTGGCCATTTACCAATGTAAGGATGAATAACGTAAGCCAGAGGCCAACTGCCCACACGCTGCTGTTTCACTTTAACTTCCATTTTGCACCCAAGCAAACGTTAACATATTTTATACTACTAATCTCAATCATTATACCTAAATTATATATTAATCAATTTACTATGATTTTTTGTTTGTTTTGGTCAAAAATCAATATCTTTAGAATCTTTGTGCTGTAAACTATAGAGTTAGGGAAAGAAAGAAATTTCAGAGCAATGACAAGAAAAAAAATGTACAAAAGTCCAAGGAGCATAACTTCTGTAGACCCATCATGTCAGTCTGCCTTTCCATCTCACCTTTATTTCTGTAGTCTTGTTTTTGTCGAAAACTTTTAGAGCTCCAAAAATCCCTAATTATCGGATGCAACCTCTCCAATTTATCTTAATTGCAAATTTAGAGTTTTATTAACAAATTTTTTTAAAAAAATTTTTTAAATTCTTTCTGAATTCAAAATCTCAAAATTTATTTTATATGTATATTCAAGTTTTTCTTAATTTTATTTGTAAAAATTGAATACATAAATATAATTACTTTAAAAGCATGCACCTTGATTTTTTAATGAATTTTTTCTCAAAAAAATGAAAATTTCTTTTTTCGATAATGGAGTTTTTCTTAAAAAATACTAGTAGTATTTTGTTAAGTAGTCCTAAAAAAAATTAAAAATAAAAAAAATTTAAATGAAGGTCAAAATACACTTATAAAAAAGAAAAATGAGAGAGAAAAAAGATTCCAATAAATAAATAAAATAGAAAGTTTTCTTATTATTATTATTATTAAATTAGTTCAACCCTGTTGGTACGTATATCTCTTTTTTCAACTAACAACCCTTTATCCTCCGCCCCATGCTCTCAACTCGCTTATATTTCTCAGCACTTTTCAACTCAAATAATAATTGATACTAAAAAATTAATCTACTCCTCCGGACCACAGCTGCCGCCGTATCTTCCGCCTATTTCTACTCAAAAAAGATGGAGAAAAAACTGCGTGTAGAGATAGACCAAATGCCTCCACGTGGAGCTCACCACAGGCGGGCGCACTCTGACACAACTTTCCGTTTCGACGATCTTATCCTCTTCGACCCTTCCGACCTCGATCTTTCCTCCCTTGACCTCCCACCTTCCTCCTCCAATCCCACTCCGCTACCCGTTACCCCCGTTCCCGCCGATTCCTCCGACGACTCCTCGTCCAACGGCCACCCCCCTCGCTCCTCCCACAGTAACCCTAGGCATAACTCTTCCCACCTCCGTAGTCTTTCTGTTGACTCTGATTTCTTCGACGGATTCGGGTTGACTGGACCCGCTATTTCCGCAGGAGCTGGAGATGAGAAATTTGGCGGGAAAGGAGGGGTGGGAGAGAAGAGAGTTCACCATAGACATAGTAACTCGATGGATGGGTCGACTACGGCGTCGTTTGAGGTTGAGTCTTTGATGACCGTTGATGGTGTAAAGAAGGCTATGGCTCCTGATAGACTCGCTGAGCTTGCCCTTATTGATCCCAAGAGAGCTAAAAGGTGCAATTTTCCCATGATAGTCTTTTTCTTTTTTTTTTTTGCTACTATTTTTTTTCTCTTTTAAGTTAAATTAAATTATGTCGAATTTTTTCAACAATTCATTATTAGTTGATTAAAAAAAGAAAGGTAATTATATGGTTTTTCTTCTTCTTCTTGTTTCCTTAATTTTGTTTTTCTCTTTGAGTTTTGATTTGTTATTCACCGAAGTCAAGTTTGTGTTTTGCCTCTTTGGTCAATCCTCCCCCTAGTTTCTTATTTCTTTTAATTTTCAGTTTTTTTTTGTTTTTTTTGTCTTTTGTTTTTAATATAGTATAGTAATTACTTTCCTTAAATTAAAAAATCAGTAGTAGAAAATATGTTGTCTTATGAATGTAATGAAGTTTGTTTTGTGTTGTAGAATTCTGGCTAACAGGCAATCGGCTGCGCGTTCAAAGGAGAGGAAGATTCGATACACGAATGAGCTGGAGAAGAAGGTTCAGACTCTTCAGACAGAAGCTACCAATCTCTCCGCACAGGTCACAATGTTACAGGTAAATGCACCTTATGCCTTTTTGGTTTAGCTTTACAGTTCACACCTCCAAAATCTTATCTTTTGCTCCTTTCTAGAATTTGAACTTTCCGGGTTCATGTATTCAAATGTTCACTTTTTTTTTTTTTGGTTATTTTACTTGTTATAATACAATAATACCTCAATCATTTAGACATGGTTTTCCAATTTCCACTGTTAAAGTCTGCTCTTCGCTGATTTTATCTTAATTAGACCTTGGCATAGCCACCGGTTCGAAGTTTTATATAAATATTATTATATGCATGAGACGCATGCTTGCAGATTCATTTATAGGTCAGATCGCATATGTGATAATCATAATTATTGTTGGAGACCTTATCCTTCTCATTGGGGACTTTATTTATTTGACTGCTAATAAGTTGTAGTTTTAATTTCTTCCTCTCAAACCAACTTGAATTTAAGGGGAAAAATCAACTTCCAAGATACTTCTTTGTCGTATATATGCATAGAATTCTCTTCATTGGAACTAGGGTGGAATGTAATTAAGGCTTTGTATTGCTTCCATCTAATCTAATTAATGCTGCCAGTATCTCTAGCTACTTTGCACCTTTTGAGAAGTTCCATTGTGTATTTTATTTTACAAATTCTATTTCTGATACACTTAGTTACCTTATATAAAAATCATTGATGAATCCTTGAATAAGATGGGGAAAAAATCGAAATGCATGTGAAATAGTTGTGTACCTTTTCTATCTGCATTCAGTAGGAGTAATTTTCCATGCTTAAATTTGTACATTTCTATATATCCACCACTTTTGGTATTAAAGGGGGTATGCCTGTGTAGGTTGGACTGGGATTTAACTTCAGCCCCATACATCTCTAAAAGGGTGCGTGTGGATTGCCCTAGAACGCAAGTATTGAAAAAATTTCTAGCTGAAGAAAGATCAAAGAAGCATGGCACACTCCAATAGGCAACAAAACACTAGGTGAATAAATATTAAAAGGGTTGTGTTTCCTAAAGTCCTAATTCAAGAGCTCTAATACCATGTTAAATTGGGTAACCAATTGAAGAAAAATTAAAGAAGCATTGCCCACTCCAATGGGCAACAAAACACTAGGTGAAGAAATATTAAAAGGGTTTTGTTTTCTAAGATCCTAATTCAAGAGCTCTAATACCATGTTAAATTGGATAACCAATTATCTCAAAAGCTTAAGCTGATAGGAAATGACCCTACTATTATATTTAAGTTCTAACAATATAAATAAATTCATAAATAAGTAAAAAATAATTGAATAAATTATCATAAAATATATGATCATTTTTAAAATGAAATAATATGTATCAATATTTTGAGTGACTAAAAATTTTTAAGATTTTAAAATGTAAATAAAATTAAAAATATATAGAAAAATAAGAAAAAATAAATAATTGAATATTAATTTATGAAATATATTACTATCATTCTTTTTTTAAAATAATTATTTTTATTAATTTTCAATTATTTGTTACCAAATTATTATTTAAAATAAAAAATTTAGTAATTTTTAATTATTTATTAACTTTATAAATGTGTAAAAATTCCATTATATACAAACTTTGATATAATATCCTTAATAGTCATTTTCTCTAATTATGAGACTTAACCTCACCCCTACATTTGTTTTGCTATCCAAATATATATCTTATTACTGATTTTAATTTCATTGTTATAGTAACCAATCTCACTATTACATTAATTAATTTCACTTTTATTTAATCGTTGTTTTCAATCTCACCGAAATTAATTTCACCGTTCATCCAAATGCTTCCTAAAACAAAACAACACTATTTCCCTTTGCAGATCTTCCTTCTGATCTGCCTCCCTATTAGTATTTCAACCTCATAGTTAGTTCAGGAACCTAGTGTTGTCTTTAAATGAATTTAGTGCAAAGAGATATTACTTTGATATTTTCTAGCTACAGGTATTTTAACCTTTAAATTTTCTTACAAGCATGTACTTGAAAATTTCCGCTTTATTTTCCACATATTACTGGTTATTATCAAGCATATCAGTGTGGTTTCTTATAAGATTCCATAGATGATCAGTTACAGATGTAGCACTGGATTAGGAAAGAGGAAGAAAGAAGTAAATAGAGGGAAATCAGAGGGGGAAAATGATAGAAAGAAATAGAGGAAACTCTGCTAGAAATCTAGAAACAATGGAAGGAAAAGAGATAGCTAGTGAAAAATCTCATTTCATAATTTCTCAATGAACCTAAGCTCCTGGAAACTGAAATGAGATAAGTACCTGGTAATCAGTCTAAAATAACCTAAACAATTTAAAATATGCTGAATATAAATATTATCGTTGATCATATAAAATATAATTCTAGTAATACTATAAAATCCTTAGAAGTTTGTTTTTTCAATCATCTTATTTTTAGCCCTCCTTTGTTAGTTATCCAGTTGTAAATTCATAAAGTATTAATCTAATCAATGTGCTTTTTGAAGAAGGAATAGCATACATGTGTACTTTACATGGCTTCCTTTGGTTGACGTGTCAATAGTCATGTCTGCCTAAATTGTTGATTGATGATCGGTTTGCTGGTTGCTCCTGCAGATTCCTTGCCTAAATTTCTGTTTACTTATTTGCTTTGTCTAGTTTGCACTATTTACCTGATGTGGTTCTCACGGGGACTGCTTAGTTATCATGCACCTAATGATATGACTGTATTTGTAGAGTCCTATCCGCTAATTTCTGCTGAAGTTGCTAACCTTGAAAGCACCTGCCTTGCATCGTTGAGGCTCAAATATTTGTTTAATGCACCCACATGAAGGATGGGTACCAATTCTAATATATTTCTCCTATGATGCAGAGAGACACTACTGGGTTGACCACTGAGAATAAGGAACTCAAACTACGGCTACAGGCTATGGAGCAAGAAGCACAGCTAAGAGATGGTATGCATGCTTTTCGCACTTTTGCACTACATACTGCAATTATACTGGTGGTGGCTGGGAGCATCATAAATGAAAGTGATTGCATTTTTGTAGTCCATCATCAGTTATGATGGAGTTGATAAAACCATCGAAACTCTGCCATTATTGCATCATGTGGGTCCAGTGCATTTCATAATTTAATGAAATAAATCATAAATTTAGAAGTGTAAAGAAAAGGACTTAGTTAATATGGCATGTAAAAAAATGTCACATTTTTGTTTCCATATGGTTTTCAGCTGCCCGATAGACATTGTCATAATAATACCATAACCAATCCTAGTAGGTCATCAATCAGGTCCATGGAGTTAACAAATAGATGTTGTCATTATAGCATAACCAATTCCTATAGATATTTAGTGTTGATTTTTCTATGGTTTGCAGCTCTGAATGAAGCATTGAGGGAAGAAGTGCAACGGCTTAAGATACAAGCTGGTCAAATGTCGGCTATGAATAGAAATCCTTTCAATAGAGGACTACCTCCTCAATTTTTACCCCACCAACCCACTCCACATCACTTTGCTGTCCAGCAGACCATCCAACAGCAGCAGCAGCTACAGATGCCTCAGTCATCCACCAACAACCAAACTCTCAATGGACAGCGTCACTTGGATTTTAACCAGAGGGCTTAGTTTCTAGTTTGAAGCTAATGCTTGGAAAACATAAGAAAATTCGTTCAAGATAGCATCTTGTACATGTAAGTATGTGTATGCCTTGCAGGTTAAGGTTGTGAAAGAGTGTCAGTCGGATCAGTCCCTTTGTGTCAGTGTCACTTCACGTATGGCTTTATCACCATTGGAGTAGAAATGTATTTCAATGTGTTGTTTAGGGAGATTAGGGTCTAATTTTATTGCATAATTGATAGCTAAATGATGTTGTAACTAATCTTTATTTCTATAGAATAATTATCCACTGGAGATGGTATATAACTTTGATGTATGAATATGTATTCCAAGGAAAGGAAACCCCTAATGGTTTTTGCACAGCAAGTGTTTTTGGTATATTAGCAGACCCGAGGCTAAGGGGGAAAGAATTTGAATTAATCACTGTCCCGACTTCAAACATAAAATCAAAGAATTGTATCCCAGCGTGCAAATCTTGTTAGATTATATTTGCGCTTGTAAAGTTTTCAATTAGATTCTTTTCCTTAACCATAATCACTTTCCTCGGATCAGCGGTTTTTTTTTTTTTTTGTTACTGTGCCCCTTTGTTTTATTTTATCTTTTTTATTCATTCAATTGCGTGGCTGGCTGATTGTTGCATACAAATATTGGTATAACATTACATTAGTATGATAGTTAATAGTTTAAGAATTCATATTCAGCAGGCCCTTTTATATGAGCAAGACTATCCATACTGATGTAACTCTGGAGTTTAATTGAAAATCTTTTTGGTATAATACAGTTTTAAAACAAATCTGGAACAGGCTGGACTGGCAATGGAAATGATGTCAGGAGTTTTTTTTATATGAAAAGAAAAAAAAAAAACCTAATCCGGTGACCAAGATACTTGAGAAGAATTCTTGGAATATGATGATATCTTCAAGATGAAGAGCATACCTTGGAAAACGCTCTATGTCTGGGAACACGTCTTCAAAGATTCCTGATCATCTGATCCTCAACAAGGAATGTATATTTTCTATGATAGAAGAAACATTTTGTTAGTTATTTTCAGCATGTTATATTATTATTACGCAGCAAAGCGTTTCAATTTGTTTAAAGTCTCGTCCATCCACTGATAAAAAAACATACATGTCACAGTCAAAAGCTCAAAATTATACAACCATCGAGTATTTGCAAGTAAATGTTTACTAACCACAAAGGAAAACAGTTTTATTTCTGAAGTTTCCTTCAGATTATTCCGATTATGTCTTCAATGATTTAAATTATGTTTGCTTTCAGATTATAATCAAAGACCAGTTTATGCATTCTCTTTTATACCAGAAAACAAAACCGGGTTGATGTCTAAGCCAACGGCTATTTATGCAAGTACGTAGTTTTTCTAGCTATCATGATCTTGTTTTGACCCAACTTTAATCTGTATACAGAGAGTTAGCATTTGTTTTCTTCCTATTTTTCTGACCTTTCCTTTTTCCTTATTCGGCTGACAGAGTACATTCTCGTGTTCCTATTTGTATTCTCAGCTTTCCGCTTAATGCATATATGGCTGTCACCAAAAGCAATGGAGGGGATCCCTGGTAGCTAGGGTTGGCCTATAATAGGCGAAAAGTTGTTCAAACTCCTCTGGCAAATACAATTTGCTTTTGGTATGCGTAACCAAATGAAACATTCTTTATGTTCTGATTTAGACGCCTGATAGCTAAACCCCATTTTATTGATGGTTTGAAAAAATACTTATACTTTATCAACCGTCAGGCAATTGAAACACTAGACCAATGGCCTGGGTCAACAGTATTAGTCCTTGAAGATGCTTCTTCAGTTGAGTTTTCAATATGGTAAAGCAAATTTCCTGGTTAATTTTTATCTGGAAAGTGGACTGAATCATTTCCGTTTTACAGTTCACTCTCAAAGTAATAGGCAACATGATAATGAGCATAGAACCCAGCGGTGATGAGCAGGAAAAGTTTAGGGTCAATTTCAAACTCATTTATTCTTCATTTGCTTCCTTGACCTTTAAAATCCCGGGAACAGCTTTCACGCTAGTTGCAGGTCATGGGACTGCAGCTCTTACATGGCTCATCAAATTCCTGGGAGAAAATCCAACAGTTCTAGAACAGCTCAGAGTAATGTTTGCTTGATGTTGTTCAAGCTAATTCTAGTTTCTTCCACTTGACATTTTAAAACTAGAATCTGGAGTGGCTTTGCAGAGGAACACCTGTAAATTCAAGCAAATAGAAAAAGGATCAAACTATCGTACATGGTTGGAAGTTAATAACTTGCCTTACACTACCAAAGCGAGCAGCAACCTCAAATTTATTTGCTTATATAATATATATTATTAATGCATATATTGGAGGCTCACTGTGGACTAATACTTTCACACAACAAATTCAGGTAATTAGTGAAACTCTCCTAAGGCCGCAATTTTGCCATGGTTTTCAAGAAAAGATGCCCAGGATTTGAGATTGATGGTTTATTAGCTTTACTGTATCAAATTAACAGCAATTTCTGATATTTCCTGCAGAAATATAGTTATGATACTGATACGCGCCAACAAAATTTGGGAAAAGATCAGAGAAAAGGAGAGAGAGAAAGAGAGAGAAAAAAAATAGTAAGAAAGAATGATTGAAAACTTTTCTGTATTTTTCTTCCATTCAGAACAGCTTATATATTTACTGCCAGGTATACAATAACTGTTTTGTAATATTTCACCAGCTAGTATAGGAATTACATGCATACTAACAAAATCTATTCTCATCCCATTATAAAATCCTTGGTCCAGCTAGGGGCTTTTCTGACACGACTTGGGCCATGATCCTTGGCTGGCAGCTGACTCCCATTATTCAGACTTGGATTTCTATCATTGCTCCCTTCTTCGGCAGCAACCTTGTCCTTAACGTTGAAGTGAGGACATTGCAAGGCAATGTCCTGTTCCCACTCCCAGAAGGCTTCATCAGGTGGTAGATTTTTTCACTGTACGAGCTGTTTAAGAAATTGATCATTGTGTTGAACTTGTCTGGTTTGGATAATCCTATCAAGTTCAAGAACTGGTTGATCATTAATCGCATCCTCTGGTAAAGGGCATGAAATTGTTAGGCCAAAAGCCCCAATCTAATTCATATCAGCGGAAGTATAATCAAACAATGAATTAAACACATAAGTGATAACAATTTAAGATGGTTCGGTCTAATCGACCTACGTCTATAGATGAGAAACAATATCTATTAGTTGTAGAAGATTATAAACAAATATCAAATCAAACACTCGTAACTAATACCCATAGACTCTCTCAATCTCCTTTAGTCCTATGGAATATTTTCAATCTAAACAAATACATCCCACGTGCACTCTTTCAACGCAAACAAACATATACCCATATGTACCCATTCATCATACCTATGTGGACCTTCTTAGTCTCCTCTAGTCCACTCATATGCACCATACAAACATACACACGTATAAGATGTAAATCTCTAGTAGTCTTATGGGGTGTCTATCCCATAAAACTCCACAACTCTCTTACATCTTTTTTTCATACCTAATCCTATAGAGACTTCACCTATTTATAAGCATACAAACTTGCCTATTAAAAATCATTTTTCTCTTAGAATTCTTCTTCTGCAAGTCAAACTTACATTTTGAGAATCTTTTTTCTCTTAGAATTCTTTTTCTGCAAGTCTTATTATCCATCAAGCAATATCTAACCAATCCCAAATAAATCTATTATGAGATTTGAGTCATTATTCTTAACAGAAATAAGTTGAGGCTATTTATGGAATGCTTTAAGGAAAAAAAGATGAAAAACATGATGTATCTTTGTAGACTGTGGAAGTTTCACTTCATAAGCTACTTGGCCAATCTTTCTGATAATTTGGAATGGACCAAAATATTTCTTTGCCAGTTTCTGATGAAGCCTACAAACCACAAAGCACTGTCAATAAGGTTGCAGTTTGACAAACACTCCATCCCGTTCCTTAAATACACGTTTAGCTATATTACGACTAGCTTGCATTTTCATAGAGTTTCGAGCATGTTCTAGGTTTGTTTGTAACCTGGATAACAAATTCTATCTCTTACTTAGGCTGTCATCAAATGAAGCTATATTAGAGCTACCAACAATATATGAAGCAATTGTAAAAAGTGAAAAACCCTAAACAGCTTCAAATGCGTCATACAAATGGCACTATGGAATGATGTGTTATACCACCATTTGGCCCAGTGTAAAATGCGAACCCAGTGCCGTAGTTGTTCACTAACAAAGTAACGTAGATAAGTTTTAAAATAGTAACTAAAAACCTCAGATTATCCATCAATCTGTGGATGGTAAACACTGTTAAGGCATAATGTGGTCCCTTACAGCTTAAAAAACTCTTTCCAAAACTGACTGGTTAATGATGGATTACAACCACTGACTATTGAATGTGGTAAGCCATGAAGTTGTGCAATTTCCTTAGCAAAATGTTCAGCCAATTGTGGAGCTCTGATCAAAGAAGGAATGGCCACAAAATAGGCATATTTGGAAAAATGATCCATTACAACCTAAATAACAGACTTGCCTTGGGACACTGGATGATGTGTGATGAAATCCATTGCCACGTCTTGCTAAATGTGAGAAGGTATGGGCAGTGGTTACACAATCCTCTTGGCTTTAAGGTTATATATTTTGCTTACTGGTATGTGTGACATTCTTTGATAAATGTCTTAATTAATTCTTGCATATTTAGCTAGTAAAAGTTTACAAATAATTAAGCGAGAGTCTTTGAGATACCGGTATATCCCCTCATTAAGGAAAAATGAAACTCTTCGAGTAAGGTTTGTTGTAAGCCATGCCCATCAAGTATTGTAACATTGCCTTCAAACCAAATGAGTCCATTATAAGAAAAAAGTGCAAAAGGTGAGCTATTGTCTTGCTCCACCTTTTTCATTAATGCATTACCATTTATAGAGGAATGATAATATTGTCAAAGGTCATCCAAGAATAAGAAAACAAGCCTTGTAATTGCATTATAATTGGCATTGGAAGTATGGCAACGAGAGAGAGCACTAGCCTTTTGATTATGTTTGCCAGGGTGATATTGAATGGTATATTGAAATCCCAAAAGTTTGACAAGCCATTTTTGCTACTCTAGAGTATGAATGGTTTGAGACATAATGTTCTTGAGACTTTATTGATCTGTGTAAATGGTAAATGGCCTACCAATCAAATATTGTTGCCATTTGTGAACTGTTTTTGCTATAGCAAACATTTCTTTAGCATAAGTAAAAGCCATCTGCATTTAGAGACTCAACTTTTTGCTAAAATAGGCAAATAGATGACCCTATTGTGACAAAATAACAAAAATAACAACATTAGAAGCATTTATTTCCAAGGAGAATGGTTAGGTAAAATCTGGTAATACCATATACGCAATGTAGTCATAACCATTTTGAGAATTCAAAAGGCAGTGGTAACTTCAAGAGTCCACTAAAATTTGTCGTGCTTGAGCAAGTCTGTAAGTGGTGTTGCGATTGTTGCATAATGATGAACAAATTTTTGGTAGTATCCAATAAGACCAAGAAATCCCTGTAATGTTTTGAGTGATTATGGAGGAGGCCAATCCATAATAGCTACAATCTTCGAAAGGTCAACTTACACCCCTTTGCCACTAATGACATGGCCCAAATAATCAATAGAAGAATATCCAAAAGAAACATTTAAAGAGCTTAGCATAAAACTATTGATCTTGTAAGAATTGTAAGACCTATGATAAGTGAAAGATATGAGTATCCCAGGATGGACTATAGATTAAAATGTCATCAAAGAAAACCAAAACACATATTCAAAGTAGAGGCCAAAATAAGTGATTCATGGTAGTTTGAAATATGGAAGAGCATTCGTCAAGCCAAATGTTATGACTTAGGAATCAAATAGCGATTTAATAGCAGAATAGCGGCAGCAAAATTAAGGTAGCGCCACCATGCACCATTGTTATTGGAGGAAATGCAATTAAGAAATTTATTCACAGTCAAAATAGTACGTAATGGTCACAAAATAACGACAATAATGGACCGTTATTACCGTTATTCTCGTTTTTTTACTCACGGTTCAATAGTTCATGTTATAAGAAAAAAAACAAAATTTTTGCATTGCCAAAATAAAGCAATAAGCTTGTAAAAGTAAAAGCAAAAGCAAAAAATAAAACTCAGAATCTCAGATCCTCAGTATCAAAATCAATCTAAAAATAAATTAGAAAACAGACAAATTATTTATTAACCATTCAATCGGCATTTCAACAGCAACCCTAGCTCAATCCGTAAATTACCCAAATTCAAATCAGCCTCAAGTTCTCAATCAACAATCAAGATCAAATATTGTAAGAAGAGAAAGTTAAACTACTTTTTTTTTGTTTGCAATATTTTTGTAAAATGATGTCTATCTTTGTGAGAGTTTAAAAGAGACAAACGAGGTATTCTGTAGGCACTAGGCAAGTGATAGTGATGAGGGGATGCGAGAGAAAATGAGAGATGAAAAAAAAAGAGAGAAGAAAAAGATTTTCGAAGGCTAGACTCCAGAAACATGAAGAAAATGAATAGAAAAGAGCAAGCTGGGTGCCTAAGTCTACGGGGATTAGGCAAAATTGAGGACTATTTGGACTATGTGGGTGGATAAGGATTGGGTGGGGTAGGGTGGGATAAAGTGGGGGGTAGGGCCGTGGGAGGGGTGAGGGAGTGTTGGTAGATGAATTTTTTATTTAATTTTGTAATTAATTTTTAAAATTTTTTAAGATAAAATTTAATTAGAGGTTTTAAAAATTTATAATTAAAAAAATTAAGGGATTAATGATTTAATATAATATATAGAGATTTTAGATGAAATTTGATAAATTTTTTTGTATAAGTTAGATAAAAAAATATTTAAAATTAAATATTATATTTTAATTTTGTTATATATGAATTTATGATTTTGTATTTGAAATTTAATAATTTTTTTTGTTGTTTTGGTATTTATATTGTTGTCAATTTTTTTGATATTAGATTAATTCTTATTATTTTTGTGTAATTATTGAAGATTTTATTTATTATATAATTATTGAAAGAATTTGTGATAAAAAAAATTATATCAATTAGTATATCAAAAAGATTAAGTTACTTAATAAATTTAGTGTTTTATGATCTATTACTCTTATTAAGATTAAAAACTAAAAATTAAAAAATATAAGTTGGAAAATTTTATTAAAATATAAGTTTGAAAATTTTTAATTTTTGAAATTTTTTTAGATAAAATCTAATTAGAGGGATTAAATATTTATAATTAAAAAATTAAGAGATTAATAATTTAATATGATATATATAGAGATTTTAGCTGAAAAATTTTGATAAATTTTTTTGTATAAGTTAAATGAAAATTAATTAAAATTAAATATTATATTTTGATTGTGTTATATATTAATTTATAATTTTGTGTTTGAAATTTAATAATTTTTTTGTTATTTTAGTATTTATATTGTTGTCAGTTCTTTTAATATTAGATTAATTCTTATTATTTTTGTGTAATCATTGAAGATTATATTTATTATATAATTATTGAAAGTTATTTGTGATAAAAAAATTTATATCAATTAGTGTATCAAAAAGATTAAGTTACTTAATAATTTAGCATTTTATGATCTATTACTCTTAAGATTAAAAATTAAAAATTAAAAAATTTAGCGTAAATTCAATTTTTAATGATGCAATAAGTAATATTAATATTTTAAAATATAAGTTTATTTTGTTTTTATACAAAATAGCAAATATGTCACTACGTGAAGAGTTCTCAAGTAAAGGAGTAGAGGGCACGCCAAGTGACGATATCGGTTAACATTTTGGAACACCTGTGCCAATACAAAAAGAAATGTTTCATGTAAACTTTATGGTAAAATTGTAAAAAGAGGAATAACACGTTTCAGGGAACACATTGCTCATAAAAATGGTAATGTTGCACCATACCCTAATGTTACTGGTATGTTATGTTTTAATAATTCATTTGAAAATATTATTGTTAATTTTTCAATAAAAATTATAAAATTACATAAGCATGTGCAACTAATTTTTCTCTTTTTTTAAACTATATTATTAAAATGTATTGTAAAAGAAAGTGTAATGAAATTTCTTCAAGAAAGCAAATAAAAAAAAGCTGACAACAAAATGAGAAAAAAAAGAATTTTTATCACAGTTAAGAGGGGAAGATGATTATGAAGGATTTATTGATGAAGACATCGCTACTAGACAAGCCATGCGAGATAATATCCAATCACAACATGAGTAGTATAGAAAACAAAAATTCAAACAAAGAACTAGTGGTTGGAGTAACATATATGAAGAGGGATGAAGCTCTCATGGCTCAGTTGCTGAATATTTTGAAGAAATAACAAGAAAATCAACTCCAAATGAGTCTAAATTTTCATTAAGGGGAGCTATACCTAAATTGGTTAGAAGCAAGAGTTCAAGGCAACCAAAAGTAAGTGATTCATTTTTAAAGACCTTAAGAAGAAATATGGATGAATCAGTATCAAAATTTTTGGTATATGATTGACTTCCTTTTCAGTTAGCAAATTCTCTATGGTTGTATAATTTGATTTTTGTGGCAGCAAAGGTTAGCCAACATGTAAAATTTCTAACACCTTATGAGGTTTCAGATGTGTATTTAAAGTCTGAGTATCAATAAGTTCATGAATGGGTTAATGGACTAAAAGCTCATTAAAATGAATTAGGTGTCACTTTGATGTGTGATGGTTGGACCAATAATTTGAATCAAATGCATATCATTAACTTCCTTATTTATTGTAGTAAAGGGACTATTTTTTGGAAATCTGTAAATATCTCAAGTGTTCCTAGTAGAGATGTAAACTTTTACTACAGATTATTAGATGAAGCTATGAAAGAAATTGGAAAAAAATACATTGTTCAAATAGTCACTGATAATGAGGTAGCACTTAAGGTCGTAGGAAAAAGACTAATAGAGAAGTGAAAACATTTGCATTAGACAACATGTTCAGCTCATTGTTTGGACTTATACCTTGAAGATATTGGTAAGAAAAAAATATGGCAAAGGTTTTGGATGATACAAAAAAAATGACTTGTTTTATATACAATCACATTTTGATTGTTAATTTGATGAAGAAATATACACAAGGGAAGCAAATACTTCATCCTACTCTTACCCGATTTGCCACTTATTTCATATAGTTAAAAGAAAAAATGAGGCAAAAGTAAGGTTTGAGAGAGATGTTCAATTCAAAGGTTAGTACTTAGTAATTAGTACAACTATTTAAATCTAGCATCTTTTTATGATATCATTATTTAAAATATTAATTTAAAATATATTACTCTAAAAATTTATTGATGAATATATAAGAATTTAAAGAATAAAAATGGGGACAACAAAAATCAGGACCTGCTTATGAAGCCAAAAAAATCATTTTGAGAAAAGATTTTTGGAAAAAACAAGCGATATAAAAGTTTATAAACTTTTGGTAAAAGTACCATGCCTTGTAATGAAAAACCAACAATAGGCTTTATTACGAGGCCATGGATAAGGCTAAACAAGCAATTCAGCAAAATTATTATTATTTTACTAAATATGAAAAGATTATTGATAATAGATGGAGATTCATGCACTTTGACTTACATTCAACTGGTAAATAAACCAAGAATATAGATGTTATTTAAAAAATATGTTTATTTTTTATATTTAAATTGCTTATATATTTATTTTTTATTACTTTAATATAATATCATTATGAATTATGTTTAGGTTACTATCTAAATCCACAATTTCAATTTGGAGTGGAACATTCTGCAAATGTATTTAAACAAACATTAGAAGGTATAAAAGTAATTATTGAAAGATTAGAACCTTTGATAGATACTCAAATCTGAGTGATTAATCAGGTTAGTATTTAATACTATTTTATAACTTTAACACTTATTTTATGTATTAAAAATTAAATTATTTTTTATTTATTCATTTATTATTGTATTTTCAATCGATATAGTTGTTATTATTTCGAGAAAAGTATGAAACTTTGGTACTCCACAGGCACAAAGAGCTTGGAAGCAAATGAATCCAAGTAAATAGTCAATTAAATAATTATAATTTATTTATATTATTTAATTATATAGCACATTCAAATTTAATTTAAATAATTTTATACAGCTGAGTGGTAGATGATATATGACACTTGTGTTCCTAAATTACAAAAACTAGCAATCAAAGTGCTTAGTCAAACAACATCTGCATCAAATTGTGAACATAATTGGAGCACATTTAGCTATATTCACACCAAAGCAAAAAATAGATTGAAGTTTGAAAGACTTAAAAAACTTGTATATATATACTACAACATGAGGCTAAAGATGAGACATCAGAAAAGAATGAGCATTGATAAGATAAATAATAGTTTTAATACTATTAGCATTGATCATATTTTTGAAAATGATGATCCACTAATAGAATGGCTGCAAGAGAAAGAAAATCCTCTATTAGATAGTCAAAACTCTGATTGGTTGCCCGCGGATAATTCTGACAATAAAAATAATGTTGAACAATCATGTTAATCTCAAAAAAAGAATGTCTCATTCAAGTTGAAGTTGAACACCAAATCAGAGTGATGATGGTAGGGGTTTAAGTCTAGATGATGATGATGATGATGATGGTGATGGTGATGGTGATGGTGATAGTGATGGTGATGGTGTGAATTTTGGTGATAATATGGATGCAAATCGACCTTACAACCCACTTGAAGAAGAATTTGGGCTTACTGCTACTGGTAAACTTTTCATTAATATGGTAAAATACGGAGTAAATCCATTTGCTGAATCTAGTGAGGGTCAAAGTGCACGTGTAGCTCGATCAAAAGGAAAAGCCAAGATGCACCACTATAATATTTCTAAAGGTTCTTCATCTTCAGGTGGGAGACCAAATTATAGTAACTTTGAGTATAGTGAATCATCTACTAGTACTCAAGGATGTTAGTATCCATCGAAACAATTTAATTTTCAACCTCTTTATGGTTATCAACCTCTATATGGTTATTATCCACCTCAAATGTATCCTCCACCTCCTCAAATGAATCCTCCACCTCAAATGTATCATTTACCATAAATGTATCTCCTAGCACAAATGTGTCATCCTTAAATATATCATCCACCTCAAATGTATCAAGAACAAAAGCCACAGGGATAAAGATGGAATCAACTTGGCTCTCAAAGTGAAGATAGAGAATTTAATCCTCTTTGTCATTCTACCATGAGATAAAATTTGAAATATATATAAATAATTGTAGTTGATAGAATTTGAAATTATTATATTTTTAAGTTTGTAATTTTATTAAATGTAGACGCTTGGTATTTAACATATTATGTTTTGTTAACATTTGATTTGTCTAAAATTAATATTGAATATGAACTTGGCCAAGAAAAATTTTGTAGATAAACCAAATATGAATGCTTTATTATAATCTAAATAAAATTTTGAATAACTTTTTTAGAAAATAAAAAAAATAGAGTGTCATGAACTATTTTTAAAATCATTAAATAAGAAATTTTATAATTATAATTATTACATTTTATAATAAATTATATAAAAAAATTCATGACCGTGATAACCGCAATGATCGTAATGATCTCTATTATATCCAAAAACGCGATAAATGCGACGCAATCGAAAATGTGACAACCACTGTTATTTAAATCCTTAGTCATGACCAAGAATTCGAAATGGCCATATGATGTACGAAAAGTAGTCTTATGCACATCTTCAGAAGCTACACGAATATGATGTTAGCCCGCACGAAGATCAACCTTGGAGAATATAATGACAACATGCAATTCATCAAGCAACTTATCAACTGTTGGAATAAGAAACTTGTCTTTGATAGTAGCAACACTAAGAGCTCTATAGTCAACACAAAAATGCTAAGTGCCATCTTTTTTTTGAACTAGTAAGACTGGAGAAAACAAGGAACTTGTGCTGGGCCGTATAATACCATCATGTGGTATCTCTGTCATGAGCTTCTCCATGTCATTTTTTTTGTGCATGTGGGTATCTGTAGGGCTTGATATTCATTGGCTTGGAGTCCGACAGTAAATGAATATGGTGGTCATAAGGCTGTGAAGAAGCAAGGCCATGAGGAACATCAAACACCTTCTGAAATTTGTGTAACAAAGATTGTAAAGCTAGTAACGTAACATTTGTATTTGACATCTGAGAAGATGGGGCTATCATCGATAGCAAATGTGTAGAGGTAATGGCTTTTGTATAAAAGACTATGGCTAAAAGATAAAATGCTTAGTACATTTGTTAAACCAAAACTTGTAAAAAAAAAGTAAGCTTGTAGAAAACTTGATCTTGGAAATAAAAGAAAGATTGTATTAAAAGGAATTTTAAAGAACAATTATATTAAAAAAATTTAGAAAACAATCTTGTATTGGCAAATATGTCACCTAAGCCAATAATAAAAAATTATAAGAAAATTAAAAACTAAAGAAGAGAAAAAAAGAATGGTGTGAAGGATGATGAACAAGTGAAAAAGCATTACCTATTATAGGCATAGGTTCGGCTATAGGGTTCAAATGCTAAAAGATCAAGCTAATCTTCATCTTTAAGTGGTTGGCCAATCATGATCTTTTTATGCTTGGAGAGGTTTGGCCGAATAAAACTCTTGAAACTTTATCTTAGCCTATTGATCGTGCTAACTTCAATCTTCTTAGTATGTTTGGCTAAGGTTTGATTGCAAGACAATGTATTGAAGTTAATCCAAACTCTTGTAATTCAAATAGCTTAAGTTCTTCTCGATATATAACTTTTCAAAGATGACACAAAAGAATCATGATGGAGTACATACACTTTTGGCTGAATGCTCTAGTGTCCATGTTAGCTTAAAATTCTTCAAATATGATTAAAATCCTCTCAAAACTTAATCTAGCTGAATGGTTTTAAAGTTTTTGTGCTTATGAAACTGTTTGAATGGACATGCAATCTTCATGGGAATGACCAAGCTGAATTGTGGTAAAGTCCTTTGAGCATGCAAACTTTTCTTTTTGGCCAAATGGATCAAGTGTTTAAAGGTGAAAAGGTTTGGTTATATTCTTGCCTTGCATGGTTTGCAGGGTTATCACATCCAAGGTCTTAAAACCCTAAAAATCACAAAATTAGCATAAGGCACCAAAAATCCATCAAAATTTAAAATCTTGCACCTATTCTAACATGTAAAATCACTATATAATTAAGTGCTATCAAACCCCTACACTTGAATCTTTACTTGTCCATAAGCAAAACTCTCAAATCAACAATACTAAAAATCACTATACATACTCATAAAATCAAGATTTCATAAACTTTCATTTCTGTACTATTGCATAATACAAAATTAATTATAAATATAGATTCACAAGAAATTCTTTCAAAAAACAAGCTTTCAATATCTTATGCTCTTTATACATATGAAATTACTCCATCTTCAATTCATACACATAACTCAAGTAAAAAGAATGTAAAACATTTCATTACATTTCAACTTAAAGACAAAATAAACTTTATAGGTTCAGTTTCTCTTTCCCTCTTCACTAATGTTAGATTTACATCATTGACTCTAGATCAAAAGTTCTTTAAGGTTTAAAATGTAAGGCTTAGGTCAATATAGGAAAAAGAAAATTTTAGGTTTAAAACCGTTAACTTACTTTTTTGAATTTTCTTTGACTTTAAATTGAACATTTAAAAACTTTTTGAAACTTTGAGGCATTACTTTATTTTCATCATTAGTAAATTTTAATGCCTATTTTCACAATGTCTACAAGTGCACAAATCGAATTAAGTAATAAAGTGACAAGTATTAGAGTATCGTCTCCCACAAGGGTTATAGAATTGATTATTGGATGGATTCAAGTACCAAAGGCAACAATCTAGGCTTTTATATCTAAACTGATATAAACTTAGGTTGATTGTAAAAAGAAGTAAAGGAAACTTGAAACAAAGATTGTATTGGCTTAGATCTTACTTAACAAACTATCATTTGCAAGCAATAGATTGTGGCTGAATACTAGATCTAGAGAAATAAAAATTGGAAACTTGAAAAATAAGAACAAGTAGTGAAGGCTAAAACTTATAAAGTATAAAAGAAACAATGATTGAATAAATCATGCAAAAACTGAAAGCTCGTATACATAAAAGACTATGGCTAAAAAATAGAATGCTTAGAACACTTGTTAAATCGAAACTTGTAAAAGAAAAGAAAGCTTGTAGAAAACTTGATTTTGGAAATAAAAGAAATATTGTATTGAAAGGAATTTTAAAGAACAATTGTATTGAAGAATTTAGAAAATAATATTGTATTATCAAATTTGTCACATAAGCTAATAACAAGAAACTATAAGAAAACTAAGAACTCAAGAAGAGAAGAGAAGAATGGTGTAAACGATGATGAACAAATGAAGAAGCCTTGCTTATTTATAGGCATAGGTTAAGCTATAGGGGGATAAGATTACAAGAGTTTAAATCCTATTCAAATGCTAAAGGGTCAAACTAATCTTCATCTTCAAATAGTTGGCCAATCATGGTCTCTTTATGCTTGGAGAAGCTTGGCCAAATTGCACTATTGAAGCTTCATATTGGTTATTTTATCATGCTAGCTTCAATCTCTTTGGTGGGTTCAAATAAAGTTGGATTGCAAGACAATGTAATTGAAGTTAATCCAAACTCTTATAATTCAAATAGTTAAAGTCCTTTTTTATATATAACTTTTCGAAGAATGACATAATAAAGTCATGGTCGAGTACAAACACCTTTGGCTGAATGCCCTAGTTTCCATGTTAGCTTGATATTCCTCAAAAGTGATTGAAATCCTCTTGGAACTTAATCTAGCTTAATGGTTTTGGAGTTCTTATGCTTGCAAAACTCTTTGAATGTATATGCAATCTTTATGGGATTCACTTAGTCGAATGGTGGTAAAGTCTTTTGAGCATGCAAACTCTTATTTATAGCTACATGGATCAAGTGTTTGAAGGCTAATAGGGTTTGACTATATTCTTACCTTGCATAGCTTGCATGGTTATCACGTTATAAGGTCTTAAAACCTTAAAAATCACAAAATCAACATTAAGGCACCCAAAATCCATCAAAACTTAAAATTTAGCACCTATTTTAACATTTAAAATCATTATATAATTAGGTGCTATCACACCCTTCACATATGAATCTTTGCTTGTCCTCAAGCAAAACTCTCAAATCAATAATACTAAAAATTATTATACATACTCACAAAGTTAAAATTTCACAAACTTTCATTCATGTACTATCGCATAATACAAAATTCATTAAAATATAGATCCACAAGAAATTCCTTCAAAAAACAAACTCTCAATATCTTATGTTTTCCATACATATGAAAACACTCCATCTTCAATTCATACACATAACTTAAGTAAAAGAATGTAAAACATTTCATCACATTTCAACTTAAAGACATAATAAATTTCATAGGTTCACTTTCCCCTTCCCTCTCTATTAATGTTAGACTTACATACTTCACTCAAAATCAAAAAGTTTTTAAGGCTTGTAATGTAAAGCTTGGTCAAGATAGGAAAAAAGAAATTTTAGCCTTAAAACCCTTAGCTTACTTTCTTGAATTTTCTTGGACTTTGAATTGAACATTTGAGAACTTTTTGAAATTTTAGGACATCATTTTAATTTTGGCATTTTTTTTCACTAAAGCCATTTCTGACTTCATTAAGGCTTTGCATTGCTTTTCTTTTTTTTTTTTTACCAATTTTTTTTCATTCTTTGTGCCTCTCTTTCTCCTAACTATACAAATGTATCCAACAATATGAGTAAGCACATTTTGGTTAGGTCACAACAAAAAAAAGAAGGGATAATATTTAAAAAAAAAAGCTTGGGTTTTTTATTGTGGCTAAAATAAACAAAGAAAACGGATAATATATAAAGGCTCAAAATAAAAGTTACTAAGGATGCATCAAAATGGTGAGCTTGAAAAAAGATCAACCAGTCCAAAGAAATACTTAGATCATATCTTGAGTTAAATACAATCTAAAATTTTACCTCTAGGATTGAGTAGGTATATTCTAAAGTAATATTCATATCCTCAAACTTCCATGTAACTTAACATTTCACTAAACTTTCATAAGAATCATAGCATTTCATTAAAAGATAATAAAATCACATGCACAAAAATCATATCCAAAGCAAAGCTTACTTTAGAATTCATTCCAAGCTTTACCATACTCATAACAATCTTATATCATACTCAAGTTAATCTTTGAGAATCTATGCCAAATTAACTAAGCTTGCATAATAATGAAATATAGCATGTTATTTGGTTTGAAAGAAAAAATTGGTTAAACTTTTCAAAAATCTTTTAAGTTTTAAAAAGCATTTTATTTCCACTTACACTTATCAAGTATGAAAATGTGTTTAGACAAAGTTTATGCATTGAAACCACTTCAAACAAGTTTGAATGATCAAACAAATATGATGAAAGCACAAATATTCAACAAATGCATGTATTTCAATTTTTCAAAGTTCCAAACTCCATTTATGCATGAATAATGCCCAAAACACTCTTGAAACATTTAAACCTTTATGACTTCCATTCAAAAAACTTTGGAACAAGTTTGTAAACATTTTTCATAAATAAGAAAACTTATTTGGTCATAAAACATGTGAAATATAAACAAATTTCTTAAGCAGGTTCTTTAGACCTTATACTATTCAAGGATCAATATATACCATACAAAATGAACTAAAGCCATAAAAATCATAATTATATCATCAAACTCATGTAAGAAAATGCATTTATGCCAAACAAAATAGAATGAACCAGCCAAAGCTTAATATGTCCAAGATTTTAATTTTTAAAAAATTTGTAGCTTATTTTTGCTTAGAAAAGACCATGAAAAAAATTAAAAACTTGTCAAGCTCATTTTAAACCAACTTGAATCATTTCAACAAATTTCAAATGTCAAAATAAGGTTGTTCATGTGGTAATTTGGCCTTAAAAGCAAGGAAATCAAAAAGTTAATTTTTAAACAAGGAAAATTTAATTAAACCATTTAGAAAAGTTTAATTTCACAATTTGAAAATGTCTAAATGTTTTTTTTATGCCCATAAATGTTCAAAAAACAAAATTTGATATTTTAAGCTCCAAAATCCTTTATAACTTGCATTTATCACTATGAAAAATTAAAACCAATGCAAGTTATCATGTTTCTTTGTTTAAGCAAGTTTAAAACATTGAACACAAGATATTTAAATTCATTTCCATTTAAAAACTTGCTAAAACAATATTTCATATTTTAAAGTTTGACTCTAATAAAAATCATTTTCAAAGTAAAACTTAAAATTTCAAATCATTAAGCTTAGAGTGCCCCCCTAAGTTTTTGCATAAATATAAAAACAATTAAGCACATAACTTACTCATATCAAGCATATATAAAATATATCTCATTAAACACAATATCAACAAGTATATGTAGGCATGTATTTCCTTCAAAACAATTTAAGATTAATCAAGATATATCAATAAAGCATATAACAATTTAGCATTTAAAATTCATCAACAATAGGTAACCAAATTCAAATTCATAAAAGTTTAGAGGTTATCCATCTCCATTATGTGTCTAGAATATTTAATCTTCAAAATCACGATGTAACTCTTTGCTCTAGCACACCTACAAGAGACATTTTTATTTGATTTTTAGTACCAAAATTACTTTGGGTCCTTGAAAGTTAGTTAAAATATCTCTTGTTCCTTTTGAAACTCATACTTGCCCAATGATAAATGGAATTTTTTTTATAGGACAGATATGTAGAGCATAATCATGAAATTACAAAAATTATATTTAATCATTTTAGCTCTTAAACCTTGTTTAAAAGCTCTTGTTTTTCATTCATCAATTCATCAAATTTCTTTTTCAAAGCAATATTTTTTTCTAAAAATTTATCTCTACTTTGAGAGGATTCAAAATCTATTTTCAATTTTTTATTTTTTTCAAAATATTTTTTGCATTCATCAAAAAATCATTTTCAACATTCAATTTTGAAATTATTTTTTTTATATTTGCTATTCATTGATTCACATTTAATATGTTGCTCATTATAAGCATCTTGTAATTCATTAAAAGTATATGAATTTGAATAAATAGAATTAGATATTACCTTCGGTTCTTCAAGGCCATAAGACATGATGCATTTCGATTAGAGGTTTGCCTTTCATGTATTTCCTTTGACTTCCTTCCTATTTCATTTGAGGTGGAGTAATTTGAGATCAAGTTGAAGTTGTAAGAGTTAAGAGCTCCGTATAGTAAGTATTTGGCCTTAGCATTATCTATTATTTGCCTCATGTAGTTAGCATCATTTGAAGAAATTCTAAGCACTTTTTTTTATCACATTCCTAGCTCTAAAATCTTGAATCATTATGAACACCTTCATCCTCATTCTCCATTCACAAAATTCAAATTCATTAAACATATGAGCTTCGATGACTTCCTCACCATCTTGAAACCTAAATTGAGCCATAGGATCTTTACTTAAAGTGGTTAAACCTATATAAAAAGATCAAAGCTCTGATATCAATTGTTGGCTTTTTAGGTAAGATGGTGATCTAAGAAGGGGTGAATTGGATTTTTTTAAATTCTTTCCAAACAATGATTTAATATAATTACATGAAAACTTAAAATCAATATCAAAAGATGATGCAAGTAATAATAAATTGATAATCTTAAAGCAAATGCAAAGTAAAGAGATAGAGATAGAAAAATAAAAAATAAGGATTTATAGAGGTTCGATAATTCCTCACAAGGCATCTACGTCCTCTCTTCTTGGTTATTTATACCAAGGCTTTAATTCACTAATCTTGAATTGAAAATACAATCCTATCTTTTTTTCTCTAAGGCGTAAGATAAAAATTTCTACCTTTTATTGTATTTTACCCAATTTCACTACAAAGCTCTCAAGAAGATACCTCACCTCTTACTATTTTTCCTTTTTATATATCAAAGGTAATTTTGTAAACAATAGAATAACCTCTCTAAGGTTAGGTGTTTGCTAAGTTTAAATACAAAAAAATGATGAATAAATAATGAATATGATTTGGATACAATAAATACAAAGATATAGACTTTAAAGCTCTAAAACTCTTAATTTTTTTTAGAGATATGAATGTATGGCTTATTGGTACTTGCTTTCTTGATTCTTACTCCTTCTTAATGTGTTGGAATGCCCAATATATAGAAGAATTGAAGAACTAGCCGTTGGGGATGGTTTGGAGTTGAAAAAACCTGTTGAAGCTTGAAAAATTAGCTATTGAAGCTTTTCTAGGTATAAGGGATCATTGGTTTTGATAGATGATCGATCATGTGCCTTACTCAAACGATCCTTTTTTGTAGAGATCGATTTCATTTGCTCATTTTTCAACATTTTGGCCTTTCGGACAAATACCCAATCGATTCTGTGTAAAAAGATATTGATCCTATCAAGCAGGGGATCAATCCTGTCCTTTAGAGGATTGATCGAGTCAAGCTAGGCTGTTGTCTCATGTTTTATACTCTATTTACTAATTTGATTATATCTTGAGTTATACAACTCCAAATCAAAAATCGTTTAAAGATTTAAAAACTAGAATTAAAAGACATTTTATCTATATCAAATTCATCATTTAATTCATAATATTCGAATTATATTGAAATTTCAAAACTACCTTTTATACCATTTTTAGACAACTGGAACTGTTTAGTAAAATTTTAAAATCTCTTCTTAAATATTTAAATTTTCATTTTGTTTAATCCATTAAAAAGAAAACTTAAAGATCTTACCAATCATATAAAATTAAAATATTAAAACTTTTAGAATTAATATAGAAAAATAAAACAAATTCAATATTAGAAAACTTTGTTATTATAAAATAACTTTCTTAAGTTAATCTATTTTTCAAAATTAATATTATCAAAATTGTATTGAGTTTAAAATAAATAAATTTACTTTAAAAACAATAATTAGACTTTTATTTAAGTTTAAATAAATAATGTTTAAAGATAGTTTGATTTAAGAAATAAGAAAATATAAAAAAAGTTTGTTTAAACTTTAAAAATTATATTATTTATTTAATACTAAAATAATAAAACTTACGAACTTATGTTAAATAATTTTTTTTAAAATTTTAATCAAACTTATTTAATTTAATATTTTATCGTTTCAAAATAAAGATTAATTCAAAGCTAATAATATTGTATTATCAAAAATTTATTTTCAAAAAAGTAAAACAATTATTGAAAAGTTATTTTCAAGATTTTAAGATTTAGTATATGTGAAAAAAATATTTTTATCGTTTAATAAAAATTAAAATTTACTATTTGATTTTTTTTAAAAAATTTAACAGATGTATAAAAATTTTTTGTGGTATATTTAGAAACGTCATCAATTTTTTGCTTTTTATAAGTCACTTTCCTATTTTAACCCTAACGAGGAGTTTATTTTTTTTAATCCGTAGTTTTTGTTTTTTTGAAACGGAATTTCCACTCGCTTTTACGTCCAGCTTGTTCCAGTTGGCCTGAAATTTGAAACCCTAATTTCTTGTTTAGGGGTTTTTAGAAAACTTAAATCTTTTTCTTTTGTTTATCATTATTGAATCCGAATCAAAGTCAGATTCATAACCATCTGAAAGATAACAGTTTTGTTAAATTCAATTGATCTGTACGTAAATTCAACTGTTTCGAAACCCTGGATTGCTAAATTTTGATCGGTTGCTATCACATGGCGGATCAACAAGAAGAAGAGGACTTGAGAATGGCTCTACGGATGAGCATGCAGAATTTGCCGCCAGAGCCTAAACGGAGCAAGCCGAGAGAAGCTGCCGGCTCACCAGCGACGACGACGCCTGAGGAGAGCAGACGGTTGCAGCGCGAGCTCCTGGCAGCCGCAGCTGAAAAACGCATGCTGGCAGCGGCTAAAAGCACTCCGTCCTCTAGTCTCCCGTCGAAAAACGAAGGAAGCGGGGGTTTAAGAATGAAAGAGGCAGAGATAAAAGCCAAAGAAGTAAATTTAGACAATGAATTGTCAGAGGAAGAAGCCTATCAATTATTTTCGATGGTGTTTGGAAGTAGCGTTTCAAAGGATATACTTGCTCAGTGGAGCAATCAGGGTATAAGGTAAACTATTTCAGATTTTTTTTTAAAGAAATCTAAGTTTACTGCTAGGTGTTTGGGAGTTATTAAAAGAATTGAAATTGATGGCTGAATTGAATTTTCGTTAAATATGGTGGTTAAGAAATTGAGCCCAGGACAAACTGGTGGCCCAAATTGTAATTTAAATCTGCTAAATTAGCATGAAATTGCAACTTTGATGGGCATTTTTGTTATAAGGGTTTAGTGGAATATGATATGTTGTAGAGGGTTTTCCGCATATCTACTTTGATGGACATTTTTGTCTATTATTTGGATAATTGTTGTACTTCATTTTGATCTTTGATGCATAATGCAGTTGTTGGAAAGTTTAGTCTCAGTTTGTGAGGTAAAAGCTTTTTAGCTGGAATAAATGCATAATGTTTTCTTCATTGGTATCTTTAGACAATCAATAATGCTTTTCAAATGAATTGCTGGAAAAATTAATACCTTCTAATATGCACATGTTTATCTCACAGCAAAACTGATTTCAAAAGGTTTGGATGTTAAGGTTAATTTCTAGGGTTTTTTATGCGAAAACTGCGTTAAAGTTAACTAATAATTACAATTGGTTCTGCATGGGATTAAGATTTGGGGTAGAAATTGGGGTTTTAGAAAGCCACATTGGAGCTGTCCTACTACTGTAAACAATACCCATGAATACTGTTGGGAACTATATTTAGCAGTTTCAAAGTTGAGTTTGATGGTGAACATATTTTACTTAGGTTAAAGTCTTGTAAGGGTTCAAAGCCCAGTCTAGATCAGATAATGCTGGAAATTAAAGAATAAGAAGAATCCTTGCTTCATACTAAGAATTTTTTCGGCTTGATTGCTAGCCCTTTATGTATAAGGTTAGGTAGTTTCACTCAACCTAAAGAAATCATAACAGCTGCTAAATATCTGCCAAACTTGTTCTCTGTTAATTGAAAGAAGGTAGATGTCAATTTTTGAAGACTAAAAATCCAAAAATTTCAGATCAAAGCCAGAAATTAGTGGAATACCTTTGACACTTAAAACTAAAGAACATAGAAAATAAAACCTACAACTTTTGACTCTAGGAACCATACAATTGAAGCTCAATATCAAGCAATAAAGTTTATTCAAGGTTCTCTTTCAGCTTTTCATCATTTGACTTGTGCCAAATTATGGCTTGGGCAGTAGAATCAGCCTTAATACTTGTTTCAAGCTGCTTTAGAAACTGTTACAAGGTGCTCTGTCATCTCACCCTTGCTTGGAAAAGCTTGACCTTGTTGATAAGTTTTGAGTTTATGTTGCTGCAACCCTCCATTGTTGATTCACATGCAACTGGGACATGGATGCCTTGCCTTTCCATTTGGGAACCAACTTCTAATGCCGTCTCCCTTAAGTGGAAAGCATTGGCTGACCAACAATGCCTCTAACCGCTTCCTTAAGTTGTAGGATAGGAGAAAACCATGTAAGTATATAGCATCATTAGCCATTTCTTGATTATGACTATGGTCCACTGTTAAAGTATTCAATGTTGAAGACATTATTTATTCTCATACCATCATAGAAGTCAAGGACATGAGGGTATAAGATAATTTTCTTGAGAAGCATCTAGGGACCAAGCCCACCTTTAGGATACCTTTCTGGTTTATTTGCACCACAAGCATGTCCACTTGAATTTAAAAGACTTTTTTGATAAATTAACCTGTGCTTTATAGACTTCGTTGGTCATTGCTATCTTTCTTTGAACTTAAGAATGTATATCCTAAAGATGCTTAGTAAAAGCATCTTCGGACATTGATCCACTACCACAAAATTTTGTATCCTAACCCCTTATGATGTATGCTATCCAAGTATGAAATCCACAAGTATATCCTTCTTTGGCGTATATAGTTTTGGCAATGGCATATATAAAACTGTATTTTGATTTCTTTGCTTTCATGTTTGACAAGTCTGACGATGGACAATGTTCTTACAAATTTCCCTTTTCAAACTAGTCCAATAAATTTGGTCCTCAATCCTTTGGATGTTCTCATCCCTTCCAAATATCCCAGTACCGCTCAACAATGCTATTCTCGAACTGTCTATCCATATAAAGATGTGTCAGGTAAACAAAGACAAGTTCCCTTGAATAGATAACCATCACATAGGAAAAAATCATTATAATCTGCTTGTTGCCCTGTTAATAAATGTGCATATATACCGGTAAAATTTTTGCAAGATGGTAAGACTCTCTTAAGCAACTCAAAGCCCATAACTTGGATAGCCATGCAATCAGGGTCTAGACCAGCTTGCTCAATGCATCAATTTCCTTTTTCTAAATTTTGGCCTTGTGCTTGATAGCAAAGGAATGTTATTGCAAATGCCATAGAGATGCTTGGAAGATGTAAAATTGGACTGCCATATTTTCCTTGATTTCTTTGAAAGCTGTAGAGGCTGTCTCATTCAAACAGAATGACCTTTATTTGTGCAATTGGTGATGACTATGTTTTAGTGCTTACATTTCCCAATCAAACGCCTGTAAAATATTGCTAAACCATAAAAACTTTGGTTTAACTTTGTATGGTAGAATCTGGCCATTTATGAATAGCTTTAATTTTTTTTCACGTTAACTTTAACACTTTTAGAATCACTGATAAAGCCCTAAAATACAGCATTTTGCCTTATTAAGAAATGCCTCTTAAAGATATTATGGAGCTTTCCTTGGCAAAGAAAAATAACAATACATTCTTTGTAGCTAAATTAAAATGTCTATTAAAATGGAAACAACTTGTAGAAGGCTGGAATACTTGATGATTGAGCACATTGATAGCAGCTCTAATGTTGTACTAACGGTTGTTTTAATGCTTAAGCTGAGTTTTAGTTTTTTTCTCTTGTTTTCTTTAAGTTAAAACTGTTGAGTAGCATTATCCACATTGGCCAAGTCTTGAATTTGCTATGGCTCATAGTCAAGGAGCCTCTCCACCTTTTGCTAATTGGTTTAAGGTTGGATAGTTAAGACTGTATCATAGCCCAAGTTTGTTATATTGTTTGTTATTATTGTTGTTTGCCCACATATTAGGCCTTGTTTCGGCTGTTAGTATTGAGCTTACATGTGAGGGGGAGTATTGAGTGGTGCTATGACACTTTGGTTAAGTCTAATTTTGCTATGACTTTATATTTAAGTTGAACCACCTATTGTCAATTGATTTTAGATGAATCTTTAACATAAATTCTTTTTCTGTCTACCTTTAACAATCCTAGAAATTAACCTTTGAAATTCTTATCTACCCATCAAAAAGCACAAGCAGACCAGTTTTGATGTAGGATCTTTATAAACAGCACACTTAGACTAGATAGAGGCTGATTTAGTACTTAAAGTTTAGGTTCAAACAATAAAAATAATAAGAATTAAACTTTAAAACTTTGTTGATATGTTGATGCAGGAGCAATATCTTAAGTCTATACCCATTGAGTTTTTCCACTCAAGGGCCCAAACTAATGAACAAGAATTTGCCCGCCAACCTAATTCATCAAAATATAACAAGGACAAAATCCAATCTTTCACAGGGTTAATTCTGGAAAATCCAACTTCACATTGGAAGGAATATTTGACATAAGTTCTAGCTTACACTATTGACCATTAGATGCCTCTTGGATGCCACAATAGTTGCTGGAATTAAGGTCCTACAATTGATTCTAGCAATGTATGAGAACCCTAGGAGCTCTTAGAATTTGTGTCCTTAATGATTCTTTGCAAAATAATATTGTTTTTGCCATAATAATTCCGATCAACATAAGTTTGTTCTTTGGACCTAGCTATTCCTATTCTTGGAAGGATGTTCTAAGTTCAACAGTAAATACATCCCATTAATGTAACTTGGCAAATTGTATTTTGTGTGAAACCAAACCTTGTGTTTTTCCTTTCTTAGGTTTTGTATCTCTTGGGTAGATTTTCTAAGAGTGGTGAACTTGTTTAGCTCTTTTCTGTAGGGCTGTGAAATTCTGCATCCTTTGAGTTTAGATAATATTTTCTTATTTCTTTGTGGTGGTGAAACTTATACCTTCAAGGGAGTGAGATTATCCATTTATCTATGAGTGTGGTTAAGAGATTCATTTCTCTTCATTCTCTTAGTCTGGTATCAACTTGGTATCAGAGCTTTGGACTGTGCTAAACCTGGTGTAATCAAAAGCTTTGTAATTATAAAGCATGTTCATGGAAAAATGTTTGCCGAAGAAGCACATAGAAAGGAAATTCTTGATCAGTGATTTGATGACATGAGACAAACAATTCAAGAACTGAAGAAACATCTTGAATTTTGTGACTGTCGTAATGCTTCAAGAAGTGCTAACAGCAACTAGTCCCACAATTAAAGGGATGATTATAACTCTTTTTATCAACACGCAAGCAGTAATTTTTGTGATGATTCTTCCCATCATCACCGGAAACACAAAGCTCGTGATTATCATCGCAATGATATCAAACTTGACATATCAGAATTTGAATGCAAGATGCAATCGGATCAGTTCCTTGATTGGCTTTACATGGTTGAAAGAGTTTTTAAGTTCAAAGAGAATTCCAATAGCTATAAATATGATACCTTTGTTGTAACAAAATATCTTCGTGGATTTTTTTGCAAAGACCTTTAACTCCCTTAGTAACTTTTTCAGCCAACTCACTTATGACATGAGAGATAACTCTAAACTCAACTTTTGCACTACTTCTAGCCACCATAGATTGCTTCTTGCTTCGTCAAGTAACCAAATTGCCCCACACATAGGTACAATAACTAGTAGTTGATCTTCGGTCAGTAACAAATCCAGCCCAATTAGCATCAATGTAAATTTCAACATTTTAGCGTGATGTCTTCTTAAAAAATAACCTTTTGCTAGGACTTTTCTTTAGGTACTGTAAGATTCGATACACAGCCTTCAAGTGTTCCTCAGTTGGATTGCTCATGAATCTGTTTACCATGCTAACCAAAAAACTGAAATACAGTCTTGTGTGAGAGAGGTAGATGAGTTTCCTTACAAGTCTTTGGTATTTGTCCCCATCTATTGGTGGACTTCCTTATTCCTTCCTACCTTATTTATTGTGTCCATAAGGTTGTCAGCAGATTTACATCCAAGCATTCTAGTTTCCTTTAGTAAGTTTAGGATATACTTACGTTGTGAAACGGAGATGCCAGTCTTTGAGCAAGCTTCCCCATGCCAAGAAAATATTTGAGGTGTCTCAAATCTTTGATTTCAAATTCTTTAACTAAAAGGTTCTTTAGGTTGCTAATTTCTCCCACAGTCTCTAGTAAGAATAATGCCATCTACATAGACAATAAGAATGGCTATTTTTCCTTCAGGTGAACATTTGACAAACATGGTGTGATCGATCTAGCATTGTGAAAAACCATACTTCTTTACCACTTTTGTTAGTCTATAAAACTATGCATGTGGGGATTATTATGTTAAAATTAAGGCTTTAGAGAACAACTTGCTTATCCCTTGGATTAGCCTTTCATTATATAGACAATACTAAAGAAAGAGAATCAGTTACAAATTACATATTAATGCTCCTAATTAATCCCTCCTATACTATCTCCTATGGAATATTCCCATAATATTCGAACTCATACACATGCATACACTAACACTTCTCTTCAAGTTGGAGCATATATATCAATCATGCTCAGCTTGTTGTCTACTTGAACTCCTAGAAATGATTTTGTAAGAATATCACCTAGTTGTTCCCCCATGTGCACATGCTTCAATAATATTGCTCCATTCTATAACTTTTCCCTGATGAAATGACAATAAACTTTTATATGCTTGGTTCTTTCATGAAATACTGGATTGGAAGCAATATGAATTGCCGCCTCATTATCACACCATAGCTCTGTAAGGCCGAACTGAAAGCCCAATTTCATGTAAAAATTGAATCATCCATAATACCTCTGTTGTAGCCAAAGCCATGGCTCTATGCTTTGCTTCTGCACTAGACTAGCAACTACTTGCTGCTTCTTGCTCTTCCAGGACACTAGATTACTTCCAAGGAAGATAGAATAACCAGATGGAGACTTCTTATCTATGGGAAAGCCTGCCCAATCTGCATCTACATAGGCTTGATTACCCCCATCACTAGTAGAACTGTAAAGTATCCCCTTTCTAGGATTTCTCAACAAATACCAGAGGATGTGCATCGCTACTATCCAGTGAGTATCTTTGGGAGCTGCCATAAATTGACTAACCACACTCATTGGAAGAGATATATTTGTCATGGTTAGGTAATTCAGTTTTCCAACTAGTCTCTTGTAAGGTGTGGGATCATTAAGAAAAGTGCCATTTTCTAGAGAAAGCTTAATACCTGGATCCATCATTGTGTCACTCGGCTTGGCATGGAACAAGCCTGCATCTTTCAAAATATCCAACGCATACTTCCTCTGAGATACAAAGATTCCTTTTTTACTCCTTGCCACATCAATACCTAGAAAATATTTCAATTGACCAAGATCTTTGTTCTCAAATTGGGACTTGAGATACATTTTAAGTCTGTCAATCCTTGCACTGTCACTACCAGTGATGATAATATCATCTACATACATTCCTAAAAATATAAGGCCAGAACTTTGCTGCATATCAAATACTAAATAATCCTTCTCACTCTGTCGCATGCCATACTGGGCAAGAGTTGCACTAAATTTGCCAAACCACGCGGTGAAGATTGTTTTAGTTCGTATAGAGATCTACGCAAACAGCACACTTTCCTAGACTCCCTTGAGCAACAAACCTCGATGGTTGCTCCATATATACCTTTTCAGCCAAGTTACCATGTAAGAAAGCATTCTTCACATCCAACTGATGTAATGCCCATTTATGTAAGCAGCAAAACTAAGAAATAGATGAATAGATGTCATCTTTGCCATTGGTGAAAAGTTATCAAAATAATCTACTCTATCTGTCTATGCATGTCCCTTCGCTGCTAGCCTTGCCTTCAATCCAGCCAATGAACCATCAGGATTCAATTTTGTGTTGTAAACCCATTTACACCCAATAGCTTGCTTCCCTTTTGGTGGGGAAACCAAGACACATGTATAGTTGGCCTTTAGGGTCATCATCTCATCCTCCATAGCCTTATGCTATTCTAAATCTGGAAAAGCATCATGAAGAGTGTGTGGCGCAGTAATAGTATTAATTATGGGAATACAATTTTGAAGTTGAGCAAATAGTTCTTTGTATGAGAGTGTGTATAAAGGAAAATTTTTGCAAGTTCACATACCTTTTTGTATAGCAATTGGTACATCCTCAGCCATAGTGTCTCGAGGTGGATCCATCGACGGAGAGACTATCTCAATAAGGGAAGTTTCTGTAGGCGTAAGTCCTTTTAGTGTATGTATGACCAAATCAAGTATTGAGGCATGCCTCGATGGGAGATGCATTGACTAGTGTACTATGTATCTAACAGATGAGAAAATCTTCTTCTTCAGATGTGATAGATAATTGATGAGATTGTGGTATCGAAGGAAAAGGAACTGGCTCATGAAATGTGATATTTGTGAAAATAATAAAGTGACCCAGGTTTGGAGAGTAGCATCGATACTCTCTCTAGACATGTGAATAACCTAGGAAGATACACTTAAGGGAATGTGGGTCTAATTTAGTGCGACCTAGACGAGTGTCACGAAGAAAACATGTGCACCCAAATACCTCGAGAGAGATACAAAATAAGGGACAATCAGGACATAATACTTGAAGAGGAACTTTTCCTTCAAGGATCGAGGACAGCAAACAATTTATAGGATAGCATGCTGTGAAGACAGCTTCACTCCATGACACCTTAGAGACCTTTATTTGAAACAAAAAAGCTCTAGCCGCTTCCAACAAATTACGATTCTTCCTTTCAACAACCTCATTTTGCTGTGGAGTATCTGTACACAAGGACTGATGAATAATACCTTTTGTATTTAAGAATTGAATAAACTCTGTAGAAAAATACTTTCCCCCATTATCATTTCATAAAATTTTGATAGATTTATCTAATTGATTCTCTATTTTTGCATGAAAGGTAGTGAAGACAAAGAATAATTCGGAGTGGCTTCGCAACAAATACAACCAACAAACTTATAAATAATCATCAACAAATGTCACAAACTATCTATAACTAGATTTCAAAATAATAGGACAAGGCCCATATGTATCAGAATGAATCACAACAAAAGGAAACTTTTCTCTTTATTAATTCAAGGTCGATAAGACACTCTGAGCAATTTGGCAAACTTGCACGATTCACAATCAAAACTAAAAGACGATAAATGGGGACACATAGCTCGTAAAGTTGACATGGATGGATGACCAAAACGACAATGAGATAAGTGATGACAATTCTCCCAAGTATGTCTTTTGTCCAGATTGTATCTTCTATATATCATCAAGCACATAAATACCTCTTTTGATCTTTCCCTGACTAGTAGTTTGCTTCATCAACAAATCCTGAAAAACACAATAAGTAGGAAAGGAGACACTATAATTCAAATTCCTTGTAATTTGACTAATTGAAAGTAAGTTAAAAAGAGAAAAAGGGACATGCAGCACGAAATGTAAAGGTAACGTGGATACAGGTTGAGCCTTGCCATTTTGCACAATTTCTATAGAGTTTCCATCAGCAACCAAAATAGATTGTTTCCCCGTCATAGGAGTATATGAATAAAGAGTACCTGTAGTACCCGTCATGTGATCCAAAGCTCTTGAATCAATCACCTAATTCTTGGAAGGGGGTAGTAGGCATGTAGTAGATTTACCTTGTATAAAAGTTGTTGTCGAAGAGGAGATCGAAGTTTGATTTTGAAGCATCTAAATAAGCCTGTCATACTCATCCTAGGATAACTGAACTTCCTTCTCTTCTTGCTATTGGAGCTAAAGCGTAGCATCAATTACATATGCTGCTGGTGGGCCAAAATTGCCCTGAAGATGTAGACAAACATTATGTAAGTGTCCATATTGTCCACAATGATAGTCTTCTCTACCACTTCCACGTACTTTACCTCGTCCTCCATGTCTTCTGCGTGTTCATGCTATAGGGCCACAAAACTGCCCTGTCTTCTTGTGGAGTATCATGTTGGGTGACCCTGCTCAGGCACTTATAAGAATCTAGTAAAGAAAGTGGATTTCTACCTACTAACGTCCAAGTACTAGTACTGGTGTACTTTTTCCTCAATCCTGCTAAGAAAAACACTACAGCTAGAGCCTTTCGTTGCTCCTAGTTTGTCTTTAGATCGATAGACAAGGGCATGAGTTCATTAAACTCATCATATACCTCTTTGAACACAACAAAATATTCCCTCAGGCTCTTATTAGACTACTCCATTCTAGTCCATGCCTTAATAACATGTGAGATCTTCCAATTCTCAGAATTTGCAAAAACAATTTTTAAAGCATCCCAAAGTTCCTTAATTGTGAGGTGTTGATTTAACATCACCTTGACTCCTCGTTTTATTGAGTTCAACAATTGTCCAATTACTCGATTATACTCTTTTTCCCACACTGCATACTCTTAGCTTTCCTTTGCTTGTAGCTCACTTGTTAGAAACCGAGCCTTCCCAAGACCTGGTAATGTCACCAACACACTTTTGCTCCATGACAAGTAGTTGTAGCCATCAAGTTTCTCATCCAACAACTGTGAGCCTATGATAATCTCCTTAGTTATCACTTTTAATGCAGTTGCCTCTTCCTTAGCCATGGGCATAGAACCTTTTTCCTCCAAAACACAACTAGTAATCCTTCAATCGGGGAACACAACCCCTAATCAACAACTACGAACTCCGTCCCTAATTCTGTAGCTACGCTCTACACCAAGAAGAACTTGTCTCCTTTAATCGATCAATAGGTTGCAATCCTTTCTTTTTCTTGTCTTTTAGAATAAGGGGGCGACCCCTTTTCAATTAATGAGGGATTGTTGAAGAGGCAGGAAAAGCTTTAAGTATGTAACTTTAGGGCTACGAGATCAAAATCTGTAGTAGCGACGGCTTACGTGCCACGGCATGGGTTATCGCAGAAGGGTTTAGGGAAAGAGTGAGAGGGGAACAGCAGTAGTAGCGGCGGCTAGGACTGCGCTGTTGTTGGCTCTTATACCATGTTAAAATTAAGGCTTTAGAGAACAACTAGCTAATCCTTTGGATTAGCCTTTTATTAGATAGACAATACTAAGGAAAGAGAATCAATTACAAATTACACATTAATGCTCCCAATCAATCCCTCCTATATTGTCTCCCATGGAATATTCCCATAATATTCCAACTCACACACGCATACACTAACATTTTTGAGACCATATAAAGACTTTCAAAGTTTACATACTTTGCCAAAATTGTCTTGGTTTTTGAAACCTAGAGGGATTTCCATGTAAACTTCTTTTTCTAAGTTGCCATTAAGAAATGCATTTTTGACATCTAGTTGGTGGAGTTGCCAATCTAGATTTGCTACCAATAATAATAACACCCAGATTGAATTAAGTTTAGCAACCGGAACATATGTCTCCTCTTAGTCAACACCAAAGGATTGAGTAAATCCTATTGCTACAAGGTGAGCATTGAATCTGTTAATACTTCCATCTGCATTGTGCTTGATAGTAAAAATCCATTTTCTCCTAATTGGATTTTTCCCTTCGGGTAGTTCTGAAATCTCCCATGTTTTGTTCTTTTCTAGGGCCTTGATTTCTTCCAAAACATCCATCTTCCACTTTGGTTGTATATGTGCTTCATGAATATTATTGGGAATCTACATATTGTTTAGTGTGGCAACAAAAGCCCAATAACTAGGTAATAAACCTTCATAAGAAATCATATTACAGATTGGATGTTGAGTACATGATCTCACACCTTTCCTTAGAGCAATTGATTGATCAAGATCATCAAAAGATTCAATAGAATTAGATCAGTAAGAGTGTTACCTATTTTGGTTTCAAGTATCTCTAGAATCAGTTCAGATTCTTGGTTTTGCTTTAAAGGTGTACATTCTCCTGGATCCTTTTGAGTTTTATGTCTTATTGAATAGACAATCAATTCTTTGTTTGTTTTCCCTTTTGTGGACTTCGAGCTTGAAAGATCTAGTTGGATGTTTTGGACGTGAAAGGGAGTTTGAGAAGTGTATCGTGATTCGGTAATAAGATCTTCCCAAAGTTGATATTCCCGTATGATTGGATTCTCCCTTTAAATGGCAGTTTTGGGAAAGTAAAGTTGATTTTCAAAAAAGGTAGCATTCATGAAATGGTGAAATTTCTTTGTTACTGGTGAGTAACACTTGTATCCTTTTTGATGCGGGGAGTATTTGAGATATAGGCATTAGATGGATTTGGGATCTAACTTGCTTTGGTTTTGATTGGTAAGAACAGATGTAGTGTATCCAAACACGTTAATGGGAATAGACAAGATAATTTGAAGGTGAAGATAGGAATCGAGAAGGGATTGGCAAGGATTTTGAAATTTCAGGACTCCAAAAGGCAATATGTTTATTAGATATGTTGAGGTAAGAACAGCCTCACCCTAAAAATGCTTAGATACATGGGCAACCATCATGAGGGATCTTGCAACTTCCAACAACTGTCAATTCTTTCTTTCAACAATGCCATTCTGCTGAGGAGTATCAACACATGAGCTTTGATGAATTATACCATGCTTTATTAGATATGATCTAAGGATTGAATTGTAGTATTCTCTCACTGTCGGTTTTCAACATTTGGATTTTGGTTTTGAATTGAGTTTGGATCATATTGTTGAAGTTTTAGAATAGCTGGCCCACTTCAGATTTTTCCTTCATAAAGAATACCTAAGTAATTCTGGTGTGATCATCAATAAATGTGACAATCCATCTGGAGCTAGTAATGGTATTTACTTTGGAAAGACCCCAAATGTCATTGTGTCATTGAAAAAGGATGGGATGATTTGGAAAAGTGATTAGGATATGTGGTACGAGTATGTTTGGATAGTTAGTAGACTTCACACTGAAAGTTGTTATAATTTTTATTGAATAATGAGTGAAACAACCTTTTGAGGTACAAAAAATATGAATGACTTAATTGATAGTGCCACAACATGATAGTACTATCTTTATTATTACTGAAAAATGAAACCATACGAGATCTTCTGATATTGTCTTTCAGAATCATTAGCTCTTAGGATATAAAGTTCTATACACATCCTAACATTGCCAATCATTTTCCTCGAGTCTAAATCTTAAAATTCACACATATTTGGAAGAAATTTAGTAACACACTTAAGGTCTCTTGTAAGTTTGTTTATAGACCGTAGATTGCAACATAGATTTGGCACAAATAGAACAAAATCAAGTGTTATCTCTTTAAAAATAATAATAGAACTTGTACCGGCCACTTTTGAAAGTGACCCATTAGCAATTCAAACTATGAAGTTTTCATGACATGGGTTGTATTTACTAAATACATATGCATCCATAGTCATATTGTCTACAGCTCTTGAATCTACAATCCATGAACTTGATTTCTCTAGTTTTGCACTCAAGGCACTTAAAAAATTACCTTTTTGTGCTAAAGAACCTGTTCCAATAAGAGTGGTAATGTTCTACAATGATTGTTGAAACATTGTTTGGAGATGCTCCAGTTTTTTTTGCATTTGACTAGGATTGAATTTTCAGTATTAGCTAAGTTGCCATGGCTATCTCGGTCTTGTGAAGACCGCGAACGTTTCCAATTGGTTGGTTTCTCGTGGATCTTCCAACATGTTTCCTTCGTGTGTCCAGTTTTTTGATAGTGGTCACACTTAGGTTTGCCTTTCTTTTGCCAATCATTGTTGTTCAACTAGGATCCTCGGACAGCTAGGTCTAAATTTTTAGGGGTTGAAGCAACTGTTTGATTTCCCATCATTACTTCTTTTTTGCTTTCTTCTTTGCAAGCTTCTAAAAAAGCTTCTCGAATGCTCGGCAAAGGCTTGGTGCAAAGGATTCTTCCTTGGATTGCATCAAGGTTCTTGTCAAGACCAAGTAGAAACTTGTAGACACGATCCTTCTCAACCAACTTCTTGTACTACTTTCCATCGTCAGGGCACTTCCAAAATGCCTCTTTGAGAATATCAAGTTGCTGCCAATGTTAGATCAGAAGGTTTAATTATTTTGTTACTGAAAGTTCACCTTGTCGAAGATCATGAAGAATACTCTTGATTTTGAAAATTTTTAAAGTGTTGCCAACATTGGAGTATGTTTCCTTTGATGCATCCCAAATCTCTTCGGCTATTTTATAGTATATGAAATTTTCTCCAGTCTCATTGGTCATAGAATTGATTAACCATGACATCACCATGCTGTTCTCCAACTTCTAGCTTTTGAACCTCACATCATCCTCTTTTGGAGGTGCAGCTACTCCAGTAAGATAATCTTCCTTTCCCTTTCCACACATGAATATCATAATAGACTAGGGCCATTGAATATAGTTTTGCACATTGAGTTTGTGCCCTGTAATTTGAAGGACTAATCCTTCCGGTATACAAGGGTTGTTGGCGATGCTAGCTCCAGGGTTAGAGGTAATCTCCGATTCCTAGCTCTCCCTCTTTCATTGGTCATGTTGGACTCCAAGTGCAAAATTTCAAAGGTTTAGATTGTACTCTGATAACATGAAGAAATCTTTAGAATAAAACTACTTTATTCTTCTATATTTTTCTTATTACAATGTTATAATTGCATGAAAACCTATAGGCTAAAGACTGAATATTCTAAGCCTTAAAACCTGAGATTTTCATGCATTAAAGTAGCTAATCAAATGAATAATTTATTATCTACACATAATATGAAAATAGCTAATGGATTTGGTTTACTTACCCAAATCAATCCTTGTAGAAAAACTAAAAAATAAAATTATGAAAAACTAAGAGTAAAACTGAATGTATATTGAAAAACTGCTCTTAAGAATTATGCAAGTACCTTAGGTTTATATAAAACTGACTAGTAGGTAAACTAGGGAACTAAATCTTCCTAAAACTGATCCTATAATTGAAGGATTGTCTATTCTAATTTTTTGTCCTTAATTCTAGGGATACAAATACTTAATTCTAGAGATAAAAATATAAATATACATATTACAATATTACAATCAGTTGTAAATAAGTGTTTTTTCACACTCCCCCTCAAGTTGGTGAATAGTTGATTTCCATTCCCAGCTTGGAAATAATTTCCTGAAATGTTGCACTGTTGAAACCTTTAGTCAACACATATGCAAGTTGGCCATTGGTTGATACACGTGTAAAAAATCAACCTACTGTCTAGTTTCTCTTTTATGAAGTGTCGGTCTATTTCAATGTGTTTTGTTCTTTCATATTGCATAGGATTGTGTGCAATACTTATCGCAGAGTTGTTATCATAATAGAGTTTCATTGGTCCGTCCCACTTGATTTTCAAGTCTTCTAGGATAATCTTTAACCATAGTAGTTCATAAATTCTTTGAGCCATTGCTTTGAACTCCACTTTAGCACTTGATCTTACCACCACATTCTGTTATTTACTCCTCCTAGTCACAAGATTACCACCTAGGAAAGTGTAGTAACTTGAGGTGGATCTTCTATCAATTATCAAACTTGCATAATTCGCATCTGTCTATGCCTCTAGAACTAGCCTCAAATTTCTTTTGAACAACATACCTCTCTCAGGGTTGGCCTTTAAATAGTGTAATACACGGTAGACAACTTGTAGGTGCACTTCTTTAGGACTATGCATAAGTTGACTTATCATATTCACAGCATATGCTTTATCAGCTCTAGTATGTGAGAGATAAATGAGTCTTCCAACTAATCTCTAGTACATCTCTCTATCTACAGTAATATTTTCATTAGCTTCTCCAAGTTTATGATTAGGATCTATAAGGGTATTTGCAGGTTTACATGCGAGCTTCCTAGTTTCCTTCAAAGATCCATCACATATTTCTATTGTGAGATAAATATACCATGTTGTAAGTGAGCGACTTCAATTCCTAGAAAGTACTTCAATCTCCCTTGCTCTTTTATTCCAAATTCTCCACCCAAACACTTTTAGAGATTCTTTCTTTATCATCATTTTCAGTTATAATTATATCATCAACATACACTAATAGAACTGTGAGTCTCCTTAAATTTGAGTATTTGATAAATAATGTGTGATCTCCTTGACTCTGCTTATATCTTATTGCTAGCATCATTTTGGCAAATCTCCTGAATCAAGCCCTAATAGACTGATTAAGGCCATATAAAGCCTTTTTCAGTTTGCATACTTTGTTTGCTTTTATATGACCTCTAAATCCCGGTTGAACCTGCATATATATTTCTACTTCCAAATCACCATGTAGAAAAAGACATTCTTTACATCAAATTGTTGAAGCTGTCAATTGTAATTCGCAGCCAATGATAACAAAATCCTAACTGTATTCATCTTGGCAACTGGAGCAAAAGTTTCTTGATAATCCATTCCATAAGTTTGAGTGTAACCCTTAGCCACCAACTTGGCCTTATACCTTTCAAAAGTACCATCCATCTTGTATTCTACAATGAAAACCTATTTACACCCAAGTGGATTTTTTCTTTTAGGTAACTTTACTAGTTCCCACGTCTTATTGTTCTCTAAGGCCTCCATTTTTATTTTTATGGCTTGCTTCCATTTCTCATTGGATAATGTCTCGGATAATGTAGTTGGAATATAAATAGTGTTTAGGCTCATAAGGAAATTTTTGTGGGATGAGAGTTTTTCAAATAACACAAAATTAGAGATTGGGTATAGTGGATGCTTAATACAGTCTTTGGTTCCTTTCCTAATGGCAATAGTTGGATCATAATCACTAGTTATAGTTTTAGAAGATTCATGCTCATTTTGAGAAATAGAGTCAAAGACTGTAGTTACCTCATTTCCAGAGTTAGGATCAGGTTCTTGGACTTGCACCAGTTTAGGAGTTGGAACTTTCCTTCTTGAGTACACTTGTAATTCCTTCATTGAATCAAGAACAATATTATCCTTTGTCATATCTTTTATGTTTGGAATAGGGTCAAACTCAAATTCAGTGTTTGACTTGGACTCAGAAGAAACAGGTTTAGACCCAGAAGAATTAATGGGTGAAAATGTTGAAAAAGAAGACAAGTAAAGCAAAAAGAAGTCTTTATCCTTATCTTCAATGAATGAAGTCTTCCCCTGAAAATAACGTTGAGTGAAAAATGGTTTACTTTTTTCAAAAGTGACATTTGCAAACACAGAATTTTTTGATAGGAAAATGACAACACTTATACCTTTTTTGAGTTAATGAATATCCCATAAAAATGCACTTAGTGGCTCTGGGATCCAATTTCTCCCTATTATGATTGTGAATATAAACAAATGATGTACAACTAAATATCCTAGGTGTGATGTTGTTTGTAGTATTAAAGTTGGAATAGAATTGTGAGAGTAGTTTTATAGGAGTTTTAAATCCCAAAACCCTTGAAGGTAACTTATTTATAATGTGTGTTGTAGTGAGAATAGCTTCCTCTTAGTAGGATTTGGGTATGTTTGCTTCAAAAAGTAAAGCTCGGGTTGTGGCTAGTAAATGGCTGTTTTTCCTCATTACCACCCCATTCTACTAGGGAGTATTGACACAAGACTCATGGATAATCTTCTCTTTTTGGAAATAGGTAGATAGACTCTAGTTGAAATAGTCTCTTGTATTATCAAACCTAAATCTCTTGATTTCCACTCCAAATTGATTTTGTATCATGTTTTGCAAGCTTAAAAACACACTATTCACATTTGATTTGGATTTAAGTAAAAATATCCGAAGGACCTTGGTACAATCATCTATGAAAGAAACAAACCACCATGCACCAAAAATACTAGGAATTGTAAAGGGACCCCATATGCCACTATGAATCAAGTAAAAAGGAGTAGAACTTCTTTTGTTACTAATTGGAAAAGACATGTCTATGTTTTGCAAGTTCACAAACATCACAATGAAAATTTTAACATTTAATGCTTTGAATAAAGAAGGAAACATGTTTTTCATAGTTCCAAAAGAAGGATGTCCAAGACAAAAATGATAAAGCCAAATTTTTTCTTTATTGGGAGATTTTTCAACAAGAAATGACAAAGGTAAATTATTCTTGATATTACTTGTATTGTTTGATATCTCAAGATAGTATACTCCATCCTTTTCCTTGGCAAGTCTAACCCTTTTTCTCGAATTTTGGTTTTGAAATTCACAATATGAGGGATAAAAAGTTACTTTGCAATTCATGTCTCTAGTAAGTTTTTATATAGATATCAAATTAGTAGACAATCGAGGAACATGAGGAATATTTTTAAGAACAAATGAGGAATTAATTTGAACATCTCCTAATACTGTCACTGTAGTAAATGAACTATCTATAACAACAATTTTCTTATTACTGGGACACAAGGTAAATATACTAAACTTCTGTGAGAAATGTCTCATGTAGTCTGTGGCTCCTAAGTCAATGACCCAAGAACCTATAATAGGCGTAACCGATACATTTAATCCATGACAATCAAAGACTTTACCTGAACTTGAGACCTTACCCAAGAAACATACCTCAATAGGCTTTTCAAGAGTTTTCAATAGACTTATCAACTTTTCAATCTCTTCTCTGTTGAACTTTCTTTGTTCCTAAGACATTTGTAGTATTTCGGTGGTTTTACTTATTGACACTTCTTCAAATTGGGTGCTAGTGATAGTAGATTCTGTTATCTTTGACATTTTTATCTTTTTTTGAATTGAAACAAGTCTTAAGATATAACCAAAAATGACTCTTAGCAATGAGGGCTAAAGAAGGGAAAAATAAAATGGCTATGAAGGCAGTAATAGGGTTTGGCTATGAAAGCCCAAAGAAGTCGGTAATGAAGGCCTAAAATAGAAGTCAGCAATGAAGGCTAACAATTTTGCTTCCCAAGAAAAGCCTAAAGCTTTGATACCATGTGAAAAAACTAAAAAAATAAAACTATGTGAAATACTAAGAGTAAAACTGAATGTATATTGAAAAATTGCTCTTAAGAATTATACAAGTACCTTAGGTATATATACAACTAATTAGTGGGTAAACTAGGAAATTAAATCTTCTTAAAATTGATTCTATAATTGAGGGATTGTCTATCCTAATTTTTTGTCCTTAATTCTAGGGATACAAATATAAATATACAGATTACAAGATTATAACTAGCCTCAAATAAGTGTTTTCCCACGCTCCTTATTCTAAAAATAAGAGACTTAACTAAAATAGACAAAGTCAACTAGTCAAGCAATAATGAAGATTAGATTTCCAAAAATATGATGTGGCCGAACTTGAAAAGCTAAAAATAGCTTGCTATTTGAGTGGTTTGAAGGAAGAAATCAACCATCCAGTGCCTCTACAACCTTATTGGACCTTTAATGATGTAAGGAAGCTTACTCTAAACGTAGAGAAGCAACAAGAGGTACGAAAGAGTAGTTTTAAACCAACATTTTGTCTAAATCCTATTACTTGTAACAGTGCATCTACCTCTTCTACAGTACTTCTTTAAAGGCTTCAACATCAAATGCTCCATCTAAGATTAAGATGGGAACCAACTCAAACAGCCAATTTCTTCTAGTTCTAGCTCACTTAAGTACTTCAAATGCCAATGGATTGGTCATTTGCATCGATTGTCCTAACCAAAAAATTGAAACTTTGATAGAGAAGTGTGAAGACACCTCTAATGAGATAATGGAGCAATCAGACCACGAATATGAGGAATTTGTGGAGAATGCTGATGAAGGGCAAACATTTTGTCATTCAAAAAAGCCTCATTATTGTTGCTGCCAGTGAAGATAAATGGTTGCATGAAAACATCTTTCACATTAGATGCACCTCTCATGATAAGGTCTCTCAAGTCATTATCTTTTACGCTAGATGCACCTCTCGTGATAAGGTGTCTCAAGTCATTATTGTTGGAGGGAGTTGCACAAATGTGTTTGCTACAACAATGCTAGAGAAGCAGCAATTAAAGCGCGAGGAGCACTCACATCCTTATAAGATTCAATGGCGGTGGAAAAGAAAAGAATTAAAGGTAACAAAGAGGTGTTTAATTCAGTTATCAATTGGCAAACACTATCATGATGTTGTGTGGTGTGATGTTATTCCAATGGATGCTTATCACATTTTATTGGAAAAGACTTTGGCAATATAATAGAAAAGTTGTTCATGATGGTTATGAAAACACTTATACCTTTGTAAAAGATGAGGTGAGAATTGTTTTAGCTCTCATGAAATTATGACCTACTTGCAAATACACAAGAAGAAACTAGTGCCTTATTATCTTTAGTGCAAATGCAAAGGGTACTTGTTGCTAGTAAAGTGTTTTAGGCTCTTGTGATGATTGAAGATACAAGAAGTTAAATGGAGGTTGTAAACCTTTAGTTCAACCGCTTTTGAAAGAATTTGTTCATGTTGTGCCCAATGAGATTCCAAATGGACTTCCACCAATGAAGGACATGCAACATTGTTTCGATCTCATTCTTGGATCCATTCTTCCCAACAAGACAGCATATGGAATGAATATTGAGGAGCATGAAAAATTACAAAGGCAAGTGGATGAACTTCTTCCCAGAGGTATGGTGGGAGAAAGCATGAGTTGTGTTGTTCTAGCATTATTGGTGCTAAAGAAAGATAGTTCATGGTGTATGTGTTGATAGTCTCACCATCAACAAAATCACCCTCAAGTATAGATTTTCCATTCCTAGACTTGATGATCTTCTTGATCAATTGCATGATGCAACCATATTTTCCAAGATTGTTCTTCATAGGGGTACCACCAGAATAGAATGATGTTGGGAGATGAGTGGCAAACAACATTAAAACCGTAAATGGGCTCTCTAAGTGATTGGTCATGCCATTTGGACTATCAAATGCTCCAAGTACATTTATGCTACTTATGACTTATGTCTTTAAATTGTTTATGGGTCTTTTTATTGTCTATTTTGATGATATTCTGTTCTATAGCAATTCAATAGAACAACATGTGAGGCACTTGAGAATAGTGTTTCAAACTTTTAGAGATCAGAAGCTTTATGCCAACTTAAAAGAGGTGTGACTTCTCCAATAATGTTGTGTTTTGGGGTTATGTTGTTTCAAGGGATGGAATCAAGGTGGATCCTAGCAAGATCAAATCAATATTAAGCTCGCCTATTTTCTAAGTCACTCCATTACATTTGAAGCTTCCATGGATTGGTCTCTATTGCCAGTTCATTCAGAATTTCAGTAACCTTATTGCACCTGTAACTGAATGTTTGAAGGCGGATCATTCTCATGGTCAGATACTGCACAAAAAAATTTTGGGCTTATCAAAAAGAAGATGACAGAAGCTTTCATTCTTGCTCTTCCAGATTTCAATAAGATCTTTGAAGTTGATTATGATTCTTCTAATGTGGAAATTGGTGCAATTCTGAGCCAAGAAGGAAGGTCCATTGCTTTCTTTAGTGAAAAACTAAATGAAGGTTGTATGCGATACACTATGGATGACAAGGAGTTCTATGCCATTATTAGAGCTCTAGATCATAGAAGCCATTATTTACTTCCTAAGGAGTTTGATCGATATTCTGATCATAAAGCTTTGAAGTATTTAAATAGCCAACAGTAGCTCAACAGTTGGAATGCCAAATGGGTTAAACTCCTATAATCATACTTCTTTATTAAGCACGAAGCAAGGAAGCTTAATCAAGTGGCTAATGCTTTGACCAAGAGATTCACTGCTTAACACAATGGAAGCAAATGTGTTGCATTTGGACTTGATCACAAGCCTTTATCCAAATCATCCAGATTTCAATTATGTTTGGGAGGATTGCTTTAATGGTCCAAAGAACCATTTCTTTCAACAAAATGGGTTTCTCTTCAAGAAGGCTAAAGCTAATGGGTAGAATACTGGATAAACACTTGACTTCCAAGTTCCAATTCCATCTTCACCTTGGGAGGATTTAAGCATGGACTTTGTTTTGGGGTTGCTAAGAACTCAATGGAATAAGGACTCCATTTTGATTGTTTTTGACAGATTTCCCAAGATGACTCATTTTGTTCCTTGCAACAAAACATCTAATGTCTCTCGTGACAAATTTATATTTTAGAGAAGTTGTTAAATTGCTTGGTGTGCCAAAATCCATCACTTTAGATTGTGATTCCAAGTTTTTAAATCACTTTTAGAGGACTTTGTGGTGGAAACTAGGAACTAAACTTCAATTTAGCCCTTCTTGCCATCCACAAACCGACAGCTATACCGAGATTGTTAATAGAAGTTTGGGAAATCTTTTCAGAAGCTTGATAAAGAACACTAGGGAGTGGGATTTTTTTCTTGCACATGCTGAATTTGCTTATAATTGATCCACTAGTCAAACTATTGGTTTTAGTCCATTTGAGATTGTGTATTGACAAAATCCAATCAGTCCCTTAGATTTGGCTCCAATCCCCACCAAGCCTTATTTTAGTGGAGATGTTGAAGAAAGAGCTAAGGATATTAAAAAAAACTACATGAACAACTTAGAGAAAAAATTATCAAGCAAACAGAGAAGTACAAGTTACAAGCCAACGAACATAGAAAGTCAATTGCATTCAAGGAGGGTGATTTGATGTGGATTCATTTGAGAAAAAAAAGGTTGTTGGGGGAGAAGACATTATAAGTGTTTGCCACAAGCTGATGGACCTTTTAGAGTTCTCTATATCGGAGAAAATGCATACAAATTTAAGCTATCAGGAGATTGAGTTTCAGCCACATTCAATAGTTTGACTTATCTTCATACCATGAAGATAAAGACAGTGATGACTTGAGGTTGAGTCCATTTAAATCAGGGGACAATGGTGCAGGAGCAGCATCTCAATCTAAGCCCATTGAGTTTATCCACTCAAGAGCCCAAACTAATGAACAAGAATCCGCCAACCAGCCTAATTCATCAAAGTAAAGCGAGGCCCAAATTCAATTTTCCACAATGTCAATTCTAGAAAACTTAACTTCACATAGGGAGAAATATTTTATCTAAGTTTCAGCCCACACTATTGATCATTGGATGCCTCTTAGATTCCACAATAGCTGTTGGAATTAAGTTCCTACAATAATGTTGATTCCAACACCCTATGAGAACCCTATGAGCTTTTAGAATTTGTGTCCTTAATAATTTTTAGCAACATAATATTTTTTGTGCCATGATAATTCTAAACAACACAAGTGTGTTTGTTCTTTTGATTTAACTTTTCTTGTTCTTGGAAGGATGTTCCAATTTCAACTATAAATACTCCTTATGTAATATAACTTGACAGATTGTATTTTGAGTGAAAACAAATCCTGTGTTTTTCTTTCCTAAGTTCTATATCCCTGTGGTGGATTTCCTTAGAGGGTTAAGCTTGTTTAGCTCTTTCTTTAGGGTGGTGAAATATTTTATCCCTAGAGTTTAGAATTATCTTTTCTTGTTTGTTTGGAGTGGTGAAACCTACATCCTCAATGGAGTGAGATTATACATTTTTTTGTGAGTTTTGATTAAGAGATTAATTTCACTTCATTCTCTTAGTCCGGTATCATATGTGGACATAAACAATTAGAAAATTACGAAGGAGAAAACAAAGGGAATTTAAGTGAACTATGAAAACTAAAATCAAGAAAATAACTTCAAAAAGCACACTTAGGATTAGGAAAGCACTCCCTAGGAATGCATCACACATTCAACATTCAAATTTAATTAATTTCTCTCCACATAACTCTACCAAACACACGAAAATCTCTCAAATATATGGGTAGTCAAGGTTTAGGCAACCTGTTGTAGTCATGATTGACAACGTGTAGATAATGGCTTAGGCAGCCTGACTATAGACAAAACTAGAAGACAGCCAACATCTTCATAATGTCTTAGTATGATGTACAGGGCCTTTCTTAAGTGGCAGCAGGCATGTTAACGATTATTAGCCAACATTCTCTTTATGTGTAGGGTTTTTACTTAGGTGGCAGCTTGTGAATGCCATCTAGCTAAGCAAGTTCTGCTTTAGAATCTTGTCATATTATAATATTTGCATTGATGTCCTCGCCCCTCCTCCTATGGACTTTACTAGGTTTCCATTTTGCATCAAGTTTACTGCAATAGTTCACACCTTCAATGTACATAAATACAGGATCCACTTTGATTATGTTATTGTACGGTGATTGGTGATCAAACTGGTAAGAAGCATGAAAAGGCTTAGAAAACCTTAAATTGAAGGATATTAGACAAGATGGTAACTGTGAGTATATTATGTTGAGTTATAAATTTCCAGCACAAGCATCTTTCTAGTTATCTGGAATGTTAATAGGCTATTGATGTTTGCAATTCTTTGTGCTTAAAACTGCCTCATCAGTATGTATTATGATTATATGTTATGAACCTAGCCTGATAATTACTTGTTTAGCAGACTTTGTTGGTAGTCTATTTATTCTTTGTCGACCACGTAATTTCTTCTCTTTTATTTGCCTTTTGGTTTATATATATTCATGAAAATATGTAAGTTTAGTGAAGTACCAGTGGTTTTTATTAGAAGTTTCATAAATTTGCTTACATGTCAAAATATTATGTAGGTTTAGCCCTGATCCAGAAACATCTATGGGTTTAGTGCAGCATGAAGGTGGGCCCTGTGGTGTCTTAGCAACCATACAAGTAATTCCTTTATTTCTCAGTGTATATGAGTTTCATGTACCATGGAGCTTGTGAATTGTCCTTTGATGGTATTGTGCCATAAGAAGTTCCTTATGCTTTCAACAATTATTTGATCTTTTGTACACCGGAACTTCATTATCATTTTATCTTCTGAGTGGGCTAATATCATGCACTGGCGTTAGAAAACCTGCCAAAATTTATTAAGAATATTACTTCCTTGGGATAGCTTGTTCGTACTTTTTGGTCTTTGAATAGAGTAATTGTATTATTGAATGGTTATTCAAATACAATGGAACATTGAATCCATTCTATAATTAAATCTACTTAAACTTGTGACCTCTGAAATGTTACTTACGTCAATGCTGCACTTTTCTTATTTTTATGCAATTGGTTTGGGATGTTCATTGTTAAGAAAACATCCATCAATTCATGTTAAGTTGATGAAAAACTGTACAGTTATTATGTTGGACCTTGGCCTGTGTTCTTGAGAATGGCCTCCGTAGATAACCTAATGTGATTTCTGTTCTGATGTTTGTCACTTGATAAATAGTCAATTCTGTGATTGCTGACTATAATTTGTCTCTATACAGGCATTTGTTCTCAAATATATTCTTTTCTTTCCGGATGAATTAAGTAAAGTTGCAGCAAACATGCCACAGAGTATGCATTCCAGGAGATTATCCAAAACTCAATGTGTTGTGTCAGATAATTTTGCTGCTTTTTCTGAAGACACTAAAGCAAGGTGATTAAATTTTGCATGTTAAATTGTATGATACATTCTAAACACTAAACTGCACAAGGACACATGTTTTTAACTTATCAGTCATCTTTCAAAGTTTTCTAACTTTTATTAGGATTAAACAGGTGCACACTTTTTGTTGCAATTTATCCAACAGTGTAAATCCTTTTCCTACTAATTGTTGTCTTTGTATTTGTTTTATTACTCATCTAATTATCTCTCACATGTCTCAGTGGTTCCTTCTATTGGATTTCCTTGAAATTCATGCAGTTGCTTGCTTTTTTGAATGATATAATCAATACTATTAAAATTGTTGTTTGAGATCAGGAAATTGGAAAAAGGTATGATGCCTGATCTCAATAGATGCAATTAAGTGGCATGTGCAATTTCTCTTATGTAGTTGTCTTTGCTAAGGTGCATGTGCATATATAATATGGGCTAATAGGCTATGAGTCTGCGATAACCACAACAACAACAACAACAACAAACTAAGCTTTATATCCGATAACTCTGAGGTCGGCTATACGAAAGGCCAAAAAAGGAATCATGTTAGGTCATAGTTTTGAACCTTCTTGTGCCACTTATTTCTATCAAAAACTATGGATGTGCGATATGTTTGTATATTTGCTCAATGTCTTTTGTTTAAGGAATGGCTCGTTCTCATTAATGCCCAACCAAGAGTTTTATGTTCTGAAGTAGTATAAAATCTCATTATAACATTTATGATTGTTTGTGATGTGGACTGCTAGTAGTCTACGTTTTGCTTTATTTCTGCAAGAACCAGATTGGAAGAAGTTTTCTCTTTTTTTTTTTTTTTTTAATATTTAAGTTTTGCAGCTGTTTCACAATTCGTTAAATGCTTTTTCTGTTCTATTTCAATTAAAATTTTTGTTTCCGTACACAGAGCCCTGGTTAAAAGTATGGGCGAGATACTATTTTTATGTGGAAATAACAAAAGGGCTGTAATTGCTACTTTAAGTGTTATTTCCAATGGCATTGAAGGATCTGAAGACAATCCAAAGGATGTGGTTAGTGGAATTGGGTTGGCCTGAGTATGTTAATTATTTACTGCTATGCCCTTTTATATGTTCTTACTTGCTGATAGGTGTTTGTTCTACCTTTCAGATCATTGCACAAGCACTTGAAGGTCTTTCAATTGAATCAGCTTTTGATTTGCAGAAAGTTCTAAGAGTTGACACATACATGACACCTACAAGTGCCTTTAAGAGGCTTGAAGCAATGATTCCTGTTTTTCAAAGTCGCATGGGAGCACTGCTATTCCTCATCTCTGCGTTACTTTCTCGCGGATTGGTAAGTTTGTTGGCTTGAATACTCCCTTTTTATCTTCATCTTCATCAATATTCTTGTAGCTATACCTTTAAGAAAAGAAAATTCATAGGAAGCATGTACCTGTAAGTCCAGATAGTTAACTTAAGATTTTGTTTGCATGGGGATGTAACTTTATCTGTACTTCCTTAATTGTTTAGGACTGTGTTCAAGCAGACCGGGATGATCCCAGCCTACCTCTAGTAACTGCACCATTTGGCCATGCTTCTCAGGTACATAACATTGTTTATATCCATTGGGTGGATGGGGCTCCAATATCTTCAAATTGGTACTGCTCTCCTTGAGACATTCTTGCATTGTAATTGCATTTCATACAAAATTATTTCAGGAAATTGTGAACCTATTGCTCTGTGGGCAAGCTGTTCCAAATGTATTTGATGGGAGGATGGATTTAGGTGGTGGCATGTTTCTGAAGGGTATATCTACAAGTGTGGAAGTTGGATTCCTCACTCTTCTAGAATCCCTTAATTTCTGTAAGGTTGGTCAAAATCTAAAATGCCCAAAATGGCCCATATGGGTTGTTGGAAGTGAGTCCCATTATACGGTCCTATTTGCTCTGGATACAGCTGTTCAAGATGAGAATGAACTGGAAGAAAGGGAATCACAGATCCGGAAAGCTTTTGATGCCCAAGATCAGAGTGGAGGTGGTGGCTTTATTAGCGTGGAAGGTTTCCATCATGTCCTCAGGGAGACAAATATCAGACTTCCATCTGAGAAACTTGATAGACTTTGCAGCTCGGGCTTTATTGTATGGAGTGAGTTCTGGCAGGTTATTTTAGACTTAGACAAGAGCTTGGGAGGTCTTAAGGATTCATCTGGACAGATGGGTAGAAAGATATTTGAACTTTACCATTTTAATGGGATTGCAAAATCAGATTTGAATGGCAGTCAAGCTACGCCTGGAGGTGAGACTCCAGTACAAAGACCCAGGCTTACGAAATTGAGGGTTTCAGTACCCCCTAGGTGGAGCCCAGAGGAGTTCATGGCAAATTTAGTGGTTCCCCCTGGTTCCGCGGGGAGTGAATCAAGTGGGAAAGACACTGAAGTGCCTAAGCCTGAACCTCCTCCTCAGCATGCACCATTGGTGGACTGCATTAGAACACGCTGGCATCGTGCTGTTTGTAATTGGGTGGGAGACCCTCCTAGTATAGTCTGAACGTATATTAATGATCTCAGGGATCCTTTGTGTTCCCGGTGTTGGGGAACATGGCGGAACAAAAAAATTTTAAGAAAAAAATAGAAAAATGAAAGTAAGAAGAAAGAAAGAAAAAGCTGTGGTAAACCCTGCTGGCTTGGTCACAACTTTGGCCAATGAGAAGAGGTTGTTTTCCTGGTTTTCAACGTTTCAGGTTCTGTTGTGTATTTGCCATTCTAATTCAATTTTCATATGTTAATTGTTAAATAACGAGAGAAAAGGATCATCTCATTCCTTTCGTCGATCAAATGGGCATTCCCTCGGCTTTGCATTTGCTGCTTGTGAGGGAAGCATTTCAGCGGGGAAATGTTAGAATCAAGTATTCTTGCCGCAATTTTTTCCGGTAAGCTCTTCACTTTGGTCCAGTTGATTAAGTTTTTGAGATCAATATTACGAATAGAAACATTCTTGGCGACGTACTTTTATATATACACATATATAAATTATTAATAAAGAATGAGTTCAGTGAAAACTCATTTTTTCTGTTTTTTAGGCTCGAAATTAAAGGAGAAAATTAAATCCCTCAATTCATATTTTCCATATAGTAATCATGTTGTATCTATATGTGTGACATAACTAACATGTTTAAAATAAGTTGATTTAAATTTTGTGATATGACACGATTTTATCACAATTAATTAGAGCTAACACAATTATTTATTTATTTATAATTTTTTATTTGTCAAAAATTAATTTTTATTAATAATTTAATAACATATATAAAAAGAATATAATTCTTATTGTTCAAATTTTAAAACAACTGCAACAAAATAATAGTATCCATAAAACATGTTAACAATCTTTAAATAAATCTATCAATATCAAACATGCCATATATTACATGCGGTGACGGTAATATAAATGAATTAATTAAATGTGTTAATTGTATTGTAAAATTGTAAAGCATGTTTAAAATGTTTAAAACATAAAAATTGTTGTCTTAACTTGTTGAAATGATTAAAACATGAAATATGATTATATTAAATTCAAATATGATTTTATTTTATATTTTGTTTGTATCGTGTAATTATATAGTATATAAAATTATGAAGTCGAGAAGAAATGAAGAGAAAAAAGAACTTGGATCAGCCAACATGGCATGAATTGGCATATTTAAGTCTTATTTTTTCTTTAGGTTATTTTATGCACACTCTCTTTCTTTAAGGTTTTAGGTGCAATTTGTAAATATTCAATTTTATTCAATTTTTTTTTTTGAAATTTATTGAGTTTTGAATTTTGATTTGAAATTCAATCTTCACTTAAAAAATGAATTTTAGGCCCAAACATTAAAAGCCAAAATTTTTTATTTTGATTTGAATTTTAACTTTAATGCTAATTTTTATTTTGACTTTAATTTAATTTAATTTTATTTTTGATCTAATTTCATTTTTAGTCAAAAAAAAAGTCAAAAAAGAAAAAAGTCAAAAGAGAAAAAAAAGTCAAAAAAGTAAAAAGAAGTCAAAAAAATGGTTGAACATGCTATTTGAAAATATACAGAAAATCTTAGATTCAGTTTTAGATTCGATCTTGAATTTAATTTTTTGGATTCTAAAAATGCTTATGAAAATTTTTGAACATCAATTCATTGGAAAAAATTATAGAAAATTAGATTTTGAAGATTTTTCCTAGATCTAGTGAAATTAAAGGTTTTTTAATTGAATTGGGATTTTATCCCTATAAAAGGCTTTCGATCTATTATCATAAGTGGGGTGCGAGGAATTCGGCAATATCAAAGATCATTTAGCATAGAAATAGTTTTCAGCAAATCACCAGCAATTCAACAAAGAAGCAATCTCTTGCAATACAAAGTAATTCAAGAGAAAAACATGCAATCAAGCAGTATACAAAAGCAATTAAGCAATTAGAGTTGTTAAAATTTTTTGGGTTCTTAGTTTTTTATTCTGGGCTTTCAATTCTAGGTGTTTTGGAAATCAATGCTAGAATTCAATTCTTGGTGTTTTGAAAACAATTTTGGGTTTAGATTTCTAGGGTTTTTAGGGAATTTTGTTTGGATTTATGGAATTATTGAAAGATTCTGAAGAAGTTTTAGAAATCTAGGTTTTTACACTTTTGAAATTTTCATTTGAATTTTTGAAAATTAGCTAAAAATTTTTTAAGTTCTAATTGAATTCTGTAAATTTTTAAGTTTGAATTGATTTTTTCGATGAAGTTTAAGTTTTTCAACAAGGTACACAATTGCCAAAAGGATTTCACGATGGTCGATTTTTGAGTTCTTTGATTTTTTGAAAAATTTTAAATTTTTTAGTCGGTTGAATTTTTTGTTGGGAGTTTAGAGAGAAGTCAGAGAACATAAAGGCTAGAGAGAGAAAAAAGAAAGATAATATGAAGAACAAAGCTAACTTTTGGCTTTTATACCAGGAAGCAAACGACATCATTTTTTACAACTCAAACTCACATGTGACCCATGCATTGACTTGCCTTGGACCTAACCTGATCACAAGTTTTGGTTTTTCTTTTTTTATTTTCTTTTTGATTTTGATTTTAATTTTGATTTTCTATTTTTTGATTTTTACTTTTTGCTTTTATTTTTTTATTTCTTATTTCTTATTTTCTTGTTTAGTTGTAATTAAGCTAACTGTGATGGGGAAAAAGAAAAAGAAAAAAAAATGCTTAATATTAATTTTTATGTTTTTTGTTTGATTTTTATTTTTGCATGAATAATTATGATTATTTATTATTTGTATGACTAATAATATATTTGCTTGCATGACTAATAATATATTTGTAAGGTTCATTATTATTTGCATGATTTGTTATTTGCATAGTATTTTTGCATGACTATTTTTACATGATTTAGTATAACATTTTTGGAATGATTGTTGCATGATAATTTTTTGCATGATATTTTATATCATTGCATGTTTATTTATTATTTTGCATGATTGCTTAGTGTTTTTTATATTTATTGCATGAATTTTTTACATGGTTTTTTTGCATGTTTGTTATATTAGCATGATATTTGTTTTGATATTTGCATGATTACATGATTGCATGGTGTTTTGATAAAGTTTTTGTTTGACAATATTGTGTAAATAAATAAAAGGATTGGAATTTATTTATTTGCATGATAAAAATCATCTTTGATTAAGACTTAGAAATGGGGTGCTTAAACCTTCCCTGCACGCAATCGACTCTCAAATCTTAGTTCTGTTGTCAGAACTTATTCTTTTTAAGGACCTTTATTTTAAATTTAGGATAACCTTAAAAAGGATATATTCACATAGATAGCCAATCATACCTAGATAAAAAAAATTAATGATAACTCCATGATTTTTTGTGTCTAATGCTTAGATTCTCCAATTTATACGTTATGACAGTTTGATGACTCCACTGGAGACATTAGAGAGTCAAGCTATTAGTTACTTATATATTATCTTAAGCCTTACTTTGATGGTTTTATTATGTAATTATTTATGATTTATTCATATTGCCGATACCATTTTACCTAGTCTCATAAAATTATTATTATTATTATTATTATTATTATTATATATTTTTCATTTCCTTTTTTGACACATTTTTCTTTTCTTTCTGACATTTTTTCTTTGTTTTCTTCATCTTTTCCCTAAAGTCAGTGTATTTAATGCACTGAAAATCTTGTCACTACCTAATTTTGCAAAAAAAAAAAAAGAACTAAGAAGTCTTCAATGGCGTTTTAAAGTCCTTAGGGCTTTGGAAAAAAAAAAAGCATAATCTTAAAAATTTGGGATCTCAATCCCAAAAAATCTAAGATTTTGAATTCTAAATAACTTTGTAAATAGAGCCAATTTTTGCAAAGCAAAAAGGAAGGAAAAACCTAAAGCGAAGAATATTGCCATAAAAATATATACAAATAGAGAGATTTTTTTGGCAGCTATTGGGGTTCTACCAAAAAAAAGAGAGAAAAAGACAAATAAACACTAAAAAACACACACCACAGTCATCTTAGAGGAGGAACCATCAACAAAAAAAAAAAAAATCTAAAACACAACAAAAAAATAAGAATGAAATTCTCGATCTGTGAGGGTTGGAATTTTTTTGAAAAAATCTATTTTGGGAAAGGGGTTTAGGAGGTTAAAAGCAATATTTTGGTAATTTTTGAAAAGTTTTTGAAAACTTTTTTGGGTTGTCAAATTCTGAGAAACCTTTGAAAATTTTAATGATCATTGAATTTTTCGCCCACCAAAATCTAGGAAACTTGCCATAATCTAGAAAAAGTTTAAGTTTTCTGATGTCGATTGAATTTTCTAGCTGTAGTAACCAACAAAGAAGGGATAAGGTTTAGAAAGAGAAGCTCTAAAGTTTAAAGAGAGAAAGGGAAACGAAAAAAATAAAAATAAAAAAGGGCCTTTTCTAGGTGCACCAAAACGACGCTGTTTTGGCATCTTGACCTATGGAGCAACCTGCGTAAACCCGCGCCTCCACCCACTAAGGACTCAACCTGTTTGTAAGTTTTTCCTTTTCTATTTTATTTTTGTTATTTGTTTAAGTTTTTTTTACAATTTATGATTTATAATACTATATATTTTTTACTAAAAATAAATAATTATCAATAACAATAAACAATAAATAAATACCAATATGTTAATTTAAAAATAAAAGGATAAACAAAATAATAATATCATTAACAAAATATAAAATGAGTTTTATTTTCCATAATTTTATAAGTAAAAATATTACTTAAACTTCGCCAAGGTGTTGGAATAATTCAAGAAATTATTTTTGCTAAAAAATAAAAATACTAATAACATTTATTTATTTGAATAAATCTTTGAAAAATGTAATTTTTAAAGAAAATTGAAAGAGTCAATTTTCTTTAATTAATGCAAGTAAAAAAAATAAAAAATATTTTTAGATTTCGTCGATGAGTAGGGATAATCTAAAAATTATTTTTCACTAAATAAATATTTATTAAATAATAATAATAATAATAATAATAATAAAAATATTTCTTCAAATAAATTTCTTAATTATTACAAAAAATATATTCTTGTATTTACCAATGAGTTGGGATAATTAAAAAAAATTATTTTACTAAATAAAGATTTATTTAAATAACGAGGAAAAAATAATAACAATAAAAATTAATTAAATATTTAATTAAATCTCTTCATTATCATCAATAAAAAATGATTTTACTTAGGATCTTATAAGAAGGTTGGGATAATCTTAAAATCTATTTAAAATTTTAGGACTTTACCAAAGAATCGAGAGAATTCTAAAATCAGTGTAATAAAATTAATAAATGAATAAAATATCTTACGATGAAATTTCGAGAATTTTATGAATGATCAATTTTTTAATTTTTTTCTAAATAAAGATTTTTCATAAATTCTTCCAAAGCATTGGAGATTTTATAGAATACAAAAATAATAATAATTCTAATTGTATAAAAAAATATTTTTTGTCATAAATAAATTTTAAAAAATTAAATTTAAATATAAAGAAGACCATATCATCAAAATTAAAGGATTACACTTGTTTAATTGATACTGTTCTTCGAATAGACAACATGATGATGCTAATACCTTTTTCATTTGTAACCATACTTTCGCACTCAACCTTGTTTTTGCAAACCTAAACGCCTTTTAAGTAAATCTTAATTAATTTTAAGATTTTATTAAAAGATGATATTTTTAGGTGTCCAATCACACCCTACAAAAAGGAGATTGGTGGTGACTTTGAAAATTTTTATCAAGTCTAGCAATCGAGTCCCTTCGAACAAAAAATCATTATGATAGCTTGGTAACTCTATTAGGGAAATGCTAATAAAGCCAAAAATTAAACATATGTCATCAAAACTTTGATTTTAGAGTCTTTTTTATATTTAATTTTAATTTCTTGTCTCATCTTAGAATAAAAATAAAAATAAAAATAAAAAGGTAAAAATTTGATGGTTTCATTTAGTTTTGTTATGTTATTTACTTGTTTTATATTGTTGCTAATTTTATTGTTAATTTTATTTCAATTAATAATTGTTACGTTCCTTCGCACATGTGCACATTTACATTCATGCACAAGCTCTATATTTGGGCTACCAAATCTATCATTTTTTAGGACAGAGTAGAATACTTACACTTTTGTGAGGTTATAATGTTTTCACTTGGGCTAGCAAAATACTTCCACTCAAGTTAAACCCTTTCCATCGGCAACCCATTATGGGTGAGGATCAAAGGCTTTACTAGTCCAAAGTGGACAAAAATGAAGATTAATGTGGAAACCTTTTTAGCCTTTATTAAATACCAAACCCTACATATATTGAACCTTAAGAAACTAACCTTAGATAGAGCCATATCATATTTGTAGATTACCCCCTAAATTAGAACACATAAGGGAATATTTATTGTAATACAATTACTAACCCTGATTTGTTTTAGTTTCTTTTTGTTTCATGATCATGCATCATCATAAATATTACATATGAGATGTTCTTGTTAATGTGCCAATATCAGTTAAAAGGTTTTTAGTCTTACTTCAGAAATACCATCATGATGTTCTCAACTTCAAAGCTCACCATGTGTGAAGAGACTAATGTGGTAATAACTCTATGTTAAAAGCCTAAAGTGGAATAAAAAAAAGTCTAAAAGAATTTGAATAGGAAATTGTGCTTGTAGAAATCAAACTGGGGCTTTAACAAAATGACATCTCTAAATTGGTCGAGATCTGGCACCATGTAACAACTCTTAGGAAGATAGCTTTCGAGAAAAAGTATGTTCATATTGCTTTACTCCTTAAAATGCCTATAGAAAATTAGTTAATAAAAGCTTTAGTTTAGTTTTAGGACCCTGCTTATAAATGTTTCATATTCAACAAGATATGTATGACCCCGATGATCGAAGAGTCTACTACATTGCTATGGCTGCATCTTTCAAATCTAGATAAAATCTATTAACAAGGTTAACAACTTGGATCTTGAAAGAAACTTGCTTGTATGATAAAGGTTCCCACTGAAAATACGAACTCATATATCCAAACAAAAGGCAAAAGTGATTATATCCCATGAGAAATTTTGCACGATTACATCGTCAAACATTTAAAAGATTAGCGAGGCATGAGATTGATAGCTTTGGCAATTTATGGCTTGATCATTTTCTCGAAGGTCCTAGGGCACATTGAGGTATCAGTGATTGAATTTTTCAAGTAGGTGGACAACAAAATCAATCATATTTCTTGTACACTGGTAAAAACTTTTAAATCATTGAATCATTATCGAACAAAAGAAGGACATTTCATAGGGTCTGCATAATTGCTCTACATTTAGGCAAAAAGTCATCTTCAGCATATTATGGATAAATTTCATCCCATTTATAGTAATAAAAGTAGGCCAATTAAAGAATTCTATAATATTGAGTGGCTAAAATTAAAGTCCAAGAAGATTGGATATCGATATTGCAAAATCTCACCAATACTCAGGTTATATGGAGGGCTCCATGGATGCCACGAGAAGCCATGTTGTACAAGTGTGGTGACAAGCAATAGGTTCCACTCTTAGAGCCGTAAGAAGGTATAAGCTATGCTGCGACAATGGTTCATTGACAATTGGGATCACAGCAATTCATTTCGATGACTCATGGGTTTTGAGAATTAGAATTCTCTTTTAAGGAGCCATGATTTCTTGAAAAAGTGAAAGAGATTATCAAAGAATGAAAGTAGACCCAAAGAGTGGATTGTAAGGGTGTATACAAACAAAGCCATAGTTGAATATCTGATATGGATGAGTCAACGTATCACAAGCAAAATTGGTCTCATAGATGAGAGACTGTGCCACCAAAAAGATGCCCATTATTAAGAGATTTCTAAAGACATAAAGATTATGAAGCACAAATTTGAAGAAGAAAAAGAAATATGAGAGCTTGAAAAAAAGAGGCTTTGGTATGAGATTAATGAGTGGAAAAATAAAATTGAGGATAGTGAAACAAAATTTTAAAAACTTGAAAGAGAACAAGAAAATGTGTCTGAAAGCTTGCATAAATCCATCATTTTGATGACCATCGAGCTTAAAAAATTCAGAAAGAATGCATAATAGCTTCAATCCAATTTGTTGTTTAAAAAAGAAAAGCTTAGCCAGTTTATAGAGAAAAAAAATACTATAAAGTCTCGTGGATGACTTGAAGCAGCAAATACACTATCAATGTAAAGCCATTCAAGTCTTGAAAGAAGAATGAGATCAATTCAAACTTAAAACCAATGAAGCCCAATATTGGAATTAAAAATGTCTGCCAAAAGAATCTAAAGCCACTCGCCTGGTAGAATAAATAAGAAAAGTCAGCTTCAAAGCAAGAGACATGGCCTAAGAAGCTAAATAAGTAAAGGAAGAACTTTACCTATAACAGCATAGTCAACATTTGACCAATTTCCTAGATAATGCTTATAAACAGTACAAGTATGTTCTTTTGAAAATTTTAATATTATAGTGTAAGAAGTCTTCAATAAGAATAATGCGATGTTATGATGTGGTGGTTCAAGTTTAGACTTAAAATCTTTTGCAAATATTAGATATATATCAAGCACATCCTTTGCATTCATGCATTCATGTATCATACGTGTGTTTCATTAAATGCTAAATTTAAAAAAAAAATCATGACTAAAAGTAATGGGCCTCGAAATAACAAATCTAAAAAAGTTTCCCTTAACTCAATCAGGTGCAAAGATAGTTAGGCCATCAAGAAACATAGATCAGACCATTCGTCATCATTACAACACTCGCTTACAAATCAAAATCATAAAAAATAAACAAGCATCTAGAATGGAAAGAATAGAGAAAACTCAATTTGAGATGCAGAACAGATGATTAGGTCTCAATAGAAGTTGATAGAACAAATGACTAGGTCTTAAGAAGAGACTCGAAAAGAAATGGCTGCAATGATGGACATAATAAGGAAAATGACCTACAAAAAAGGGGTAGTTGAAGAACTGACTACCGAGAAAGAGCCCCAAGCCTAAAAAAACACCAGTAATAGAAAAGATCCATTGTATCTATCAAGGTTCACCCCACCTTGTGTTCAAGCCTCTCATCAAGTGCATCCATAAATGACACAGCCTGAAAGGTAGCCACATGCTCAGTTTAATTTACCTTTCTTCATGGTTCAATCATAGAGTCAAGGACACGTTGCTCTGAACATTGGGGCAAGTCATGTGGAGCCTACTATGGTCCTAGATTTAGATGATCCAAGAGAACAAGATAAACTAAATAAAATCATGTCAGAACAATTTATGAATATAAAGGCACAACAGAAGTTAAATCTTTTGGAAGAAAGGCTATGAACTATTGAAGGTGTGAATATTTTTTAAAAAATTGATGCGAGTGAACTCAGTTTGGTTTCAAATATGATAATTCCACCAAAGTTTAAAATACCATAATTTGAAAAAAATGATGGAATCAAATGCATTCTGGCACATATCACCATGTTTAGCCAAAAAATGATCGGGTATACAAACAATGACAAGTTGCTTATCCATTATTTTTAGGATAGTCTTACCAGGTCAGCTGCCAGATGGTATATTCAATTATATATGAGCCATATTCATTCATGGAAAGATCTAGCTAAAAAATTTATTAATCAATAAAAGCATGTCACAAGTATGGCTCCAAATAGATTGTATTTGCAAAACATGGAAAAGAAAGTTAACAAAAACTTTAAGAATATTGTTACCAAGTTTAGCCTTCTCTCACCAAGAAAAACACAACTATTCTACTTATCAATACCCTTCAAGCCTTGTACTATGATAGGCTTATTAGTCATGCCAGGAAAAATTTTATTGATATGGTGATTACAGGTGAGATTATTGAAGATGTCATTAAGAATGGAAAAATTGAAGGGTGGATATTTCTCGATCAAAGAAAGAAGGACTACCTAAGAAGAAAGAAGCAAAAGTGCAAGTTATCACCACTGAAACACCAAAACCAAGACTTTTGACTCTATACCATTCATATCTTGTATACCAACCTTCCTACCCAACCATTTCCAACATTTCTCAAAACCCATACCATTACCAGCTAGTGTAAACCCATATACTTACCTTCCAAACTAATTTTTGTCATCGAGTACCTCCACTACGACTTTTTTCTCAATCAAGTACCATAAACTTTAATTGAAAAGAACCCCAAAATAATCAAGAGCAACAACAATTTGATCAACTTCCTATGACTTACACGAAACTAGTCCCTCAGTTATTTTAAAAACACTTAGTGGCTCAACAACCAATAGAGCCTTTAAAACCTTCATATTCGAAGTGGAATGATCCAGAAGCTTCCTATGACTATCATTAAGGGATTTAATGCCTTTCTAGAAAATTATATAACTGTCAAACGTAAGGTGTAAAGCTTGATTGATAATAAAATTTTGAATTTCACAATAAAGGTCAGACTAAGTATGGAAGCTAATCCATTATCAATCATGGTGGGGGATCAGTAAATGTTTTAAGTAGTGAGATAACTTGAAATATTGAAAGAGAAGTAAAGGAGATTAGAACCCTTATGGATCAAATATTTGCTATCCTAGTAAAAGTTAATATAATTCATCCAATACCTGGAAACTCAAATTATAAGAATTTCACATATAATCTTGATCACACTTGTGAATTCCAAATAAGGGTGGTTGGTCATTCGCTTCAGGATTGTGAAGCCTTTAAACAAAAATTATAGAGGATGACGAATTGTTTCTTGGTTAAATTTTACAAGGAACATCAAGACAATTCAGTGAATATTGTGACTAAAGATTAATCCAAAAGCAGGTATTACCGAGTGAATTTCAAGCCTATTACCATCTTTTATGAAGAGAAACAAAAAGTTAAGTTTCAAAACCAGTTTATATGAATTTTGAACTTGTCACCATCTTTTATGATGAAAAATTGAGTGTTAAAATTGATAAACCAATTTGTACAATTATGCCAAAGGAGATAATTGAGGTCGCTAGCCCATTCTTGTGCAAAACTGATAAGGTAATTCCTTGAAAATATAATTGTAATATCATATCATAAGGTTTAGACAATGGATCCCTTCAATCTGGCTTATGTGATACAAGTACAACAAACATAACTAGTGCAGAGGACATGACTCAAATTAGGCAGTGTTGTACCCCATAAGCACTTGCAAGAACACAAAAAAAAAAAAATAAAAGGAAATGAGCTTAGAAAAAGAAGATAGACTACCCAACAATTAAAAAACTCACCCAACCCTAATCCTAGACCACAACATAAGAATTCAGTTATGAAAAAAAAAGCTTGTGAGTTCTTGAAACTTATCAAACACAGTGAATATAGTGTGGTGGAGCAATTAAATCACTTACTAGCTCAAATTTCTATGCTCTCATTATGGTTAAATTTTGAGCATCATAGAAATACCTTACTTAAAGTACTCAACGAGGCTTATGCACCTAATAATATATTAATAAAAAAACTTGGTCTCATCGAGAAAACATCATAGTGGAAAATTTTATATCATTTAGTGATAATGAGATTCCACCTAGTGGTAGAGGCGATGCCAAGGCTTTACATTTCTCTATAAGATGCAAGGATTACACACTAATTGATAATAGATCCTCTTTGAACATCATACTTATGACTATACTATTTAGATTATCAGTTGACATGTTTTACATGAATGTGAGTCACATGATAGTGAAGGCTTTGATAGGACTTGTTATAAAGTGATAGGCGATATTGAGCTACTAATTCAAATTGGTTAGTGTACTCTTGATATAGTCTTTCAGGTCATGAATATTGCTCTTTTCTATAGTTGTCTTTTAGAAAGATCATGGTTTCATATGGTAAGAGCTGTCTCTTCCACTATACATCAAAAGGTAAAATTTATAATTAATGAAAATGTGGTCATTATTATCGGTGAAAAAGATCTATTGCTAACTAAACCATTAATTGCATTATATGTTAAAGTAGCTAAGGAAGGTCCAGAATGTTCCTTTAGATCTTTTGAATTTGTTAATGCAACTTATATGGGTGAAAGATCAAAAGTGCCTACTCTAAGTCTATCCAAAGCTTTCAAAATGGCCCTTAATGAAATGGTAAAAAAAAAGGCAACAAGCGTGGGCTGGTAAATTTGGTCCGGGATACAAACCTACTCAAAAAAGAATAATGAAATTCATGAAAGAGAAAAAAAAAAGGGTTGGCTTATTTTTTAGGGCAAGAGGTAAAAATTGAAGAACTATCTTTTCTTTCTTTTTACAAGATTGCTATACCTATCCAAAGGTAGTAAAAAATATGAAGAAGGGGCCTAGACCATCATTAGAGAAATTTTTCACTAAATTTTCAATATAGATGGTGGGTGAAAAGGTGAATGAAAATTTAGGTTGTTTATAGGTATATCCTACTCCTCCTGGTGTATAGCTAAAGAATTACCATGTTGAGGAGCTGTCTGTTTTTTTTTTAATTTTTTTTAAAGTAATGTGTTGAACTTAATCTGAATGCTTTTGTTAAAAGCATTAAATGTCTTATATGTGTTTGTTTCCTCATTTTCAATTGAATAAATGACAAGTATTGTATATTTATCCATTTCATTTGCCTCTTTCATTTCAATTCCTTGCATTACTATACATCTCTCTACATTTCATCCATTGCACTCATTTTCTCATACTTAAATAATTAATATTAAGATCATCATGATAATATTTTTGGATTTCATTTTGAAAAATTTGTTTATCTTGGTGAACTTGATAATGAAGAGAGTATGGAAGATCATACAATATCCCTAAAACGATTGAGATTAATGAAATAAAAAGAAAAGCAAATCAAGCCTCATCAAGAAGCCATTAAAGTTATGAATTTGAAGGACAAAAAAACTAAGAAAGAGGTTAAGATTGGTACTTCAATGTCATCACTAATAAAGCAAAAGCTAACAAAGTTACTACATGAATATATAAATATATTTGCTTGGTCATACCAAAGATATACTAGGGTTGGATAATAAAATTGTAGTATATAAGCTACCTATGAAACCTAAGTGTAAACAAATTAAATAGAAGTTAAGAATGATGAAACCTAAAATGTTGTTGAAAATAATAAAAAAAAATGATGAAGCAATTTGATGCGAGATTTTTAAAAATGACCAAATATCCCGAATGGGTGGTGAATATAGTTCTAGTACCCAAAAAAGATGGCAAAGTAAGGATGTGTATTGATTATCAAGATTTGAATAGGGCAAGTCCTAAAGATAATTTCCCATTGCCCGACATTGGCACTTTAATGGACAATACTACTAGGCACTCCCTATTTTCATTCATGGATGGATTTTCAGGCTTCAATCGAATCAAGATGGCATAAGACGATATGGAGAATACTACTTTTATGACATTATGGGGAACTTTCTACTATAAAGTCATGCCTTTTAGTTTAAAAAATATTAGAGCAACTTATCAAAGAGCCATGGTAACTCTATTTCATGATATGACGCACAAAGAAATAGAGGTGTATGTGGATGATATGATTGCCAAATCCTGTGAAGAAGAAAATCATATGGCTAATCTCATAAAGTTATTTAAAAGATTAAAAAAGTTTCACCTCAACCTTAATCCAGCTAAATGCACTTTTGGCGTAACCTTAGAAAAGTTATTGGGATTTATCGTCAGTAAAAAAAGAATTGAAGTAGTTTCAAATAAGATACATGCCATCCAAGAGCTACCACATCCATGCACATAAAAAGAAGTAAGGGGATTTCTAGGGAGGTTGAATTATATTAATCATTTCATTTCTCAACTTATAGCCAAATATGACCCCATATTCAATATTCTTTAAAAGCACGGGTTAGGAGAATGGGTTAAAAATTGTCAAATGATGTTTGAAAAGTTAAAGAATAATTATCAAACTCACCAGTATTAATGCCACCTATCCCTAGAAAACCCTTAATCTTGTCTTTAATAGTGCATGAAAAATGAATGGGATGCGTTTTAGGGTAACATGATGAAACAAGAAGGAAAGAACAAACCATTTACTACCTAAGCAATTGATTATGAGTCTAAGCATTCATCATTAGGAAAGATGTGTTGTGCACTAGTTTAGACAATGCGTTAGCTTAGATAGTACATGTTTTACCATACTACTTGGCTCATTATGAAACTGGATCCAATCAAGTACATTTTTGAAAAGCCTTCATTATTAGAAAGAATAGTAAGATGGCAAGTGTTACTTTCTGAATATGACATTATATATGTGTCTCAAAAAGCAATCAAAGAAAGCGCTATTGCTAAATTTCTTATAAAATACGATCAAAAAAATTATGTATTAATGACATTCAATTTTTAAGGTAAAGACTTAATGTCTATATTACACATAGATAAAGTAGAACCTAATGAAGATGCATAAAAGATGTATTTTGATGGTGTATCGAATGCTTTGGGACATGGTATAGAAGTAGTTTTGATATCTCCAAAAGGATATTTCTACCCAATCGTTACAAAACTAAGTTTTGATTGCACTAAAATGTGGTAGAATATGAAACATGTGTTATAGATCTTTAAGCTATTCTTGAAATGAAGGCCTATACATTGAAAGTTTATAGAGACTTTGCTTTGGTCATATATCAGTTGTGAGGAGAATGAAAAATCAAAGATTCAAAGTTGGTTCTACACCAAAAGTAATATCAAAATTGATTAAAAAAATTTAAGAATATTTCGTTTCATCATTTACCTCAAAAAGAGAATTAGATGGCTGATGCTTTAGCTACATTGGCAACAATGTTCAAGCTAAATGAAAATGTTGAAGTCCAACCCATCAAATTAAGCTTATAAGAGAAAATAGCTCATTGTTCAAATGATGAAAAAGAAGTTGATAGAAAATCATGGTATTTTGACATATTACAATATGTCAAGTATCAACAATACCCAGAACACATATCAAAGAATGATAAAGAGAACTTTGAAAAAGCCAACGATGGGTTTCTTTCTTGGATGAAAAATTTTTATTCAAAAAAAGTCGAGATCAAAGATTATTAAGATGTGTGAATACTGCTAAAGCCAAAAAATTGTTAAAAGAAATCCACAAAGATGTCTGTGGAACTCATGCAAATAATCAAATGATGACTATGCAGATCATGAGAGCAAGATACTATTAGTTAACAATGAAAAAAAATTACATCGACTATGCTAAAATATGCCATAAATATCAAATTTATGTAGACAAGATACAAGTTTCTCTAACATCTTTATATGTCACATTAACACCTCGGTATTTCTCTATATGGAGAATGGATGTGATAGGGCCCCTGACGCGAAAAGTTTCAAACAGACATTGATTCATTTTAGTAGTGATCAACTATTTCATAAAATGGGTAAATGTAGCTTCATATGCTAATGTGATAAAAATAGTGGTTTACAAGTTCATCAAGAAAGAGATCATATGTAGATATAGACTTCCAGAGAGGATTATTTCAAATAATACTCTTAATTTGGATAACAAAATGATGAGTGATGTTTGTGCTCAGTTCAAAATCAAACACCATAAATCGATGCCTTATCGTCTGAAGATGAGTGGGGCAGTTGAAGTGGTCAATAAGAACATAAAGAGAATTGTCAAAAAAATGATAGATGTGTATAAAGATTAGCATGAAAAGTTACTATTTGCATTACATGTTTATCGAACTTTGATTTGTACATCTACAAAAGCTACACCATTTTCATTGGATTATAGGGTGGAGGTAATGTTGCCAATTGAAGTTGAAATTTCTTCATTGCGTGTTCTCATAAAAGTCAAGTTAGAAGAAGTTGAATGGATTTGTGTTCGTTATGAATAGTTAAATCTCATTGAAGAAAAGAGACTACAGCATTGTGACATGGCCAACTATATAAAAAAAATGATGCAAGCTCATGACAAAAAAGTTTACCCTTTACAATTTTAAGAAGGATTAGTACTGAAAAAGATTTTTTCTAACCAATAGGATCTTTAAAAAAAAAAAAATTACTCATAATTGAGAATGCCCATATGTGGTAATTATAACATTCTCTAATGGGACACTAATCTTGGTAAGAATGGATGGAGATGATTTGTCAAATTTAGTCAATGCCAATGTAGTAAAAAGGTATTATGCTTAAAAAAAAGGAAAAAAGTGAAAAGGCAAAATGAATCGAAAAGATATCTAAGTTAAAAACTTGAAAATGTGACTTAAATAGAAAATTATTAAATGGAGTGGGCCAATTCTTAATATATGCTAGAAGATCTCATTGGTTTTAGGCTAGCTTAATCTGTCATGTTTTCAGAAAGTCAAGGGGCATTAATCAAAGGTTTTAAAAAAAGAATCTATGATGAATTAGTTCATGATGATCTGAATATTCATTATGTAATTACTTGTCTTTCTTGTTATATATTTTTGGATAATGCATAAAATATTTCCCCCTTTTACTAAAATAAAATACACTTTTGTTTATCCTTTTTTTTATCCCTCTTATTAAAAAAAGAAATGTGTAATGTGTTATAATTGTCATGAAATTCAAAAAAATGATGAGTGAACAACAATGATCATGAAAGACACATTATTTTGAAAGAAATTTAAAATGATAAACAAAATAGTAAGAAACAAACGTCAATAAGAAAATAGGCCTATGAGTCATAAAAATGGTCATCATTCATTGCATGACATTGCAAAAGGATGAAAACGTCATTCATGCACATATGTGACATAATAAACATATGAGTCTAAGGACAATCCAAGACCAACAAAAGGAAAAGTCAAAAGCAAAAAAGATGTAAACCCTTTGTTTAGAAGAATCTTTCAAATACTATTGCTTCTCAGATTTTTAATTTAAAGTTTCATTACTTCTAGTTAGATGAGCTTTTTAATTTTAAGAGCCTCTGGTTAGAGGACTCCATCAAAATTAGGCATGATTTGTAAGACCAAAAAGCATAATCTACAAATCCTCTCAGATTTTTTAAATTTTAACTTTCATTACCTCTAGTCAGATGAGCCATTTAAAGTTTCATAACCTTTAATCATATAAGCTTTTTAATTTTAAGAGCCTCTGGTTAGAGGACTGCATCAAAATTAAGCATGATTTGTAAGACCAAATGGCATAATCTATAAGTCATTTTAGATTTTTAATTTAAAGTTTCATTAAGGCATAATCTATAAATCCTTTCAGATTTTTAATTTAAAGTTTCATTGCCTCTGGTTAGATGAGCCATTTAAAGTTTTATAGTCTATATAGTCAAATGAGCTTTTTAATTTTAAGAGCCTCTGGTTAAAAGACTCCATCAAATTAAGCATGATTTGTAAGACCATAAGGCATAATCTATAAGTCCTTTCAGATTTTTAATTTAAAGTTTCATTACCTCTGGTCAAATGAGCTATTTAAAGTTTTATTATCTCTGTTAGAATAGCCATTTAAAGTTTCATTGTTTTTGGTTAAAGGAAAGTTTTCGTGCCTCTAGTCAGAGAAGCCATTTAAAGTTTCATGGGTCATTTAAAGTTTCATTGCCTCTGGTCAGATGAGCTTTTTAAATTCTAAAGTTTCAGTGCCTATGGTTAGAAAAGCCATTTAAAGTTTTATATTCTTTAATCAGAGAAACTTTTTAAATTATAAAGTTTCAATACCTCTGGTCAGATGAGCCATTTAAAATTTTATAACCTCTGATCAGATGAACCTTTAAATTTAAAGTTTTATTGCCTTTGGTCAAATGAGCCTTTTAAATTTTCAAAAGTTATTAAGCCTCTACTAAGAAAAGCTTTTAAATTTTCAAAAGTTATCAAGTCCTTACTCAAAAGATTCTTTCAAATTTTCCCCCAAAAAAAAAAACCTTTGTGTTCAATGTTTTTTTTTTTTTTGTATGTGTTTGCCCGAACAAAATGATTATTTTTTTTATCTTTGCCATATCCTAATTCTCAGAAATAGGCAAAGAATGGTAGCTATAGATAGATACCATTTTGCCCAATTTCATAAAAAATTATTATTATTATTATTATTATTATTATTATTATTATTATTATTATTATTATTATTATTATTATTATTATTATATATTTCATTTCTTCTAATGACACATTTTTCTTTTCTTTTTAACATTTTTTCTTTCTTTTATTCATCTTTTCCCCAAAGTCAGAGTGCATTTAATCCACTAAAAATCCTGTCACTATCTAATTTTGCAAAAATGATGAACCAAAAAGTCTTCAATGGTGTTTCAAAGTCTCGAGTGCTTTGGAAAAAAATAACATAAAATCTTGAAAATTTGATATCCCAATCCTAGAATATCTGGGATTTTAAATCTTGGAGAGCTCTATAAATAGAGCCAATTTTTGCAAAGCAAAGGGGAAGAAGGAACCTAGAGCAAAGAACACTACAAAAAAAAAAAAAAACAAATAGAAAGATTTTTTTGGCAACTACTGGGGTTCTAAAAAAAAAGAAATAAAGAAAAAAACACACACCACAGTCATCCCAAAAAAAGAACCATTAGCAAAAAAAATTCAAAAGCACAACAAAAAAATGAGAATGAAATTCTCGATCTAAGAAGTTTGAAATATTTTTGAAAAAAATCTAGTTTAGGAAAAGGTTTTAAAAGGTTAAAGGCAAGATTTTTGGGAATTTTTGAAAATTTTTTGAAAATTTTTTGGAATCATCAGATTCTAGGAAAATTTTAAATTGTTTGATGATTGTTTAATTTTTTGGCCATCAAAATCTGGAAAACTTGTCAAAATCTAGAAAAAGTTTAAGTTTTTTAGAGCTAGTTAAATTTTTTGACCACGATACGATAGTGGCTGTCTGAAAACTGGGTCTCTGTAATGGCTGGTAGAGAGGGGATGTGGTTTAGAGAGAGAAGTTCTAGGGTTTAAAGAAAGAGAGGGAAAGAAATATTTAAAAAAATAATAAAAGGGCCATTAATAGGTACACCAAAACAACGCCATTTTGGCATCCTGACCCATGGAGCAACTTTATCAAACTCGTGCCTCAACCTAGTAACAACGTGACCCGTTTGTAAGTTTTTATTTTCTCATTTTATTTTTATTTTCTGATTTCACTTTTATTTTATTTTTGTTATTTGTATAAGGTTTTTTTTACAATTGATGGTTTACAATATTATATATTTATATATTTTTTCACTAAAAATAAATAATTATCAGTAACAATAAATAATAAATAAATACTAAGATGTTAATTTAAAAATAAAAGGATAAATAAAATAATAATAATAATATTAAGTAAAAATAAAAGGAGTTTTATTTTTCATAATTTTATAAGTAAAAATATTTCTTAAATTTTGCCATGGTATTTGGATAATTTAAGAAATTATTTTGCTAAAACAAATAATAATAAAAAAATACTAATAACAATTATTTATTTGAATAAATCTTCTAAAAATGTAATTTTTAAAAAAATTAAAAGAGTTTAATTTTTTCAATTAATGCAAGTAAAAAAATAGAAAAATATTTTTATATTTCACAAGCAAGTCGAGATAATCTAAAAATTATTTTTCATTAAATAAATATTTATTTAAATAATAATAAAAAATAAAAAAAATAAAAAAATTATCTTTAAATAAATCTCTTAATTATTATAAGAAAATATATTTTTGAATTTCACCAAAGAGTTGGGATAATTCAAAAAAAATTTTATTTTTTTACTAAATAAAGATTTGTTTAAATAATAAGGAAAAAATAATAACAGAAAATAAAAAAATCACAATAAAAATTAATTAAATCTTTTCATTATCATCAATAAAAAATGGTTTTGCTTAGGATCTCATCGTAAAGTTAGGATGATCTTAAAATCTGTTTAAAATTTTTAGGATTTTGCCAAAAAGTCAGAATAATTTAAAATCAATTTAATAAAATTAATAAATGAATAAAATATCCTATGACAAAATTTTGAGAATTTTGTGAATGGTTAATTTTCTAAAAATTTTTTCTAAACAAATATTTTTTATAAATTCTGCCAAAGCATTGGAGAATTTATAAAATACGAAAATAATAACAATACTAATTTCACAAAAATATTTTTTGTCGTAAATAAATTTTAAAAAATTAAATTTAAATATAAATAAGATCATATCAAAATTTAAAAATTACACATGTTTAGTTGGTACTGTTAATCGAATAGGCAACGTGAGGGTGCTAATACCTTTTTCACTCATAACTGTATTTTCTGGACCCAATCGTGATTTCACATACCTAAGCATCTTTTAAGTAAATCTTAATTAATTTTAAGGTTTTTATTAAAAGATGATATTCTTGGGTGTCCAATCACACCCTACAAAAAAATATTGGTGATAACTCCAAAAATTTTCATCAAGTCTAACAATCGAGTCTTCCCAAACAAAAAATCGATATGACACATATGCACTAACCTATTTGTTTATTTTGTAGCTTATGTTTCTTTGTGTGTACTAATTTATTTATTTATTTTACAGATTTTAAGTTTTCATGTGTGCTAATTAATTTGATTATTTGCGTTGGCATGTCCTTTTACACACATTACACATGCATTTTTGCATAAACTCTAGACTTGAGTTTTATCCTTTATTAGTAGATAGAAAGTATCTACACTTTTGTGAAATGAGCAAGTACCCACTCAAATTGAACTTTTTCTATTTGAGCTTATAATGGTAGGCAAGAATTGGAGTGCCTTACTAGTTTATAATAGACGATGATGTAAGAAACAATTTGGAAGTTTTTTAAGTGTCACTTTTGAACCTTGCATGTACATAAACTTTAAGGATCCAAACCTAAGTTAGAGCCACGTCTTCCTTTTTGTTAGAAAATCCTAAAATAAGACACATGAAAGGACGTATTTTGTCATTCACCTTATATTTGTTTATATTTTGAACTTGTACAAAAATAAAATTTCTTTTAATTTTTTTCTTCAAAAAAACTACAAAGGAAAATGAAAGAAAAACAAGTGAGATTTTGAATCAAAATGCATTATACTCTTGTTACATGATCTAAGATCATATCCATTACATACATGTATTTGTGCATATATTTTTATTGTCCATGAAAAACTCCATTTCATTTTTTTCATATATAAACAAATGTGAATGCCTAATTGTAAATTAAAGAGTAGTTTTTTACTTTTACCAATTTTGTACATAGTTGTGAATATGAATTCTTGTTGTTCTATATATTGTATACATGTATTTGCATATGCATTTTTATCTATGTAAATAACTTTTTATGTACATAACTTCATTTCTTTGGGGGTAATCTTTACTAATTCAATTTTGTACATAGTTTTGAATATGAATTCTTACTTTTACTGTGTATTGCATACATGCATCTGTATATACATTTTTATCCATGTAAATATCTTTGTATGTACACCATTTTTCTTTTTTAAGAAAATATTTACCTTTTTAGTGTTGTACATAGTTTTCAATATAAATTCTTATTTTTACCATGTATTGCTTACATGTATTTGTATATACATTTTTATTCTTGTAAACATTTTTGTATGTACATTATTTTATTTGTTTAGGACAATTTTTATTTTTTATGTTTTGTATATATTTCATCACCATTTTGAATTTAAGAGTGTTTGACAATAAAAACCCATATGATTTCTGTCCATGATTGAAAAATATTCATTGTAAAGAAAATTTTTGTGGAAACAATTTTAAGAGAATTGGTAATTATTGTTAAGAATGAACATACACAGTTGTTTTACTTACCATTTCATTCCTCAAATCAATTAAGCACTATACCATTCAAAGCCTGACTTTTTAAGTCCTATGATCTTGACTTTCACTTAACAAAAAGAGATTTTCAAGTTAATGATCTTCATTAAGGTTATAAGCAATGAAATTTGAAAAATCTTTTTTAAAGAATTCTTTGTAAGCCAATACATGAGGCACTTTCGTAAAGATTCTAGATTTTGGTAATTTGATAAGTGTTAAGACTACTCCAAACACATCACTACTCATGTTTCTTCACAAACCTTAACATCTCCAATTTTTTCCTTAAGACATAAAATCCCTGTTTGACATCTTGATTTACACAATATTCTTTTTCCCTTTCATTCATTATTCCAAAATTTTCCTTTACCCACATCTTAGGGCAAATTTACCAAAAAGCCATATTATCCAATTTTTCCAATATCTTGTGTTCTAGATGGCATTCTATTCATCTCTTATTGAAGGGGAATTATATAAACATTTGGTAAGGATTATGAAAATGATGATTCATTAGGACTTCATTAGATGTAATAAGATGATACATTTTAAGCTTGAGTTGTAGAAAAAAAGGAAAAAAATTGAAAAAAAAATAATTGATTATAATATTATGCATATGAGGTATTCAAATGATTCCAAAATCAAAGAGAAAAAATCTTCTCCCAAAATTTTCTTTTCAATAGTGGTATCCATATTTGATATTATAAATGACAACATTTCATATTTCCTTCACAAAAAGAAAATATCCATTTGTTATCCCTTTTGAGCCTATTGAATTTTTTTGAAGAAACTTTAATTAAGAATCACCCTCTACATTAGAGGCAAGTATGAAAGAGGATCTATTTGAGAAAAATTATATACAAAGTTAAGGATAAGGAAAAAAAGCTTACAGTCAAAAGGCAAGTTCTAAAATTTTAGGCTCAATTTGTTTAATGTGCAAACATGAAAAAAAAAAGATGAAAATGCATGTTTTGAGGAGTGGAAAAGAAAATGTCTTTGAGAAAAGAAATAATCATTAGTTTGATTACCTTTAAACACATTTTAGGCTTGTTTATCATTTCTTTCAAAACCTTAAACCCTAGCTTATATTACATCTTTTGAAAAACCCATTTTGATCAAGTGTGGATTTCTTTGGAAAATCACCATCACTTTTTATTTTGGTTGAATTTTCAAATTTCAAATGCATGATGAAATAGTAAAAAAAAAATAAAAGAAAGAAAAAAAAAAGAAGATTAAATCAAACTTTAGGTGAAAACCCAAAAAGGCAATCTTGAACAAGATTGAAAATTTGAAAGTAACTCAAACAATTTCATTAGAAGAAAGGATTTTGAAGGAACTAATGAACAATGAAGATCTTTAAGAAATCTAAGAAGATGAACCCCAATCTGAAAATTTATTTTACAATTTGATTCTTTGTTTATTTTTTAAAAATTTTAAGCATATCATAGTCAGTTTTGACATTTATTAAAATGCCATATCAAGAAATTAAGAGAGTGTAAAAATGGATTGTGCTTCAAAACATAACTTTCATTTGTAAGCCTAAATAAAGAAATATTGATCTTTCTTATATCATTCAATGACAATATCTTTCTTAGGAATTGGAATCCCAATGTGCCATACCATTTTATCTTTTTGGAAATACCAAAATGCAATTCACCTAATTCATTACAAGTAAGAATCACCAGTTTTTAAAAGATCTAAATCTCACATGTTTATAAAGAATTGATACATTTTAATCATAAAAAATTTATGTGGGTTTTTTTTTTTTTTTATCATTGGTGTTGCCATTCTTTTGAGAGTTTTTAAAAATTTTCAAATTTAGATTGTTGTGTATATGAATTTTGATGGATGGGAGAAATATGATTTCCAAATCAACATAACAAGAGTGACTTTTTTGAGGCAACAAAAATGCTTTGTTTTAATAATTACTTTTGCATCATTTGGTAAATGTAAAAATCTTGGTTTTGATAATTGTATTTGCATAATTGTTTAGATCATGCATTTACATTTGGGGAATTTGTAAATTGCATAATTGATTGCATCATTTGGTGAGCATTTAGATTTTTAACATTTATAAATATTTGCATAATTTAATTAAGATTCTTAAATATATCAAGAAAGATGATGAAAAATGGTGTGTATCTAATTTATCAGGATAGATATTTGCATTTGTTGCAGAAAGCATTTGCATTTATATTTATGAGATAAGTATTTGCATCTATATCTTGGTAGGTTACAATGACATTCATATAATGACATTCGTATTTTTACAAACTTGAAGGTGAAGAAAGAAACAAAGAGATTTGACTTAACCTCAGATTAAGCTTATAGCACTAATTAAGAATTTAAACCCAACTATGTTGGCACATTAAAAGAAAATTAATAATTTTAAAGTTTTAAAGTCTCAGTGTAAAAGAGTTTGTTTCGTCACAAGATGAGAATATGTGATGTGAATCCTTGAGCTAATGAATTTTAGATATGAACTTTTCACATGAGAATCTTTGAATTTTTAGATGTGAATCTCTAAAATTTTTAAATAAGAATATTTGAGCTTTAAATGCAAATATTTAAACTTTACATGTGAATTTGTAAAGTTTTCAAATATGAACCTTTAAACCTCAAAAGTGAATCTCTAAGATTTTTGAATATGAGTCTTCAAAATTTTGGATGAAAATCTCAAAATTTTTTAATAAGAATCTCTGAATTTTAGATATGAATCATTAAAAATTTTCAAATGTGAATCTTTGAAATTTTGGATATGAGTCCTTAAAGATTTTAAAATAAAAGTCTTTGAAATCTTGGATGTGAATTTCTAAAATAGTCCTTGAAATCTTGTATATGAATCTCTAAGATTTTCAAATGTGAATTTTTAAATCTTGGATGTGAATCTTTAAGATTTAAACTATGAATTTTTGAAATTTTAAATGTGAATCTCAAAAATTTTTTGAATGTGAATTTTCAAATTTTAAAAAGCTTCATTTATGAATTTTCAAAACTATTTGTGGAAATTTTGTGAATCTTGGAACCTTTGTGAATCTTAGAATCTATGCAAATCTAGAATTTTTATGAATCTTTGAACCTTTATGAATTTTGGGACCTTTGCAAATCTTGGAATTTTTATGAATTTTGAACCTTTGCGAATCTTGCGATTTTTGAATCTTTGCCTTTCTTAAACCTTTTGCATGGCATTCATTAAATTCATTGCATTGCATTCACTGCATTCACTGTATTTCATTCATTGAATTCATATGCATGTTAGAAGGGAAGAAAAATTAAAGTTTGACTTGTTAAATTTACTTTAGGAATTTTTAAGTCTTTTCATTCATTACATGCACTCATTGCATATGCTTGGAAAGTAGGAAGAAAAAAGTAAATGTTGAGATGATTTTTAGAAAACACGTCAATGATGATCCAATTGAAATGAAAGAAATCACTTTATGGTAAGAATTTTTTAAAGTTTCAATACATTTGTTAAAGAAGAGTTTTTTCGAAGGTAAAAATGATCTATCTCAAGGCATGATCTTGAAAATCTTAGATATCCACTTTATTTTTCAAAAGTTAAAGTCTCGGTAGAACAATACTTTATTTTTCAAAAGTCGAAGTCTTGATAGAGGAGTATTTTATTTTTCAAAAGTTGAAGCCTCGATTAAGGAGTACTTTATTTTATTTAAAGCTTGAAGCCTCGGTGGAGGAGCACTTTTATTTTTCCAAAGTTCGAAGCCTAAATGGAAAAATACTTTATTTTTCAAAAGTTAAAGCCTCGTGAAGGAGAACTTTATTTTTTTCAAAAGTCAAAGTCTTGGTGGACAAGTACTTTATTTTTCAAAAGTTCGAAGCCTTGTTAGAGGAGTATTTTATTTTTTAAAAGTTTTCAAGCTAGTTGTGGGGGAACTTTTGCAATTTTCTTTTTAATTTTTTTCTAGATCGAACAAAATGGATGTTTTTTGTCCTTACACAATTCCTGTTTCATAGAAAATGCATAAAAAGAAAAAGCTATAAACACTCCATTTTGTTTGAAGATTTATTTGAAATTCATTAGGTTTCGAAATTTGATTTGATGGTACAATTGGGTCTTAAATTAAAAAAATGAACTTTGGGCCTAAATATTGAAAGCCAAATATTTTAATTCTGATTTTAATTTTAATTTTGATTTGAATTTTGATTTTAATGTTTATTGTGATTTGAATTTTGATTTTGATTTTATTTATTTTATTTTATTTTTGGTTTAATTTTAGTTTTAGTCAAAAAAAGTTTTAAAAAAAAGTCAAAAGAGTAAAAAAAAAAAAGGTCAGAAAAAGTCAAACATGAAATTTGGAAATAGACAAAAAATCTTGAACCCATTTTTTGATTTGATCTTGAATTCAATTTTGGATTTTAAAAATGCCTATAGAAATTCTTGAACATCAATTCATTAGAATAAAAAAAAAGGAAAATTACAAAAAATTGAATCTTGGAGATTTTTTCTATATATGGTGGAATTAAAGTTTTCCAATTGAATTGCGATTTTATCCTTACAAAAGGCTTTCGATTAGTGATCACAAGTGGGGTGGAAGGAATTTTGTAATAGTTAGATCATTAAGCACGAAGGTAGTTTTTAGCAAATCACTAGTAGTTCAACAAAGAAGCAATCTCCAGCAATACAAAGCAATTCAGAAGAAGAATAAGTAATCAACAATATACATAAGAAATTAAGCAATTAAAGTTGTTAAAATTTTATGGGTTCTTAGTTTCTGGTTTTAGGCATTCAATTCTTGCTATTTTTGAAATTGATTCCGGGATTCAATTCTTTGTGTTTTCAAAATAGTTTTGGCTTTTAATTTCTAAGGTCTTAGGGAATTTTGTTTGGATTTTGGGAATTATTGAAATATTCCAAAAAAGTTTCGAAATCTAGGTTTTTCGGGCTTCTGGAATTCTCGTTTCAATTTTTGAAAATTTTTTGGGAATTTTTTAACTTTTGATTGAATTCTAAAAATTTTTTAGATTTGGATTGATTTTTCTAGTGAAGTTTAAGTTTTTTGGCAAGGTACATGGCGGTTGATTTCTGGGTTTTTGGATTTTCTAAGAAAGTTTAAATTTTTCTATGGCCAATTAAATTTTCGAGGATCATAATTTGGGTTTAATACTTGGCTGTTTAAATTTTTCATTAGGAGTTTAGAGAGAAGTAAAAGAACATAAAGGCTAGAGAAAGAATGAGGAAAGGCAATTTGAAGAACAAAGCTAATTTTTTGTTTTTATACAAAAAAGCAAATACTATCACTTTTGAAGGCTCAAACCTATGTGTGACCCACGTGCAACCTATGCATTGACCTACCTTTGACCTAACTCGATCATAGGTGTTGGCTTTTCTTTTTTACATTTTATTTTCCATTTTGATTTTTGATCTTTATGTTTTTTATTTTTACTTTATGCTTTATTTTTTATTTATTTTTTCTTATTTTCTTGTTTAATTGTGATTTAGCTAATTTTGATAGGGAAAAAAAAAAAGGAAAAAATCTTTAATATTAATTTTTATTTTTCTGTTTGATTTTTATTTTTGCATGAACAATTATGATTATTTATTATTAATAATATATATGCATGACTAATAATATATTTGCATGATTATTTATTATTTGCATGAATAATAATATATTTGCATAATTATTTATTATTTGCATGACTCATAATATATTTGCATGATTCATTATTATTTGCATGATTTGTTATTTGCATAACTTATTAAATATTTGCATGGTATTTTTGCATGATTAGTTCTTCATGATTTAGTATGATATTTTTGGAATGATTGTTGCAAGATAATTTTTTGCATGTTTATTTTTTATATTTTGCATGGTGTTTTTATATTTATTGCATGATATTTTTGCGTAGTTTTTTTTTTTACATGGTTTTTATATTAGCATGATATTTGTTATGATATTTCCATGATTGCATGGTGTTTTGATAGAATTTTTATATGATAATGTGGTGTAAATAAATAAAAAGATTGGAATTGATTTATTTGCATGATAAAAATCATATTTGATTAAGGTTTAGATAAGATAATACATAATTATTTTGATATCAATTTTGCGCATAATGGGGTACTTAAACTTTCCTTGCACGTAACCAACTCTCAAACTTTAGTTCTGTTAATGTAAACCATAACCTATTCTTTTTAGGGACTCTTAGTTTAAACTTAGGATAACCTTAAAAATGATAGATTTACAAAGGTAGCCAACCACACCTAGATAAAATAAAATTGGTGGCAACACCATAATTTTTTATATTTAATGTTTAGATTCTCCAACTTAAATGTTATGACATAATCAAGGCGAATCGAGTAGAAACATTGTAAAATTCAAGTTCAAGCTTAATTCGATCATGTTTAGTTTAAGCTAGATTAAGTTTTATTTTTCTAACTTATACTTGACTCAAGATAGAAATTAAGTTACTCAAACTCGAGTTTGTACTTCAATCGAGAAAAAATTAAGATTTTTTTATAGTGGAGGTAAAATATAAATAAATAATTATAATACTATTTATACATAATATTAATATATTATAAAATATTTAAAATAAAATACTCAAATAAATTTGAATGTTAATAAAATTGAACATAAAAATACTCGAATTTTGCTAGCTGGAAATTTTAAATTGTAACATACTATTATTTTTATCCATGTTCAATCGATTGAATAAGGTTACTAAATTTGAGATTGTTGAGGCTTTCAATTTTAATAGTTGTCTTTTATTAGTTATGTGGGTTTAGGTTGTGAGATTTTGGGTTTAAGGTATTTTGGTTTATTGGTTTTGATTTTAATTTAGGTTAGGGTTGTGAAATAATTGAGTGTATTTTTTATGAGTTTTGAATTTTTATCATTTATTATTTATAATAAAAATAAAAATTAAAAAAATAATGATAACAATAAATATAAATATAAAAAGACAAAAAAAAAGGTAAGTTACTTTTTCTTTTTATCTTTATTTTGTTTTAAATGTTTTTTATAAAAATTTTATAATCTACAATAAATTGAAAAATCATATATTTAATCAAAACACTCATAAAAATTAACAAAAAATATAATTGCAATATATGAAAAGTATATATTTTTTAATTTTAATACTTTTATAATATTTTGTTTATTTTTAATTTTATTATTTTTATATTAAATAATTATAAATATATTAAATACAAAAAAGTTTAAAATAAACTAATCCATTCCGACATAGTAAAGGATAATTCTAATTTAAATAATATTTAAGTTGAGCTCGAGTTATTCTTAAAGTCATTGTTATATAAAACTAATGATAAATTAAAGTTATCCTTCATTATCTATAGTAAATAATTGGAAAATTTAGAATTTAACTTTGGGGTAAATCAAATAAAAAATTAATGTTGATTGAAGCTTAATTGTGGAAGTAAAATTTATATTTAGGGTTAATAATGTCCATACCTAACTTTAAGGTTTGATTACTAATGTTGTGCTTTCCATTTTCTTTTTCATTTTTTGCTTGAATTAAGATTTGTTCTCCTGCTTTTCTTTTTGTTTTTTATCTCTAGAATTGTTTTTTCTTTTGTTTTTTTCTCATGTGAGGATTTCTTTTTTCTTTTTTTGTTTTTGTAAAATATAAAATTGGATTTAAAAAAAATTAAAAGCTACATAGATTCTAATGAAACCTAGTAGCAATAATATTCAAAGGGAAAATTGTAAATAAATAAAAAAAAGCACTCCTTATACCCTATTACTAAAAACACCTAACATCTAAATTATAAATCTCTATTTTTACTCAATACACCCCATCTTAATAATTTCACATTTCCTTTTATATCATTTTCACTCTCTTCTTCATTATCTCAATTTTCTATCTAATCTCAATCCAGATTCAATCCAAAACCATCATACCATCCCCTAAATCACAAGTTTTTTTGGTAGTCCATTCATTGTAGGTAAGATTTTGAAATTTTTGTTAATTAATTTGGTTGATTTGTTAAGGTTTATAATTTTTTTTATTGAAATCATGTATCTTGGAAATCTATTTTTGAGAGCCTTTTAAAACCTATAAAAATCCATTTCCAATTTCATAAGCTTTAAATTTAAATATATTTCATTTGTTGTTATTGAATTGCCATTTTCTATTATAGATATGGGTCACACTTGAGGTGGAGGCATTTGTATGAGAGGTAAAGGTGTTGATAAAGGTGATGGACATGCCACAACTAATCTTTGTCCAAGTCAGAGGTGTCCAACTACCTCCGAGAGGAGACATCAAGTCTAGAAAGATAGTAAGCTGGTTGAGGACTTTGCAGTACATGACATTTCACAAGCTAACCTTCCACTCATGATGAGGAATATTCCATCCATGTGCATCATGATAGTGATGGAAATGATATTGCAGCGCAAGTTTCTCAACCATCTCTTGGAGGCTCGATCTATACATCTATCTTTATAAGTTTTGGATCTCATGTTGCATTACAGATATGAAATGACCAAGTAATCACCTGAATCATATAGGCTCCGTTTGGTATCCCAAAATGAATTTCTTGAAAAGAAAATATTTTCATAAAATTAACTTCCAGTAAAGAAAAAAATTTTAACTGTTTGGTAAATTCATTAAAAGTTATTTTCTAACTTTTGATATTCAATGAAAAATATCCATAACTTTGTGGCCTTCATATCCAAAAGTTTACAACAAATATCTAAAAAAAATCACAATCCAAAAACCTTCCTACATCCAAGACAATTGAACAAAAGCTACCACTTTTCACAACTATACCAAAAAAAAAAAAAAAAACTCATTGTTATCTTTAAAAAACCCTATAAACATTGAAGAATATGAAACTAGTCAAGTAGGGCCTAGAAACCCATTCATCCTTATCTAAGAAAATGCAAGGTTTTCACAAAAAGAAATGCAAGGTTGAGGCCAAACTTTTAAAACATCCATAAAAATGGTGCATTAGAGCTTAGGGTAACAAATGATGAAAGCCAACAAAAGTATTGTGGGTTTTTAGGCAATTTTGGCCATGGCTATTGGAGAAAGAAATAAAGAGCAAAGAAAAATAATAAAAAAAATAGATAGAAAAATGAAGAAAGAAATAGAGAATAAAAAAGATACTATTATTCTTCATAATCTTGTCAAGAAAGAAAATGATAATGAAAAATGAAATGAAAAGGAAATTATAGAAGGCCTTCGCATGAAAGAAAGGCGGTGGTCGGTTAGCTGCTTATTGAGTTAGGATCCTTGTGGTTTATGGCTACTTTTTGAATTGAAGTGTCGATAAGTTTTGGAAATTATCTTCCACCTATGAAAATGGAAGAAAATTGGCAGAAGATAATTCCCGTAAGTATTAATTTTTTTGTTGACCATAAATTTTTTAATCATCCAAACAACGAAAAATGAAGAAATAAACTTCCAAAAATTATTTTTATAGTTACCAAACAGTGCTATCCTTATAACTTTTTCTGGAGGTTCGACTGATATCTATTCTTATAAGTTTCGAATCTCATGTTGCATTGCAGATATGAAATGACCAAGTAATCACTTGAATCATATAATACAATAGTGTTAGTATATTTTTTTTAAAGTGAATTGGTTAATTGTTATTGTTGATGATATTGTTTATGTTGCTTTTAAGGTTTATATTATTGATGTTGTTGATCTTATTGTTATTGTTATTGTTGTTATTATTATAGGAGCAAGATCTATCAAAATTGATTAATCTTTTACTTAAATTACAGTAGTGATATCTAGATGATACATGTAATCATATATGAGGTTATATAGTCTAGTCGAGGTTGGATGCACTTATTGACTACACCTATAGTTTGATTACTAATATGATAGTGTCGATTTTTGTTGAAAGGTGACAGCTTGAGACGTCACTTTTCATCTACCATTCAAAGATATGACGATCATGTTAGATGATGTGTTTGTGATTCTACACATACCAATCACTAGGACTATGATTTTAGTTAATTATTTGACAATCGATAAAGTGAACACACTGTTAGTAAGGTTACTTGAAGTTTTTATGCTGAGGCTGCCATATAGACTAATAGGGCTCAAGGACTTGCTATTAATTACGGTGACTGCAAGATACTTTTAAAAATGTAATAGATATATCAAATGACAAGGCAATAGTTTATGCATCCTGAGCTTTTTTATTCCATCTATTAGTGTGTACGTTATTCGTTGACAAGGAAAAGATGAAAGTATTATTAGCATATTTAACCTTACTGAGCAACCTTACTGCCACTGGTATATATGCATGGGGGACAACTTGACACACATATTTGTATAGGTAGCTTAGCATTACGAGCAAGGTAAATGTGTATCAGATCATTGGTTATTTAATACTTTTACAGGTATGTATTTATAATTAGTTGAAACATATTATAATTATTTGATTTATTTATTATTACTCGTATATGTGATTATGTGATTATGTGATTAAATATTACTCATGTATTTCATATAGGCGTGGATTTATAAAAACTTTTCATCACTGAGTCTAATAGGTATATTACCATACATAGATGATCTATCACATGCTCGACAATGGAAGACTCTTACTTATGCTTCTTACAAGAGCGATTGGATGTGTAAATGGTATCAGGTGTGTGTTAAGAACCATATGTCAATTGACAAAAGGAACATCCATTATATGATATTGCATTTTTTGTTGGATATATCAAGCGTAGGGCTATTATAGAGTCTTATCATCTAGAAAGGATTATACGATAGTTTGGATTTGTATAGACCATTCCTTCAACCCTTTTGGCCTCATTTTGATTTGAATAAGATTCATTGTCCAACACATATGATGTTGTATATAACTATTTGCACCAGTACTATGAGAGATGGGATATACATGTTGTGTCAGTTGAGATCGAGGCCAAAGATGTAAGAGATCGAGAAAGTGTTCATTAGACAATGATACTTGGTTTGCATCAATTTCATATTGTCAAATTTAAAATCCAAAAAGTAGATTTGGATTTTAATCTCAAATAATTGGTAGTGCACTTATCAATGATACTGTAACTCGTAAACTTAATGATTTTATGATTATTGATTACTTTGTTAATTTTAATTATATATTATCAATACTGATTACCTTATTAATAATTTGTAGCGGAGCTCGTTCGCTTTATTTATTTTTGAGCATGTATTGTCTAGTGGATTAGAGTAAAGTGTCAATATATTAAGAGATGTAGTTATTAAAGCACATACTATATTATTTGAGTCATTAACTGCAGCAGGCAACAGTAGTCTGTCTAGATCGATAGTATCGCATCACACATAAATTTTTGCACCATCATTTTAGGCATTGAATCCATCTTTACCTATTCAATCTAGACCATTAGCATCGACACGTGCAACATCCAAGCCGTCTGTGCCTACTCCATCCCAATCTCATCGACACCTGTATCACCCAGGCTGCCCATGTTGGCTTTGTCCCTACCCTTAGTAATGACGAGAGCATCGGCCTTCCCATGAGCTCTTTTATTGCATCAATGACAATGTCATTCTTGTCAAATAGTTTCACATCGATTACATCGATATAGCAAAGCCCACTCATCCACATCGTGTATATATTCGATTTAAAAGGCTGAAGGAGATAAAGTAAGGTATTAATACTTCGGAGTAAGGTAGTGATTTTGGAACTTTATTATTTTTATTTAGTAAAGTGTGTTTATAAAACACCTATTATATTATGTTGTATTATAAAACATCCATTAGATCATTTGTAAAATATAACACATCCCACACTACAACAAATTTGGTCAGTAGTGGCACATCAAATAATGTCACTAAATATTTGTTTTTCCTCATCCTATATATTCCGTGACAAAAAATTAAACGTTACAACGTTCATCATATTTGCACCGTCGCTAAAGGTCTAATATAACGATAAAGGTCTAATATGACGATAACAAATATCATCACCTATTATGAATTTACCATGACAATAAAATAAAATGTTAACTTATGTTTTTTATTTTTTGTGACACTAGTTTTCGTCAACTATTTATGAAAAAAAAAGTCATTAAAAGCTATAGTTGTCACAAAAAAATGAGAAAATTTAAAATATTAGTGACGAAAGGTAAATCGTCACAATATTAGTGACAAAATTATTGTCACCAATGATTGTAAGATAATGTCTACCATGACAATAAAATCAAATGTCATCTTATGCTTTAATTTTTGTGATGTTAGTTTTAATCAGCTAGTTATAAACAGCAACCTCATTAAAGGCTGTAATTGTCACAAAATAAATGATAAAATCAAATATATTAGTGATGAAAGATAAATCGTCACAATATTAGTGATACAATTATCGTCATGAATGATTATAAAATAATGTCAAATGTGACAATAAAATCAAACATCACCTTACCCTTTTTTTTTATGACATTAGTTTTTGTCAACTATTTATAAAGAAGAATGTCATTGAAGGTTATAATCGTCACAAAATAAAATGATAAAATCATATATATTAATGACAAAAGGTAAATCATCATAGTATTAGTAACACAATTATCGTCACAAATGATTATAAGATAACATCAAATGTGACAATAAAATCAAATGGCACATTATGCTTTATGCTTTATTTTTTGTGACGTTAGTTTTCATTAACTATTTATGAAAAAATGTCATTAAAGGCTATAATCGTTGCAAAATAAATGATAAATTTGATATATTAGTGATGAAAAGTAAATCGTTACAGTATTGATGACATAATTAATGTAATGTTCTTGTAAATCCACCAAATATTTAAATTGGTTTTTAAATGTAGTATATTCTTTAAAGTCTACCTTAAAATAATATAGAAATAATATTGTTTAAAAAATAAAAAGTTATAACTATGAAATAGGTAGTCATCAAAATCATGTCTTCAAACTCTTAATCCAAATTTTGTGTCAAGAATGATTATGTTGATGGTGAGTTTGTGTCACTTGAAGCTACAATAAATAAATAATAGTCAATATCAAAACAAACCACAATACACACAATAAGATCAAAACAAATATAAAAAAAAAACTAATCCATTTTATGCATATGTAATTTTTAAATGAGGGCCTATCTTGTATTAAAGAATAGTTTTTGTCAAGAAATTGACAAGTAAACTTCTCAATCTGCAATGTTGATACTAATCATAAGAAATAAGGAAAAGATGGGTGGTTATGTTTAAACATGTAATTACCATTACTTCAAGCTTATTTTTAAATCAATTTGGATAAAATCATGGGAACATTACAATTGCACCTACTTTCAAAAAACCTATGTCATTATCATGCTTTGATATATCTTGTATTATATGAATGAAGTTGTATCATCCAAATCAAGATAGAAAGGCAAAAATTGTAATAATAACTTAAATTAAGATATAAACATGCAAATAAATAAAGTAGAAACATATAGACACAACACAAGCAGACACATCAAATTAAGAATCACAAGAATTAGGCAAAGGCCTTTTGATAGAGAATTTAAAGATGAAGCTTCCCTTTTATCGATATAGTTATAACTTGTTAAAAGGTGAAATTTATAGTAGGACTATGGGAGTTTTTGTAACTTTGAAATTGATAAGTAAACTTCATAAAAACTTAGCAAATAAAGAAAAATCAATTAATTTTTAAAAATCAAGTGATAAAAAAAGTACAATTCTCACTTTTAAATTAAGAATCAAAGAAAACCTAGTTATATAATACTTGCAACATCACAACCACAAACAGAAACAATATACTAAAAAACACTACCAATTGGATATATAATGCTTGCAACATCACAACCATAATAAAATCAGGTATATACTTGGAACTAGAGATGATAGTGACAAATAGCAAAATTATACCGCACCAAATGTGTTTGTTCTAAGACAAAGATGAGCTTTAGTTCTCAAAAATTCTTGACTGACCCTTTTCTTTTGAATGGGATAGGAATGATCACTTTTTCTAACCTACCAAAAAAAATGCATGCAATTAGTACAAAGATACTATTAGAAGTTTAAATTTCATCTTTTAATTTGGTAAAGAAGTTTCATATAATGACCAAAGATAGGAACATGTAGTAACATTAATGTAATATACACACTCATTGTCACTTCTCAAAGGAGAGAAATCACAAAGTACAATGTATAATACAGCATGATGGGTGAAATTTATTAACTTAACAACTGTCTTTTTTCTCCTTAATTTAAGTCCAAAAAAACTAAAAATATTTTTGATTCCTTACTGCAACATCAACAGCTTGTAGATGCAAAATGCTTGAGTCAATTCTTAAGAAAAATGGATGGATAAACCCCTATATATAACAATAATAAACTCTCAACAACATAAAAAAGGGAGTTTACCATACCACAACAACTTTTTCAACCTTTAATTCCATTTTCTACTTTGATCCTTGGCTAGCCACCAAAGCCTTTGCACCTGTATAGATGCAACAGTACAAATCAAGCCAGATTCCACCTATAAGCTTGAACATGAAAATAATTGGCAACTATATCAACAAAGACATATCCTAAATAAAAATTTGAGAATTTAACTTTGCACAGCAAATCAAATAAGATTGGATACTAACAAAAAAGTGCTAAGAAACTAAAACAAATTTTAAAAAAAGAACTTTTTCATTCAATTTCATGGATAAAAAAGGATAAACATAATTATTCGATTTGACAGTACTTGATCGTAGCCTTCAGTGTCCAAATTCATCACGAATTGCATGTTTGAAAGGCATGAACCATCATTACCTATAAAAGTCCAAACTGTGACATCTATCACATTGTTTTGTGAGAATAAAGGTACTATAAGTATTACCGAAAATCCTATTTATCATGATAGGACCAAGCACATAGAGTTGGACCCACATTTCATAAAGGAAAAGATAGAAAATGGGTCAATCAAACTGGCCTATATCCTTACAAGTTCACAAATTGCAAATATTCTGACTGAGCTCTTCCTAGAAGCATTTTTGATGATTTGAAATCCAAGCTGAGTATGATTAACATTCATAATGCAGCTTGAGGGGGAGTGTAGAACTCTGACTCTCCTACATTAGCGTAGATCTGATTCTCCTACATTAGTGCAGCTTGATTTCCTAATTTATTTTGGGAATATTTTTCATTTACTTTTATGATTTGGTCAACTATTCTGATTGTCAAGTTTTTAGGGATTTGTTTCTATTCTAGAATAGAATAATTTTCCTTTCTTTTATTATTTTTTTGTTTTTTGTTTCATGTAAGTTGTTTCCTAATAAGGAACTTCATTGTTCCTATTTGTTTAGATGTACTCCTCCATTTTAGATTGAATAAGAAGAAATAAGGACAATTGTTCTTTAAGTTTTCTACGCAATGTTTATGGTGTTAAGTTTAAATCAACAACTCTTGAACTTTGGCCTACTTTCAATTTACCTTTATTTTAGTTTATTTTCTGATCCTTTAAGAATTCAATCTCTAGAAATAACTACTATTTAAGAAAATCTATTAAACCACAAAACTCACAGCTAGCTTTCTTCGACTTCTGAGTCTCTCAAGTTAATTACTGAAGCTAAGTTCATTTTTTGTTGCTTTTTTGAGCATATTAAGTCTGTTATGGTATTATATTGTTAACTATGTGCTTTTCCATTTGTTATTCGTGTTTCTAGTTGATTTAATATGTGATCCAAATTCAAAATATTTTGATGTCTGTTATTTATGTTAGGTTAATTAAAATTTATCAGTATATTAAGTCTAATACATATTATTTATGTTAGGTTAATTAAATTCTAAATATTTTAACATATTAGGTCTGTTATTTATGCTTTTTATGTTAGGTTAATTAAAATCTATCAGTGTAAATCAAGAAGAGCAAGTAACTTTTCCTGTTTTCAATGTTTTGGGTGAAAATCACTTTTTATCCTGTGATTTTAAGGAGAGATATGTGATCTAAACAATTTGAGCCTTATCAGGTTAAATTAACACAATATAGAAATGTATATGTTTGGTTAAGTTATCCTTGATGTAACATATTGCGAGTTCAAAAATTGCCATCAATGCATTAGTTACCCTTATCTTATAATTTGGTATTAATCTGCAATGCTTATCCAGTTTATATACCTCTCATATTATTTTCTGTACTTTTTCTTCAATGTTTGTAAATAATGCTCACATGTAGAAAGGGGTATATACATGAGCATGTTTTTGCTTAAGTTCTAACATTATTCAAATATGTGAATAAAGTCTTACTTCAATGATGTTATTTTCACCTTTGTCTACTTGTAGAGTGTTTCCTTGGCTTCCTCAACAAATTTCATGGAATTCTATTTCCCACTTAGTTGATAAATTTTGTGTATGTCAGTTTTTATGTCAGCATTGCTTCTGATTTCCAGAGCTCTTCAGAAAATTCATAGAACAAACAGAAATTTTGCTAGTTTTTGGTTGTAGCTCAAGTAGTGAACAAATTCTTTGATGTTTGAGCATGGTTTAATTCAAAATTCTAACTGTAAATCCATTGCTTCTATTGTACCAGTTGTTATACATTATTTTTATGCATTGATTCCCCGATGGCTAACATCTATGTTGGACCCTTTCATTTTTTTTTTCTATGCATGTTTTACATAATTCTGGTGGTCTTATTCTTATGTCAGAGGTCTTTTGAAAGAGCTAAGTTGATCAAGGCATTTTATGTGGGCTGAAGAATGCCACATCTTTATTTCATTAATATAATTTTTTCACATGACAGTGCTCTTTTCCTGCATGAGCAAATGTACTTAACATTATTCTTCACTGCCAGGTAAATATACTAAAACGAGTTCTTGAAGAGGTTGAAAAAGTGATGCAAGAATTCAAAGGCATGCTTTACAAGTCTATGGAAGATCTACAAGTAGACCTAACAAGCGTAAGCATTTGACATGCCTTTTTCAATATTTTGACAACTTGTGCTAGTGAAGAAAGGAACAATTGATGTTGACCTAAGGCCTAGATTGTCCATGGATTTTTGTTGAATTTTAGTGATCATGATATTAAAATACAATTTGCTTGATGCTTACTAATCCATGAGGTGCCAGTTTTTTTTTTTCTCTCTAAGTCAATTGTATACCGTTAAAATGAGCCTATAACAATACTTTTGTTGAGTTACTTAGGCAAGTTTTGAATGGGCATGAAGATAAAAGAGAACGTGCAAGGTATTAGATAAGCCAAATGCCCACAATTTGACAATCCAATTGAAAAGATTTACATTAATTGACTATGTTGGAATTTCTTGTTCTCTTTTGAGTTGTAATGTTCCATCTGCACATCTTGTAACGTTAGCATGAGTAGAACTATGGAGTATTTATGCTAAAAAGTTTGTAGGTGGAATCCTGATCTTTTTGTTGGGTTAGTCAGAGTATGAAACTACTGCTCTAGGATATTGTTGTAAATATTCTTTTTGACAGCATGAAGTAAATTATTTTGGCTATTCAAGCTTGGCATTGAACAAAAATGCCAAATTTGTTTTTCTCCAAATATCTATGCTAGATAAGTTATAGATATGTTATTTACATATTTTGGTTTTTTTTTATTAGATGGCTGATTATAATTATGTTATCTTGAATATGATGTTATGTAGTAGAATGCTGATGTGGAAAGCAAATAAAAAAGATTAATTATTTCCTGGTCCATTTTATGGCTAAGGTTTTGCCTTAGCATCACCTAGTTTTCATGAATTTATGATGAAATAGTATGGTGGTGGTTTGACTAGTTAAGATGATGCACTTGCAATTTGTAAGGATTGGCTAAGAACAGATGTTAATATGCTATTTATTGCTTCATATATTGTATCAACTGAATATTGCTCTCATTTATGTAAGATCGTTTTGATTGTATATGGCTCTTCTTTTTTCCTTTTTCATCTCATAGGGTAAAGAAGTTCCTTAAGAAAGCCTTGTCAAGTCTATATTACATCATCAAAACTTTTTTTTTTCTTTGGATAAATTGAATTTTATTTATCCAAAGCAAGCAGAAATCTGCTACAGCACAACCATTCTAATTTACAAAACAACGACATTGTGTTAGCAGCATATTATAGAATAGCTACATTAAGGTTCCAGTCATAACACAATTGCTTGTTCACCATATCTCCTGCAATCTGCCTTAAACCACGCAGCCTATATTTGACAACTTTTTTAATTCTTCCCACCACCTGTCCTGTTGTCTCTTCTGTATGCTTTAATGACCATTGACTTCTTTCCCTCCATAGCAAATATATGCAAGCATTCCAAGCTATACGTGATATAATGGAAATCAAAGCTTTTCCCTTCAACCTGTTCACTGTCCACCTCAGCTCAGCTTCCCAGTTCCCTATTCTTCTGTGAATCCTGCATAACTGGAGTACCATATGCCAAACTTCTTTAGTGTAAGCACAGTCGAAATACACATGATCCCTGGATTCATCCGCACTTTGACACAAGCTGCACTGTTGTCTATCTCCATTCCCCAAGACCTTAATCTGTCCTTCATTGGGAGTCTATTCAAGATGACCATCCAGGCTATCATTGAATGCTTTGGAACATGGAATTTGAACCATATAGGCCTGTGCCATCCAACCTTTTCCTGCAAGTCTTCTAGTGACCAAAGGAACACCCAGGTATCTAACCATATCATCAAAACATTGTTTTCAATAATCTTACTTGCTTTTAAGTTTACAAAAAATAAACTAGATTTTGTGAGTTTAGATTTTTTTAAGCTTTTGATTTTTTCTAGATATACAATTTAGGTTGATAAATTGCAGCAAGTTTCACAATGTCTTATAAATACTGAATGAACAATGTGTTTTGCATTGAATCCTTGTTATATTGCTGGTTTGTTGAAAGGATCCATAAAATAACAGGATCTAGTTTACATCTTATAATTTTGTGTATTGTTTTAAGGAATGCAGAGACTTAGCGTACGAAAACTTTACTCATGTTTTGCCTCTCTGATAAGTATTACAGAGATTTCTTTGTCTCATGTAAATTGAGAATACAGTAAGGTTGTTAGGGATTCAAATAGCAGTTTAAAAGCGGAATAACGGTCGCAAATTTGCTACCACCACTGTTATTGGACAAAATGCGATTGAGATATTTCGTAAGTATTAGGTAAGTGATAATGATAAAATGATGCAAAAAAAAATGAGAGATGAAAAAAAAAAAAAAAAAGAAGAAGAAAATTCTGAAAAGCCAAGCTTTGGATGAGGAAAAAGATGAACAAAAGAGAGCAAGCTGCGTTTTTGGATGGTTCTCCTAGAATTAAACAAATTGAGGGACATTTGGCATGGGAAGGGATTGGGTGGGGTGGGGCGTTGGATTGGGTGTGGTGGGGTGTGGGGGGGGGGTGTGGGGTTGAATTTTTTATTTAATTTTGTAATTAATTTTTGAAATTTTTTTAGATAAAATTTAATTAGAAGTTTTGAAAATTTATAATTAAAAAAATAAGAGATTAATAATTTAATATAATATATATAGAGATTTTAGATGAAAAATTTTTATAAATTTTTTTGTATAAGTTAAATGAAAAATAATTAAAATTAAAAATTATATTTTGATTGTATTATATATTAATTTATAATTTTGTATCTGAATTTTAATTTTTTTTGTTGTTTTGATATTTTATATTTTTGTCAATTCTTTTTATATTAGATTTATTCTTATTATTTTTGTGTAATTATTGAAGATTGTATTTATTATATAATTATTGAAAGTTACTTGTGATAAAAAAATTTATATCAATTAGTGTATCAAAAAGATTAAGTTATTTTTAATTTTTTTTGTTGTTTTGATATTTTATATTTTTGTCAATTCTTTTGATATTAGATTTATTCTTATTATTTTTGTGTAATTATTGAAGATTGTATTTATTATATAATTATTGAAAGTTACTTGTGATAAAAAAATTTATATCAATTAGTGTATCAAAAAGATTAAGTTATTTAATAAATTTAGCATTTTATGATCTATTACTCTTACTAAGATTAAAAACTAAAAAATAAAAAATATATGTTTGAAAATTTTATAAATGCTTTTTATAATTTAAATAAAATTGTGAATAATTTTTTTAGAAAATAAAAAACATAGTGTCATAAACTATTTTTAAAATCATTGAATAAGAGTTTTTATAATTAAAATTAAAATTATTACATTTTATAATAAATTGTGTAAAAAAAAAATTTCATAACCGCAATGATCTCCGTTATATTCGAAAACGCGATAAATACGATGCGACAAAAAACGTGACCGTGACCGCTATTTAAATCCTTGAGTTGTTGTTGGAGCTTGAACCTGAGTGAGATCCAGGGTGGCATTATTTAAATGTACAGGTTAGTGAATGCTGAACTTTGCTGTAGTGCCAAAATTCTCTACACTTTTTTTTGTCCTTTCTGGCTAATGAAATGTTCTATGTTAGCATGTCTTTTACTTGCTACATGATTTTATTTAATAAGTGCTTGGCATTTTTCTTACATGCTGATTGTTTAGTTGGCTGGTAAAGTGAAATGGCTGTAATTCCCATTTCCATTCCCCAAACCTAAAAAGAAGTGCCCTTACATAAAAGATGGAAGTGATGAAGGCTTTTGTCTAAAATTTAGAAGAACATTTATTTAGGTGAAGATTTAGAAAAAAAAAAAAAAGGGTCTTTGTTATTTGGGTTATATGAGTGTGTAATAAAACATCCCTATTCTCCTGACTCTCAGATAAATAGGGTTTTGACTGACTTTGAGTTAGAATTTGATAATTTGAGACTTTTGTCTCAAGAATTTTGGCAACTGAGATTTCATATTATTTCTTGAGTGTTTGTTTTAAAATTATGTGGTTCTAGATTTGTGTTATTTCAAATTGCTGATCAAGTAAATTGAACCTGATAATAGAGTCAAGTCCAACAGGCTAGAGTGCTTCTAGATGAATCAGTTTGAATCAAGTTGCTATTCAAGTAACTTGAACTTGATAATAGAGTCTAGTCCAAGAAGCTCCTGAGTGCTAGCAACTTGACTTGCTTACATTTCCTCACTCTTGAAGGTCAACTCATTGAAATTTTTAGGATTTTTTATTTGATAGAATTATAGAATTCGAGGGTTGCTTGAGAAGTGCACTTCAGATCATGAAGCACAGATGGAAACTTTGCATATTGAGATACGTGAAAGAGCACTCTCAGATGCAAAGTGGCAGCAAATTCAACAAAATTTAAGTCAGTATGTAAGTGCTACTAGCTAGAATGATGATCTGATATTTATATGAGGAAAAACTCTTGGCTCTTTGCCTAATTATGAGATTTCTTTCATCTATTTTTTTATTACTCAGGCAGATGCCAACTACTCTATTGCGAATATTGAACTGCCTGTAGATTTGCAACCACTGGACTTGAATGGTGAAGAAGTTGATGTTCTTAGAGGAAAATATATCAGATGGCTAACTGCTGTACTTGTGCATCACATACCAGCTTTTTGGAAAGTGGCACTTTCTGTTTTCAGTGGGAAATTTGCAAAGGTACTCTGAAAATTGTTTAAATCATATTTGCAAGATTTGCATATAATTATGCCTTAATTAACATTATATATTCATATTTCGTCTCGTATAGTAGTTCTTATAGTTTATCAACACATTCTTTTTTGTCTTTAATTTGGTTTCTCTTCTATGGCCATAAATTCATTACTATAAGCGTTTTTTCTTAAAATACAAGTTAACAAGATAATAATGTGATTCACTGAGTTAAATATTTATTCTGGCCTTTATTCTTTCAGTCTTCTCAGGTTTCTAATTCTTCAGAAAGTAAAAGTGAAGAAAAAGTTGGAGATGGAAGATACTCGAGTCATTCTCTTGATGAAGTTGCAGGAATGATGCGTAGTACAATATCTGTATATGAAGTCAAGGTGAATATGCATTGCTTGGAACTGTAACTTGATGTCTTGCTTTTTTTACCACCTTTATGTAGTGGTGTTTGCATTCTGAAATAAATAGCAGTTTATGATTGAAATTTATGATGCTTTGGTTTTGATGGAGTTATTTTATTTTCAGTTATTGTTTGAAAAAGAGTTCTTCTGTATATAAGATAGTTTTAATTCTCTTGATGTCCCTGGAGTTCTCTGAAACTATGCATGCATCCATTTTTTCTAGTATTTTTGTTTCAATCAGAAACATGGAATCTGAATGTATGCTAGACCATCAACAAAAAATATCCATGTTTCTTCTTTCTTCTTGAGTCTCTGTCCAATAAGTAATCAACGCAATGACATAGAGATGAGTTTCTAAACCGTTGATCCTTATGTCAAAATTTCAAATTGTCTTGGCGAGCTTTTATGATATACATTTGTAACTTCTTCATTAGAGTACCAAGGCCGCTTGGAATTTCATCCACAAGAATCATGTGGAAAGTTTGTTGTTGTATGTGGAAGGCATGGTTCTCTTCTGGAAGACATGGTTGATTGTTTCATTAAGATGATTTCTAATCATTGAGATTATCAAGTCTGGGGTTTTTTCCTTTTATACCATCCTTTTCTTTTTGAGGTATGCATTATGCTGGATGATCCTAAGGGACTGAAATAAACGGAAAAAATGACCAATGTTATTCTAAGGGGTTTCTAGCTTATTTTGCTGGATAATTTCACTAATTTAACTTCAGATTGTACTTAGGTACTGTTTGATAAAACTGAAAATTTATTCTGGAATAGTTGCTGAATTTTTGGCATTGAATTTGAGACACTAAATTTGAATTGTGAAAACTGCTCAGAATCTCTTGGAATTTAAATACTAAATGCAATTAGATTGTTTGATGATTATAGATGCGAAACTCTGAAAATTATCTTATAGAAAAAATTTATTTTACGGTCATTATGTATCTGTTATATATGAAATTAACATTGAACTCTAATTACATATTTCAAGTTTGAGGGATTCAAAATTTACCAATTAAATGATTTGACAAAGCATATAATGTTGGAATAGGGTAGTATCAGTTTAGTCTACAAAAAAAATAAATAAAGTTGGTAAAACCTAATGCAAAGAAAAGATAGTGAAATAAACTCTTTATGATATGGTGGTTACACTGGTTGAAATGATGTTTGATGTATTAAATTTCAATAGGGTTCTGTTAAGAGCGTATGTTTGAGAAAAGTGAAAGAGGATGGTATATTGAGCAAAAAAAAAAAAAAAGAAAAGAGACAAGAGTATAGTATAAAAGAATTTTGATAAAATGTAGCAACTATATTCTCCAATAATAGGAGTTTTTACAACATCTTGACTGAAACTCTTCTGCAAACAGCAATAAGTAGGTTCTTCCCTATTGAACACTTTTAACATTTTTTTTGCTTTGACTGTTTTGTTAAATGGTTCCAAATCTGAGTAACAAATTTGTAAAATATTAAATCATTTAGCAAATCAAACTGCAATGTTTCCAGTCCTATCAACATGCATTTCTCACAGGTAGTGGTTCTCTATCTTTTAGTTTTGCATTGGCTCTTACTGAGTTTGCTGTTGATACAGGTTCTGAACACATTCCGTGATCTCGAAGAATCTAATATTCTTTATTCTTCAGTCGTACATGAGTGATGCCATAAAGGAAATATCTAAAGCATGCCTTGCTTTTGAAGCAAAAGAGTCTGCTCCTCCTCTAGCTGGTACTTCAACTTTCTTTGAAACTGTTCTTATCAACTTCTAAGCTATTCTAATTGTTTCTTTTTTTCATCTGACAGTCATGGCTCTCAGGACACTTCAGGCGGAGGTTGCAAAGATTTACATACAAAGGCTTTGTTCTTGGATGCGAGCATCGACAGAGGGGATAACAAAAGATGAAACTTGGGTCCTGGTGTCTATCCTTGAAAGGAACAAATCCCCATACACTATCTCTTATTAACCTCTGGCTTTTCGTTCAGTTATGGTATCGGCAATGGATCAGAGCAATATGCAAGTATCTAGAGAATATGATGTTGAAGTTCTAAGAGGCGTAATTAGTTGTAACATTGTGTGATTAGAGTAAGTCATTATTTTAATATATATATAGTTGTTTTTAAGTGGTTTTAAGAATTCTCTAGCTTAGTGAGGTTGCCCATGACTTATTGGACAGCAATAACTTTCAAATGGCTTTTTATGTGATGTGTTTTAGAAAACTAATCAAAGTGTAATTTAGGATCTGATATTTCTGACTGGAGATGACTAGGTAAAGGCCATTATTGCTGCCTTTATCCTGCGAATGCAACCAAAAAAGAAAAACATTTACGCATTAGAAGCACTTTGCCTTACTAACTTCATTGCGATGGTGGTTTACCATGAATATCTGCTGAAGAAATGTGATGTCTCAAAATTGTGTCTGGTTTGGTCTAGTCTACAAATGAGCTAAGCTGTTGGTGTTCAGCTTGGGCTTGGTTAAATGAAAAGCTTGCTCACCACCATGATGCTTTGTTTCTGAATGTGTTTGTCAAATCAAGTAGGCATAAACATAGATGAGCTGGTCTGATTCATGAGCGCACTCTTGATTTGGGCTTGTGAATACATTCATATTTAAAATAGTATTCTAAAGGTGTGTTAATTTATTCAGAATTTCTGACTTTCAAATATTAAATTTTGATGGATTAGTGATTGAATAAGCCCAGTTTAATCCTTAGATTGGATAATTTATTAGCTGAGAGCCTTTTAGCTAAGTTGCTAGCTAGTTCTCAGGCTTTTGAACTTCAACGAACTTGATGTAGGTTTGATGTAGGTTTAAATCAGAAGAAATTTGAATAGCCTTAAGCTTTTCTATTAGCTTGTTTAAGGTCATGTCAAATTTAGGAACCATTTGTTATAGATGTGCCATGATAAAAAAAACCAGAAGATCCTTTGTAGGAGTCTTTCTAATTCAAGGTACTAATGCAAATTTGAAGAAATTTTATAGTATCATATCATTTTTCTAATGTGAGAATCCTGCTAGTTAGCCATATTATGCATTTTTTAAAAACAAAATTCAACTCAGTGCAAACTTGAGTTGCCATAGGTTTGTTCTTAGTATGTTTTCTTCCTTGTCCAAACGACAGAGGCATTGGTTACCGATCTATCATGATATATAACCAGAAGAACATTGGTAGGAGAATTTTTTTTCGTAGCTGAGAGCCTTTTGGCTAAGTTTCTAGCTAGTTCTCAGGCTTGTGAGAGCTCAACTTGATGTAGTTTTGATGCATTGTTTATTTTTTAAAATCAGGAGAAATTTGAATAGCCTTAAGCTTTTCTCTTAGCCTGTTTATGGTTATGTCAAATTTACAAAGGCATTTGTTACCGATGTACCATGATACAAAACCAGAAGATCCTTTGTAGGAGTCTTTCTGATTCAAGGTACTAGTGCAAATTTGAAGAACTTTTATACTATTATAGCATTTTTCTAATGCGAGAATTGTGCTAGTTAGCCAGATTATGCCTTTTTTCTTAAAAATATAAAGAAGTAAATAAATAAATAAATCAGAAGAATCTTAAATTGCCTTAGATTGGTTTTAGTATGTTTGCTGCCATGTCTAAATGACAAAGGCATTGGTTACTGATTCTGCCATGATATACAACAAGAAGAACATTGGCAGGAGTTTTTCTGATTCAAGGCATTACTGCAAATTTGAAGAACCTTTTTTATAGCATTGCCAAGTTATAAGATTTTTTTTGTTATCCATATTTTGTAATATTGTCCAACCCCACCCCGTGGGAAAACGCTTCGTTGTTGTTGATTCATGTTTTTGTAATACCAGTGTCCTGATACCTATTTGTAATATTCAGTGTCATGCATATTATATATGTTTGAGGAAGTATATATTGTTGGTTTCTCCTAGTGGATATTCTCTTTCTTTGCCCTCTTTCAAATCTCAGTAACGATGTTTTTATGCATTATATTGTTATTGATCTATTTTTTGACAGATGACCATGCTCTTTTTTAAAGCTGTTTCATATGTTTTCCCCTGCTTTCTTTATCCAAGGATGATCCAGTCTCTGAGGAGTGAGGCTACAAAGTTTGAAGATATGTTTGCACAACTTCAAGAAATCCAAGAATTGGTTAGGCTCGCATTTCTAAATTGTTTCCTGGATTTTGCTGGTATGATGGAAAACAGTATCTTATTTTGTCTAGAAAAATTTCAACGGTTGTCAGTTTGTCATGATGTTTTTCATTATGTGCTTGTTGATTAGGTCATCTAGAGCATATCGGAAGCGATCTTGCTGTAAGCAAATCAAGCAAAGAAAGCCTGCATTTGCAAAATGGGTATTCTCATGAATCAGAAGAGGAATTATCATCTGATCTCCCAGGAAGTATTGTTGATCCACATCATCGGTTGTTAGTAGTTTTAAGTTATATCGGATATTGCAAAGATGAGCTTTATTCCGAGTTGTACAACAAGTACAAATGCATTTGGCTGCAATCCAGGTATGCTGGGATTCTTTCACCTCTAATACCTTGAGCATCAATAATGTTACAATTGTTGTTGTGGGATGTTTGGAGTCATTCCTTCTTGTGGTAGCATAATGAGACCTAGTGCTTGGAGTGTAGTTAGTTAATCATTCAGATTATACCCCTATCCTTAGCAGAAGGAATCAGCTTGGGCACCTGGCTGACCCATGTTAACTCAAGTTTTTCGGTTGCTCGACCTGAAACATTTGTATTTTTTATGCACTATTTGTTGATCTTATGGCTTTTCAATACTGTAGGGAAAAAGATGAAGAGGATTCTGACATACAAGATTTGGTAATGTCTTTCTCTGAACTTGAAGAGAAGGTCCTTGAGCAGTATACTTTTGCAAAGGTATGACAAGATTGTGTGGTAAATTTGGTTGGAGAAGTTACCAGACATTATTTATATTTTTAGAAAAACAACAAGAACACACAACCACTAACATCCAAACAGATAAAAACTTGGAAAGGGAAAATTGTGTAAGGTTGTGAGCCTTTTGATGGACCTTTGAGTGTTCTCTACTGATTGGAAAGTTGAGTTGGAAGCAGTGAACACAGGTACACTGGCTTAGCATATTTGCTGATCATCACAAAATTGACTCTTCATGGCAATAAAATTAATTAATGCTCAGCCAAGTCTAGCCTAAATTTTGGTTCCTTCTGGATTTTGAGCTCAATGTGATGATGTGAAGATTCTTCGATCCATCCTTTCAAAATGACTAAATCTTGATGTACTGGGCAAAGTCAGGAAGCTTATTTGTTTAAAGTGGTACTTGTTTTGGTTTCTATTTTAAAGCTGTAAAAGAATCAAATAAAAAAATTCAGTCCTTACAGCATGACATAAGCTAATTGGTTTCAAAATTAAAAAAAAAAAATGCCTGGGCTTTTGTTGTGATGTTGGATGCAGAGTCAAATAAGAAACTCAATATGTTTTGAAGCACCATGAACCCTGGTGCTGAATTCATTTGCTGGGAGTATTACATGCTTACTTGAGTCGATACAACCACAACTGTCACAACCATTGGGTTGTTAGACAGTTAAATACTTACGACTTAAAACCATGCCTACACACTGTTTTCCTCTTTAATCTTCATTTGACAATGCCGAGGATAACGTCATCGTATTAAGAGTTTGGATCTTTCCACTTTTAGAGTTTCTCTGCACCATGCTTTTTAACCAAATGCCATGGAAGTACAGTTTGGAAGAATAGAAATCCATGAAATACTACTTTAATTGAATAAAATGTTCATACAGAATGCTAGTCTCTCTTTTGTTGTTTGTTGCTAAACATTAAGAATAATAATTAAAAAAAAAATCTAAAGTTATATTTGTCTTGCCAGAAGGAGCAAGATACTAACCATGTGATTAATAAGCTATTTGTAGAAATCTGATTCTCCTACATTAGTGCAAATCTGATTCTCTTACATTAGTATAGCTTGATTTCCTAATTTATTTCGAGAATATTTCTCATTTACTTTTCTGATTTAGTCAATTATTCTGATTGTCAAGTTGTAGGGGATTTGTTTCTAATTTAAAAGAGAATAATTTTCTTTTTTATTATTTTTTGCTTTCTATTTCATGTAAGTTGTTTCTTAAGAAGGAACTTCACTATTCCTATTTATTTAGATGTACTCCTTCATTATAGATAAAATAAGAGGAAATAAAGACAATTGTTCTTTAAGTTTCCTACATGGTATCAAAGCATGTTGACCTAAACCATTAGACTGTAGCTACACGAGTTTCTATTATGGCTAGCAGGAGTGAGAACTCTTCTTCTACAGAGGTAAGGCATGAGGAAAGTCACAAAGAGGTGATGCTCCAACAAACCTTTCAAAACAAATCTGCAACTGTTAGAACTAGTTTGCTAGCACAAAAAGGTAATTTCCTAAACCCCTTAAGTGTTCAATAGGAAAATACACAATCTTGGATTGTTGATTTAATAGCTTCAGATCACATGATTGGAGATGCATCCTTATTCAATACATATAAACCTTGCTATGATAGTTTTGTTGTAAAAATTGCTAATGGCTCTCTCTCAAAGGTGGCAGGAACATGTTCTATTGTAGTTTCGAAAGACATAACACTCAACTCTATCCTCCATGTCCCTAATTTAAGCTGTAACCTACTTTCTATCAGTAAGCTTACGAATGATAGATGTTGTGTGAGTAAATTTTTTCCCAACTTGTGTGAATTTCAAGAATTGGGGTTAGGGAGGATTATTGGCAGTGCGAAGATGTGTGCCGGGCTCTACCTTCTTCAAGATGATGCACTTGAAAGATCATAAAACTCTTGTACAACCACAAAACTCTTGTACAACCTTAGCCTCTAGTACTAATAAGGATGACCTTATCATGTTATGGCATTATAAATTAGGGCATCCAAATATTTCATACCTAAAAAGGCTATTTCCCTCATTATTCAATAACATCTCTAAAGATTTTCAATGTGAAATTTATCAACTTTCCAAGCACACTCGAAATACCTACCCTAGCCTTTCTTATAAATCATCTTAGCCTTTTTCAATGATTCATAATGACATTTGGGGACCGTCAAGAGTTAACAATATCACAGGTTCTAGGTGGTTTGTTACATTCATCGATGATCATACTCGACTCACTTGAGTATTCCTTATGAAAGAAAAATTCGAGGTTAGCCAAATCTTTCAAAACTTATATAGTATGGTACAAACCTAATTCCAAGCCAAAATTTAAGTCCTAAAAACTGACAATGGGATGGAATATTTCAACTTTATTCTTGGCCCTTACCTCACCAAGCATGGCATTATCCTTCAAAGCTCTTGCATTGACATTTCACAGCAAAATGGGGTTGCCGAATGCAAAAGATAGTTGATAAAAGTGACCAAATCCCTCTTGTTGACTCCCAATGTGCCTAAATGTTTTTGGCAAGAAGCTGTCCTCCTACAACTTATTTGGTTAGCCGAATGCCTTCTCGAGTTCTTGGCTTTAAAACACCATGTCAGACTCTCTTTTGCTTCCTACCCACAAACTCAGTTAATCTTTTCCATTCCCATCAAACTCTTTGGCTACATTGCCTTTGATCATATTAGCCAACAAAACCGTAGCAAGCTTGATCCCAAAGCCTTAAAATGCATCTTTGTTGGTTATTCCCTAAACCAAAAAGGCTATAGGTGTTACTCACCCATCACAAAAAAATTTTATAGCTCTATGGATGTCACCTTCTTTGAGAATCTTCCATACTACAACAAGAATGACATTCAGGGGGAAAATACTACTTAGGAATATCAATTCTTAGCTGTTGCGTTGCCAATTTCCTAACCACCCCTTTCAAAACAAGATTCTTAATCTACCTAACCTATCCAAAACCCAACTTGTTCAGACAACTCTTGACTCTTCAAACCCTAAGGTTATGCAAGAAAAAATAAAAGACCTGATTGTCTACTCAAGAAAGAAAAACCATAAGAAGAAGTGGACAATTGTACATAGCCGAGCACTAAAAATCAACTTGATCTGAGTTTCCAAGAATCTAAAACTAACATGGGTAATGTCCCTATTGAAGCTGAACTGAACTTGTGAGCCAACTAGTGACCTTGACATTCCAATTGCATTAAATAAAGGTGTGAGATCATGCACCCGGTACCCTATCTGTAAGTACATCTCATATGACAAGTTAAATCCAAACTTTCGAGCCTTTACTACTAACCTTGACAATGTGCAAATTTCAAAAAATATTTAGGAAGCCTTCAATGAACCAGATTGGAAAACAGCAGTTCTTGAAGAAATCAATGCACTAGAGAAAAATGGGACATGGAAAATTTCAGATTTGCCTAAAGAGAAAAACCCGATTGGATGTAAGTGGATCTTTATAATAAAGCACAATGTAGATGGAAGTATAAATAGGTTCAAAGCTAGACTTGTTGCAAAAGGGTTCACTCAATCTTATGGGATAAAGTATGAGGAGACATTTGTTTAGGTAGCCAAACTCAATTTAATTAGAGTTCTTTGTCACTAGCAGCCAACTTGGATTGGCCTTTTCACCAACTTGATATCAAGAATGCATTCCTAAATGGTGACTTGGAAGAGGATGTCTGCATGGAAATTCCTTCTGGTTTCGAAAGGCAACACAACATGGGCAAAGTGTGCAAACTTAGAAAATCTTTGTATGAACTTAAACAGTCTCCTTGAGCTTGGTTTGAATGGTTGACCAAGGCAATGAAGAGGTATGGATTCTTTCAATGTCAATCTGGCCATACTATGTTTATTAAGTTCACTAATGAAGGAAAAAGAGTTATTCATATTATTTTTATGGATGATATCACAATCACCGAAGACCACAAGAAAGGAGTAGATGATTTGAAGAAACTCCTTGCAAAAAGTTTGAAATAAAAAACTTGGGTTTCCTTAAATATTTCTTTGGGATGAAAATAAAGGCTCGACTTAAGAATGGAATATCAGTGTCTCAGTGTCACGGACCTAAGGAAGAGTCCTGAATCTCATATCAAATATAATAGAAGGGTCACTGGGATATAAAAAGATTCACACCACCTAAACCTTGTGAGGTGCCTTTTGTAGGATAAAACCGTGAAGGCAGGGAGCTAGAGCAGATAATACCTCACAAGCGTGTGAACCATGGCGGTCAGTTTGTTCCGCGACGTCAGAAGGGTGAATGCCCAGGTCCTGGAGCCACGCGGGTTCGGAGCTTAAGTCTCGACCCGTGACAAGTGATATTAGAGCCAACCCTATACCGTTCGATCCACGTCAAGCACCTCGATGGAGGTAGGCAGGGTGGTCAGCCTCCGTGACGAGGGCGTCACGAGGTTGGATGGGAGAGAATGTCACGGACCTAAAGAGGAGTCCTGAATCCCACATCGAATATAATAGGAGGGTCACTTGGGTATAAAAGGGTTCACACCCCCTCAACCTTGTGAGATGCCTTTTGTAGGATAAAATCGTGAGGTCAAGGGGGTCAGAGCAGATAATACCTCACAAAGGTGTGAACTGTGGCGGTCAGGCTGATCCGGAATGCCAGAATGGTGAATGCTCAGGTCCTGGAGCCGCGCGGGTTGGAGCTTAAATCTCGACCCGTGACATCAGTATAAGTATATACTTGATCTACTCAAAGAAACCAGCATGATTGGATGCAAACTTGCTGATACACTCATGGACTCAAATAATAAAATTGGAAGTGAAAATGAAAGCTTTTTCATAGACAAAGGGCGATACCAAAGACTAGTTGGGAAGCTTATTTACCTCCCTCATACACGACCTAAGATCGGGTTTGTAGTAGGAATGGTGAGTAGATACATGAATTATCCAACCAAGGAGCATCTCAAAGCTGTTCATCGCATCCTACAGTACTTAAAGAAGAGTCCTGGTAAAAGTTTATATTTTAAGAAGTAAATGGACAGGGCAATGGAGGTGTACACAGATGCTAATTGGGCTGGATTAGTAACTGATAGAAGTTCCACCACTGGATATTGCACTTATGTTTTGGGCAATTTTATTATTGGATAAGTAAAAGGCAAGCTGTTGTAGCTAAGAGCAGTACTGAGTTTGAGTTTAGAGCAATATCTCATAGTATTTGCGAAGGAATTTGGCTGATGAGATTACTTGGAGAATTAAAAGTTCAGACTATAACATCTATGACACTGTTTTGTGACAATAAGGCTACTATAAGTATTATCAAAAATCTTGTTTATCATGATAGGACCAAGCACATAGAGCTAGACCGACATTCATAAAGGAAAAGATAGAAAATGGGTCGGTTAAATTGGACTATATCCCTACAAGTTCACAAATTATAGATATTCTGACTCAAGCTTTTCCTAGAAGCATTTTTGATGAATTGAAATCCAAGTTGAGTATGATTAACATTCATAACCCAGCTTGAGGTGGAGTGTAAAAATCTAATTCTCCTACATTAGTGCAGATCTGATTTTCCTATATTAATGCAGCTTGATTTTCTAATTTATTTTGAGAATATTTCTCATTTACTCTTCTGATTTAGTCAACTATTCTGATTGTCTAGTTTCTAGAGATTTGTTTCTATTTTAGAATAGAATAATTCTCCTTCCTTTTATTATTTTTTGTTTTCTGTTTCATGTAAGTTGTTTCCTAATATGGAACTTCACTGGTCCTATTTATTTAGATGTACTCCTTCCTTGTAGATAGATAGAATGCTAGTCTTTCTTTTGTTGTTTGTTGCTTCACATTAAGAATAATAATTAAAAAAAAATCTAAAGTTATATTTGTCTTGCCAGAAGGAGCAAGATACTAACCATGTGATTAATAAGCTATCTAGAAAAAGAAATGAGAGCGTATTTTAGAGCCACATGGCAACATGGTTTTTTATTAGGAATAGTTGGTGGTGGTTAAAGAATATAAGCTGACATAGAAAATTGTTGTTCTCCTGTAGCATTTTGATCCATTTTTAAATTTTAATTTACAGTAATGAAAGGTGGTTAATCAAGGAAAACCTCAAGGCAAACGAATGGGTAAAACAACCAAGCAGTCTTCTTCAAGCAGCCTTCTCCCTCTCTCACCCCCTCCTCCAATGAAAGAAGGAAGACTCCCTTCTGTAATATCTCCATGCTCTTATTGATGTTTTACAATTCCTGGAAATCAGGAGTTAATTGTTGTCTGAGCACTTGAATTTGTTATATCCTCGTGTTTCTGAAGGGAAGTCAGGAGGCTGGCCACTTTATATGTTCATTTAAGTGATTAACAACCAAATATGAACCATTATCCATGAAACAATTTTCCGCCATTGACTTTGTTTGTGGGCCATTATTTCTTTAGTTTTTATGTACTATTTTTTGTTTTCTAATCAGGCAAATTTGATTAGGACAGCTGCCATTAACTATTTGTTAGATTCTGGTGTTCAGTGGGGATCAGCACCTGCAGTAAAAGTAAGGAATTTGTGATTTTATAGTTGGTTGTCATTTTTTCCCTCTGGTCAGCTTAGCTAACATTGATTTATACTCAAGTAGTCATATGAATTGATCCAAATCTTCAGGGTGTGAGAGATGCAGCTGTTGAGTTATTACATACTCTGGTAGCTGTACATGCTGAGGTACTTACCACCATATATTGTGTGGCCATATTGTCTTAACTTATTCCATTCTACGTTTTTGTGAATTTCACTGTTGTTTGTGGGTTTTACCTGCATAAGTGATCATTTTGATATTTTATCTTCTTGACAATGTGTCAGAGAACTCTTCGGTATTTGAACTTTGAAGCGTCCTTTCTCTTTATCAGTTTAAGTTACTATTTCTGGTAATAAACTCAATAATTCGTTTACTTGAGTAACTAATTCCACCACCAGGTCTTTGCTGGTGCTAAGCCCCTCTTGGACAAGACACTTGGCATTCTTGTGGAAGGTCTGATTGATACTTTTATCAGCCTTTTCCATGAGAACAAAACTAAAGATTTCAGTTCACTTGATGCAAATGGTTTCTGCCAGCTCATGCTTGAGGTATTATATGGCATTTTTCTTCAGTGATTTTAATGGTCTTCAACCTGACTATTGATTACTGCTTGTTTTTTGTATGCTAAGATGATTGGATACTTGATATTGTCCACCAACATGATGGGAAGTGAAACTCTTTAGAATAACTAATATCTTTGACTTGTGATTTTAACATCCTGTTTAGAAGCTGGAACACATTGTTGTGGTTCACAAGCACTAGGTTCTTTTCTTTTCATGGATCAGTATGTACTCCTTCCAGGCGTATGCATGTATGTCACCCCATCTCTGCCTTCTTTCTTTTCCAGTTTTCCTCACCCCGTGTTGGATGAAATGTGCTAGGAAAGTGATGTATCATTTTGTGCTAAAGATCAATTGGCTGCTTGAAAAAGATTACTTTTCTTTACTATTGCCACTGCATTTGTGATTAACTGATTGGTTCGAGTGGCTTAGATGGTTGATTTCTGTGAGATGTGTCTTTTGCAGCTTGAATATTTTGAGACCATTTTAAATCCATATTTCACAGCTGATTCTAGGGAGTCTGTGAAGTCTTTACAAGGGGTGCTGTTGGAGAAAGCAACTGAAAGCATCTCTGAGGCTGTTGAAAATCCAGGGAACCATCGGTGACCAACTTGTGGAAGTGAAGATGCTCTTGCAGATGAGAGGCAGCAAGGGGTGTCTGTATCTCCAGATGACCTGATTGTAAGATTCTTGTTCTTGTAGTTCTAGGATATCTTCCTATACTGGTTCTTTATGGAGAAATTTTGAACATGTTGGCCGCTGATATTCATATGCTTTTATAAAATCATACTTTCACTGAGATGAATTAGGAGCAGAATTACATTTTCAATAATTACTCATAGTAATTGACAATGCTATTGTCATGTGAGTATTCCTTGTTGGTTCAGCCAGTGGACAGGTTACTCATACTGTCTATGCACAAAGGTACACGAATCTGATTTGTACATTTGGTTACCAGTTTAGGTTCATTGCAGGGGCTGTAATCATTAACTTGTTCAGTATATTAATCTTTCGTATTTTCTGTTCCATTCTATGGATAGGATCTTAACATGTTTCTGGTTTTTTTCCAAGGCTCTTGCACAGCAGTATAGCTCAGAATTGCTGCAAGCAGAGCTTGAGAGGACCCGCATAAATACAGCATGTTTTGTGGAGTCACTTCCATTGGAATCGGCTCCAGAATCAGCTAAAGCTGCCTACGCTTCCTTTAGAGGTCCGATGGACTCTCCTAGCAGAAATTATAGAGGCACACAAGCAATGGGATCCCCTAGTTTCACCCAGCGTAGGCGCAGATAGATGAGCCAGCAGCTATACTTAAAAAAAAAAAAAAAATCCCAATGTTCATGTGCAATGTTGTATTTTACTTGATACATATAATTTTGAATGAAATATGCATTATTTTCCATATTTTGTATCAATGGGCACATAATTTTGATCCATGGTTGAAAATTTTGGATCAGTTTATTATTTACTTGATATTTAGCATCATTAGCAAAAGGCAAATAGAATCATTGCCTTACTTTTATAAGAAGTAGATTTTTTAATAGAAATCAGAGATGGGTCAAAAGCAAATTTAGAGTGCTCAAACTGTTATATAATATATATATATTCTATTAAATTTTATATTTATATATGTATTTGTCAATATTTTTTTTAAAATTTGGTATTAAATGGATTGCATATACAATACAAAAAAATTAAAAAAATTATTTTTTATAATATATATTTTGAGAATAAGAATAAATTTAAGTATTCATCTTCATCTCCGTTGGGGTTTATTTTTCTAACGTTTTGACTTTTTTTCTTAAATAGGCAAAACTTTCAACAAAAAATCCATGAATAAGAATGACAAAACAAAAAACTTTTGATTGCAGTAACGTTCAGATATTCACCTAATTTATATAATATTTGGACAAAAATGTTACTTCAGTAGCTCCATTAACATTATTTTTTTACAAAATTAATCTAATTAAAAAAATAAAAGCAAAAGGCAAAAAATTTTTAAAAAACAAAAAAAGAAAAAATGTTATCTATCACATCGAGTTAAATTGAAACTCATCAAATACAAATTATCTTATCTATATCAACTTCTTTTATTGCAAAATTTATATAACAAACAAACAAAAAAAAAAAGGAAAGAGAAGAAGATAAATTAAGGAGGACATTTATTTTAACAAATTTATTAAGTAAAAAATTAAAAATTAAAAAATAAAAAATTTTAAAAAGGAAAATAAATATAAAGTGTCACGTTAACGTATTGAATGAACTTAAAAAAAAAAGTTAAAATGAGAAAATTTTATTTAATGCATGAATAGATAAATAAATTACATCTTAATTATGTATAATTATAATATTTTTATTAAATTAAATATAAAATAATAATTTTATTAATATAATATATATAAATATAAAATGAAATAAATAAATATCAAATTAAAAGGAAAAATAACAAAAAAAATATTTTTAATAATCGGATCAAATGGGCCTCACTTTTTAAAAAATTTTAAATATTTTAAAATATTAATCAAATAAAAAATTTTAAAAATGTAAATAGAAAAAAAAAAAGAATCAAATGCCTTGACATGTGGCATACCCTTTATATCAAGTGGGTCAAAAAAATAAAATTTAAATAATTATTTATTAAATATGTAAAAAAAGAGTAGAGTAAAAAAGTTTAAAAAAAAAATATATGGTATGTCCTTGATATCAAGTGGATACCACACAAAAAATTTAAAACCTTAAAAAAATTTATTACTTTAAAAAACAAAAAGAGAGGAAAAAAAAAGAGAAAATTTTGGTATCAAGTGAATCTCACAAATAATCATTAAAATATTTACTAAAAATAAAAAATCAAAAAAAATTTAAAAAGAAAAAGTAAAAAAAGCAATAAAAATGTTTAAAAATCAAAAGTTTTAAAAAGCATTTAAAAAAATCTAAAAATAAAAAAATGATGCATAAAATAGCAGTTAAAATCTGTACGTTACCAAAATTTACATAAAAAGTGATGGATACATATGCCAATATATTTTAAATTATTTCAATATATAACAATATAACTAATTTTAAATTCTTTAATGAATAACAATGTACCTAATTTTAAAAAATTGCAAAGCATTTAACTCAAGATGGTATGTGCATTTTAAAAAAATTGGTTTAGCTCAATTAAATAGTGAGTTCAAATATAAAAAGTAATGCAAGATGAAATGAAGTGAATTGTTAAAATTTTAAGTAAATTTGAAATTGGGTACGGTATGACAAATTAGGCAATAAAAATTGAAAAGTGATTTAAATCAAAATAATATAATATGTTTTTCCCACATTATCCTACGTTTTTTTTAATTTTTTATTAAAATAACAAACGGATTATTCACTATTCATGTTTTTAAATACCACTAAAAAATTAGAAAAAAATAAATAAAGATCTCAAAATTTTCGTGACACTTTTCTGCGATTTTTCTTCCATTAAAAATTTTGTTGTGTAACATTTTTTTTTTTATATTATTGAATGTAATAGCATGATATTATCATTATGTAAATAATGAACAAAAATATAGTAATTTTATTTTTATGAGAGTGTAACAAACTCTTGATTTTAAGTAGAAACGGTGCTTGCTTAACATATTTAAGTTACCTATATTTATAATCTCAAGAAAAAAAAAGCTATCTCTATTTATTTACATGTTAACAAATACTAGTTTCAAATATTGCTGCAAATTCCCTGTTTTCACGAGGAGATAGAAGATCTCCCTTGGGGCCTTACGGTTCCTATCAAGAACAATATGATAGCACATAATGCACCTAAAATAGAAATCAAAAAGAATCCCCTATTTCCATCTGTCCTCCTAGCAGTTGCAGAACCATCATCGATTGCAGATGCATCAGTGATTCCAGCATTTAGTCTCAACCTACTGAAGCTAGACATTCGCTTGAAAGCCCGATTTACTGAGGGACTCTCAGATGCACGAGCAGGAGTCGTAGGTATTGACTCCACAAACGACCACAGAGCAGACGAAAATCGGCTTGCACCACCACCATTTTTGTCACCTTGGTCTTGATTTATACTATTGTGTGTAAAACCTAAAGACAATAAAAAAATAACCATATATAAGCAAAATGTTACAGTTTAGCAGTATATGAGTGAGTAGCTTTTCACATTGACAAGCAATCCATCTGATCAAGAGCTCTGAAGGGATGGGCTACCACAGCAACTTTATCCAAAACAAAGGCATAGCTCAGTGAATATAAGATAAGCTCACAAACAAATGCATATTGATATCCACACTTGCTCTACCTGAAGTTGGAGAGGCATTTCCGAGATTTGATCCTGATGGATTGAAGACATCACCACTCTGATCATGTGTGCAAATTGAGCCATTGATCTGATCCAATTGTATATGTTGGTCCAGCTCATTTCCAACAGACTGGAACTGCAACTGGTAATCCACCTGCTCCACAGTTGAATGGGGTATCAACTGCTGATCCATCAGGTTATTTGAACACAAATGAGATTGATAAACCCCCTGATTTAACATATTATCCCCGAAGGCATTCAATTGAGGCTGCAACTGCTGAGTATCACCAATGATATTCAATTGAGGCTGCAACTGCTCAGTTTCCCCATAGGCATTCAGTTGAGGCTGCAACTGCTGATTATCCCCAAAGGTATTCAATTGGGGCTGCAACTGCTGATTATCCCCAAAGGTATTCAATTCGGGCTGCAACTGCTGATCCATCAGATTTACATTTGATTGGTGTTGCAATTGCCAATCCATGAGGTTTATATTATGCAACTGCTGATCCATCAGGCTTATATTTGATTGGGATTCCAACTGGTAACTTACCTGATTTATCATATTATCAGCATCCGAGAATGTAACTGTTTCTTGATCAATAGGCCCAATGTCCTTTAGAAACATGGCTGAATCATGGTACAGGTCAAATTCACTCAGTCCATCCAAAATATTGAACTGTTGCCCGTTCTCCGCAGGTTTCTCAACATTTGAGGTCAAAGGTTCAGGACTAGTGAGATCATCAATTTCCAGGAAATTCTCGCATATTTGAGGTAACTGTTCAAATATGTTAGCAACAGATGTGACCTCGGGTGCCTCATGCAACTGCAATTCAGAACTGGGTGGCTGGGAGAATTCAAAGCTCACTTGGTCAGGAAGTACCAAAAGTGGCTCAGGAAAGAGAACATCCCTCGAAGATGGGTCCAGCAAAGTACTTTGTGTCTCTTCTTCACCGACAACCTGAGGCAATACATATCCAAGATGAGCTTGTGACAGTGAAAGTGCAGGCCCATCAGCTAATTGTCTCATAAACTCCTCAATATCATTCAATGGAAACTGAACTTGATCATTAGCTTTAACATTATCATCAGGAATGGCCTCATTAGGTGACTTCAAAGGGGTGATTGTATCTACAGGGTTACGAGCATATTCCTCCTCAGCCCATTCTTCTTCTTTAAATGTTGCCCCATACTGCTCTCCATTTTTAGGACCGGGTCCACTTTTCTTGTAAACTTTATAGAGAGCATAATAGTCCTGAAACACAAATAAGAAACACAAAATTAATAAACAGCTCATACACAGGAGGAAAACTAGAAAAGTTTCTTAGGAAACTTCTTCAGCTGCATACCTTTGCATTCTGGCATCTCTTGAGTTCCTCTTCATCAAGGGTATACTCATGCATTACCCAATCAGTTCGCTCACCATTAGGTGCTCGCCCTCTGTAGAAAACTAAAGTTTTCTTGAGTCCAACTGTCCAAGAATTACAGGTAACAGTACGATCCTTTCCTGTAGCCTTCCAATACCCAAGTCTGGTTGCCCTGTTTGACCTTGCTCCATTAGGGTATTTCCTGTCTCTTGGAGTGAAAAAGAACCACTGTCTATCCCCAGTCTTCAGTATTGATTGTGCTGTATTAACATTTTCTTGTTCATTAGAAAACTGATAATACAACCAATTAAAGCAAAATCAAAAACTAGTAACCAATCTACTGATGAAGTTTATCAAACAAACAATCCATCTGTAAAACAGATAGCATCAAGAGCCCCAAATGGGAACAAAAACAAACCATTTTTGTTCTATAGAATAAATGGGGGCATCTAAAAATTTCATCATTGATTACATCAGCTTCCCATAGACCATACGAATCAGAGGTTAAAAGAAGAAGTTAGATTTCATAGAAACAATAGCTCCAATGCGCTAGACGACTAAACAAACAAAATTCTAATAAAAACGCACCAATCAACTCTGAAAACCGCAACCTTCAAATCGGAGCATGGAACCTGAATAAATCACACACGATAATACAGTTCCATCACCAACTCCATCCAATCAATTTTTACATTTTAAATTTCCATCAAAACCAATTAATATCCAACAAAAAGAAAACAAGAACTATAACCAAACAAACAGCCCAATTACTGTGCAAAGCAAAATCAACTCAATTTAATCAAACAAAATCCAAGTCAACGCACCAAAACCCTAGACATATAATTGCATTTTAAAAGATAACTCCCTAATATCAGTTAAACCAACAAAATAAAATGAAAGAAAAAATGTAACCAGAAAAAACAAGATCAATAATTAACCAAAAATAGCCAAGGTAAAAACAAGAGCCCAAAATTTCAACGTTAAAGAAAAAAGAAGAAAAATTTACCAGGCAACTCCTCAGGGTCACACTTGTAAACATCAGTTTCCCTTATGATATCAAGCTTGAGCTTTCTTCTACAGATCTTCCTCTTTAAATAATAAAGAACCAGCTCTTCATCAGTTGGGTGAAAACGAAACCCCGGTGGCCACACTTGATCGTCGCCAAAACAAGAATCAGCCGTCGCAATAGCTGTCATCTCTCTTGATAAGAAAAAGATTTTTTTTTTCACTAAATAGGCAAAAAAGAAAAGAAAACTTTCTTATCAAGAAAGCTAAAAACAGAGCGAACTTGAAAACAAGGAACTTAATTTCACATGACATAAAATAGGAAAGCAGATCTTAGGGTACAAGTAGACAAGGGTTTTTTACTTTTTTTTTTTTAATCTTTTTTGGACTTTTTTCTTTTTGGATTTGGACAAAAAGCAAAGAGTGATTTGTAGTCAAAGAGGAAATTTTCCCGGAAGCTTTAGAACTCGAGGCTGGCTGACCAGCGACTTTTATAAATAGACTGGACCTTAGAAAACGGTACTCTTTCGGACCGGTGGGTCGAAATCCCGGTTTGCTGATGTCACAGTCATAACATTTTTATAGGGTTAAATAGGTATTTGGCCTTATATTTTGTAATTTTGGTTACATTGATATTTAAATTTTTTTTTAATTAAATTGGTACATGAATTTTTAACTCATTATTATATTAGTACCTTTGACTAATTCGTTTTGATTTTATTAAATCTGTTATTTTTTGTTTTTTCTTTTTTAAAAATTTTTTGGATTTTTTTTAAAAATTTGGAAGCTTTTTGAAAATTTTTATATTTCCTTAATTCTTTTTGAAATTTTTAAAAGCTTTTAGATTTTTTTAAATTTTTAAATTTTTGAACTTTTTAAAAATTTTTAAAAGATTTTATAATTTTTTTAAATTTTTTCAAAATATTTTAATATTTTTAAATTTTCTTAAAATTTTTTGAAATTATTTTAGAATTTTTATAATTTTGAAAATTTGTTAAAGTCTTTTAAAATTTTCATAATTTTTAAAAGTTTTTAAAATTTTTGAATTTTCAAAAAATTTTTAAAAATTATTTTAGAATGTTTAGAAAATTTTTAGAATTTTGTAGAATTTCTTAATATTTTATAATTTTTTGAATTGTTTAAAAATTATAAAAAAATTTTAGATTTTTTAAAATTTTTTTTAAAATTTTTAGATTTTTGAATATTTGATCTAAATTTTTTTTTTATAAATATAATATGAGCATGACGCAACATAATATGGTATTGAACCATACTTTTTGATACGTGTTAATATTTTATTAAATATTTATACTACGTTAGCAAAATTGATTATGTTGTCAAAAATACTAATATGATAATGAATTGAAAGTTCAAGTACTAATGTAACAAAAAAAGTCTTTTAAGTATCTATGTCATCAAAATTATAAAGTTTATAAGCTAAATATATATTTAACCTTTTTTTTCTACCAAATCTTAAGTAAATATCTCCAAATTGAAATTTTCCCCTAATGGAAAATATGAAAAGTGTGTGACGGAATGCTTGCCTTGTGCATTACTAAAATATTTAATATTATCATTTTCAATTATTCCAAAAATTATAAATATAGTTAGAGAAGAAAAAAAAAATAATTACAGTTCATATGATCAAATTTGTTTTGCTTATTTATTCTATCAACAAAATTAACTCTTTCGGTATTTTAGTTAATTTACGTTTAACTGTCACGTTATTATACCTTAAAATTGACTCGTCTCTCATTTATAATAGGTTCATTCAACAACTCCACTATTGTCTTATTAAGACATTATTTTATAATTGAATATTTTATTGCTAATTTGTTTAAAATCATAAAATATAATTCATGTTTACTTGAGATTATTAAATATAGTTTGCAATCATTTACATGAATCCTCCTTGAACTCTACAAAGAGTTGCCATTAAATATCAATTATCTTAATTAAATCATCGTCATTCATCTTATATATAAAATAAAGAGGAAATATATAAATATAGCACTTAAGTATTTTCTCTATTATAGTTTCTTTAATACAGTTCATATTTTTTCTCGTTTACCTTTAACTTTATTAATTTGAGAGTTAGAACGCATCCAATACTCTTTGACCGTATTTTCTAACTATAAGTCTCAATTCCATTATCCTTAATGTTCAATAAGCTTTCAACCAATCATCAATAAAATTTAAATTCAATAAATAAATCATAATTATACTAAATGTGTGTGTAAAAAATTTATCAAGAAATTAGTAATAGTAGCATTAAAATGTTATGTAAAATAACAACGCTTATAATAGAGTATAATCTACCATATAATTTATTTTTATAATATTTTACAATCTTAGGAATTCAGTGACGTAAGTTATAAATACTATTGCTAGCTAGGGGATTCGTGTGCTTTCAAAGCAGTTTTTCAACATTCAATTGGACAAACTTTGTTTTTTTGTTTGATAATTATGATAGTAGTGAAACTAAGGCCTTTCCTTTTGTTGTATATAAAATCATAAATGGTGTTTATAGTATTACTCTTTGTTTCTTCATTAATTTTATGCAAATACAATGGATTATCTCATAAATCGAATTTGATTAAAAATATTTTTTCAATAAAATAATACTAAATGAAGTGAAAAACCTTTTAAAAAACTAGTATAGTAATATAAAAATTAAATCGAATGGTTGGATTTGGTTATTTTGTTCAAATTTATATATAAAGTTAAAGTAAAAGAAAAAAATAAATATAAGAAAAATACAAAACCGACCAACATAATAAATACTAGTATTTACTGGCAACAAAATAAAGACTACTGCTCTGAAGCAATTCTACACTCCAACGCGTACGGTACGGTGGTACTATGCGTACATTATCAAGAAAATATCATTAGAAATTATGTCATCTGTAATAATTATAATATAATTAATCAATTATAATTTAAAATTACATAAATTCATTAAAATTTTATATAAAATTTAAATGATAAATTTTTACGTAAATCTTTATTATAATTATAATATTATAATAAAAAATTATAAATGATATGTTTTTTAATAAAAAATGAAAAAAAGAAATTAAACACCATCATTTTCTTGTCTTCCAAACAAACCCGGAGGCCAAATCTCCCCCTCTCTGCCTCAAACTTTTCTTTTTAAAAGTTCAACTTCTCAAAGGAACTATTAATATATAAAAAGTACTAGATCTGAATGCATTGTCAACTTTACTGCAATTTTCGACAGTTCGTGATCAATCTCGATCCCGTGTAAGTCAAAGCATTCATTTTTCTCTCTTCCAAAATTTCATCTTTTTTTCATTTTCTTTTCCCCTCATTTTCTGCCATTTAAAAAAAAATGTTTTGCATATTTTATGGCAATGCAAGGTACTGACCAGTCACAACTTGATAAATTAATACTTAAATTCTTTTAGAAAATTTTATTTTTATGTGGAATTAACTGAAGCAGAATCACTGTAGACAAAGAAAAGTTTTGATCTTGCTAAATTTTGCTTAATTTCGTGTTGAAGATCCTTTATATATATATTTGTTTATTTCAGGGTTGAAACTGTAAATGCAGCTTCAAATTTGTAAAATTCGAAGTGGGTATTAGGCCAAAGAAAAAGAAAAATTATTGATCTGGAATTGTATGCTTTCGTCAATTGGGTATTAACAAACAGAAAAAAAATGGTGTTTTGGGAAGGATATGTGAGTGACGAAGCAATGGGGACATTTGCCCCAATTGTAGTGTATTGGTTGTATGCTGGGTTTTATCAGCTGTTACCCCCTTTGGATAAGTACCGTTTACATACTAGAAAGGAGGAGGAAGAGAAGAATTTCGTGACCCTCGCTTCAGTTGTTAAGGGTGTTTTGCTTCAACAGCTTGTTCAAGCAACAGTTGCTCAATTGCTCTTTCTGGTTAGTTTTAGAATCGTGTTATACTTTCATCATTTATACTTTCATCATTTACTTTGCTTTTTAATCCTTTTTTTTTTTGGATAAATAAAACTTTCTAATCTTCATTGTAAGTATGTCGTATGTGTTTACCATTATGAGACCAATTGCTGTTTCTTGGTTTCTTTTGTTCAGTTGATGGGGTGCTTTGATTGTTTTACAGTAAAATTTGTGCTTGGCGTTATGGTTTAGGTGCTCTAGTGTCAGTGTTGTAGAAGTTCATCTTTTTTTTTATTTGTTGAGAAGAGATATGCTGGAAATTGTTGTAAGTGAATTCAAAGCAATAGGTTAGAGTACTGTTATATGTTAACAATAGAAATAACAACTTAAAATGAAAAGGACATATTATAGCGAAAAAAAAAAAAAAAAGAAAACAAAAGGAGTATTAAGTTGTAGTGATTTTTATAAAGATTAATTTTAATTTTATAAAACATCTTAGTGTTACAATAAATAAACCATAGGCCTACATTTTTAAAATATCTTATTTCATGTAAGTAAACTACATCTTGGCAGTTGTGAATTTAAATTCCTTACAAATGCTTCTGCACTAAAAAGTATAAGTAAAACCAAACTCATTGTTGACAAAATGAGCATTCAAAGAAATCTGTGCAGCATACGTAGAGATGAGGCTAAGAATAACAAGAAAAATTTTACTGATTTTGGCAATTTGTATTTGTGATTCAAAATGGAATTGAGCATGGATAATATGTGTAATTTAATCATGGCTTTGGCAAATGAAAGTGAGTTGTGTGAAAATAGCAATGCCTTACACTAGGTTTGACAAATATTCCCTGGTCCTTGTAGTTTATGGAGTTAGTTTAATTTTTCCCCCTTTTATGACTTCTAGGAGGATAGAGTAAATATAGATTAGGTTTTATGTTTTCAATCAAGTTTGAATATCTTTTTTGGTTACTTGATCATTACAAGTAATTTGGAGGCATGATCAATGGTGGCAAGTGGTCACTGATGCAGTGAGGAAATTTTGGATACGATGAAGACCTAGGACTTCCATCAATGGGAATGGATTGGTTATTGGTTCTTATGGTATTAGAGGGAGACCAAAAAGGGGTCGCATAACTCTATTGGAATTATTTGGTTTTTGTGGTTTTCTGTGTATGTTTATTGATGTAATCTGCATTGCTTAGAATTTACGCATGGGGTTATATCTTTTGTGGTGAAGCAGATACATGGGTTTTGGTTTCTCTTTTTTTTTTTTTTTTTTGATGAAGTAAAATTTGCATTTACAATGGGCTTAACAGCTGATGAAGAGAAATAGTTTTAGTTCAGGATTGAAATCTTGGCAGTGTCATGTACAAGGGAAAACAAATTTTTTTTGCCTTGCATGCTTTTCTTTTCCTTTTCCCCCCCTACCCTCTCCCTTCTTCTAAAGGATACTGGTAAGGACTGAGTTATTTTCTTTAGGTATTTAGACCTCTAATTTTATTACATTCTAGTTTGGCATCTCCCATTTGTTAATGCATATTAAGACCTGTTGGATATAATTACTTCTGTTGCTCAACGATCTTTTTTCTGGTGTATGATGACTGCTCATGACACATTGTGTATTTTCATTTGAAACTTAAACATTTAAAATAAAAGTTTTTGCTATGTTGATGTCAATTCCCCAAATTTGATTCTTGGCTTGTACAGGTCATGACAGTAAGATGTCCTCTTAAGCGTTAGGTTTCCTTTTTTTCCTGAAACTGTTGCTAGGATTCTTCTTTCCATTTTAGAACACAGTGGAGTTTGTATTATTAGGATAATGCCTCACAACTTGTCAACTTCCTCTTGCATTTGGTCCTAATTGCTTGTAAATCTCCTTAATCAAAGCAACACCATGCCATCAAGAATAGCGTAGCTTACAGCTCCATCAAGTGTGTCAAATAATTGGTCATGAATTTTAATGCACTTATTGCTAATCTAGGTTGCGTGATTGGATGAAGAAAAAAAAATTCTCAGTTCCCCTCCATATAATCATCCAAATCTACCTCCTTTCTTGTCCTCATTTATACAAGCCATATGTGTTTCCATTTATCATATTCAAGAGTTGTTAGTAACAATCTGAAATCACCTTTTGTCCTTTTTATATTCAGTGACCTTGGTCTCTTCTCTAGTCAGCTAAGTAGGCCAAGCTGAAATAGCCAAATCTTGATGCACTCAGGGCCTCTCTCCAGTGGCACTGTCATAGAAGTGGAACCAGGAAACTTTATGTTCATTCAAGCACCTAAAAAGTCAGATAGGTGGCATGTGTTTGGATTATTTTGCTTAGTAAGTTTGTTTAGGCAGTATTATGTCTGTAATTGGTTTAGGGCGAGTTTCAGCTTGTGCTTGGGATCCTGAAAACCATTTGGACTGGAAAAGATGCCAAATGAACTCAGATTTCAATCTAAGTGAGGTTTAAATGAAAAATGTGGCTTATCACCATAATATTCCCCATGTTGTACAAATCTCATAATGTTCCAAATCAGAGTTATTCCCCAATCACAATTCCAAATAGGCTTTAATTTTCTTTGAAACTTGGATATCATGGCTTGCTTCTTTGGAGTTGAATGTGTGTTACCTTCTGCTCATATTTGTAGTTCCATTGTGTTAGCCATGGAGGAGGTCTTTCTATATGGTCTCGTACTTTGGGAACCAAATTCTATTTTGTTCTGTTGCTTCATTTTGAAATGGGAATTGATATCATTAGATTGTTGAACTTCGATGGGATCGTACATGTTTTTCTGCTTTGAACTTCTGTCTTGTCTGTAAAATGTTTTTGATATTGGAAATGTCTATTTGCTAAAACCTTAGTGCTTTTTTATCTAATCTGCAAAACAATTAATTCAATTGAATATTTTGTTGATTAAGTAGCTTTATTGTCTATTTAATTTCTGCCAAGAGGTTGAAGAACTGCTATGACTTAGATAATAGTGGTTTCAATAGGATAATAAGCCCATGGCTCTTATTTGAGCTTGAGATATGGAACTTTTATTACAATGGAGGACACTTTTTTGGCTAATTAATATTCTTGTGTTCTTGCTGTAGTTGACATCAACAGCAGATGCATCTGGAACCACAATCCAGCCTTCTATTCCTGTTCAAATTTTGCAAATTATTGTTGCAATGATTGTCATGGATACATGGCAGTACTTTGTCCACCGTTGCATGCATCATAACAAATTTTTATACCGTCATGTCCACTCCCAACATCATAGGCTGGTTGTTCCCTATGCAATTGGGGCCCTATATAATCACCCTCTTGAGGGTCTCTTGCTTGATACATTTGGTGGTGCCATCTCTTTCCTCATCTCAGGAATGACTGCACGAACAGCTGTAATTTTCTTCTGCTTTGCTGTGGTTAAAACTGTGGATGATCATTGTGGGCTATGGTTGCCTGGCAATTTATTCCACATTTGCTTCCAGAATAACTCTGCTTATCATGACATCCATCATCAAATCCAAGGAATGAAGTACAACTACTCCCAGCCATTCTTCCCAATTTGGGATATGCTACTTGGAACTCACATGCCTTATGTTCTCTTAAAGCGACCAGAAGGGGGTTTTGAGGCAAGGATAAAGAAAGACTAGTCACATTCCGTTGATTTGTCTTGTGTAGTGCTAGAGGCTCGCATTTCACACTGGAACATATATATATATATATATATTATGAGGTTGTGCCATTCTAGGGAAGTTGAATTAGAAACGGTTTGTTTGAGGCTTGAAGTTCTAGGGGAGGTCATTGGGTTATTTGTTTCTAGTTGCTTGACGATGTTGTGTGTCTAGTTACAATTATTTTACCAACCAACTATATGAATTGTTAATTCTGCCATTCTGGGTTGTCTATTGTGTAGCATATTTGTTTATGTTAGCCGGATCTAGGTCTTCATGTTTGGTAATTTGTCTGGGACTAGCTGATGAGCAAGACGGCTAGAATTGATCTACAAGATTATTATATGTAATTTACAGTGCTTAAATTACTGATTTCAGGTTCTTATTATGCATCATATTGCAGTATTGTCTAATTTGATTTCTTGCTTCTCTTTTTCACAATAATTTGTCCTTCGTTTCTTTCTTTTTTTTTTTTTTTTTTTCGGGTATAAAAGAAGTTGAGTGAAAAGAGGTATCTTCATTAGAGTTTTTTAAAGCTCACAAACCACGTTAAATGTTAATTTTGAGCATTGGTTTTTTTCTTTTCGTAATGTACTCAAGTTTTTACTGGAATCCTTTTTTATCGGTGCATCCTATTAGTATTTATTTTCGTTCTGTTTTTTTTTTTTTTAATTTTTTTTGGCCAAATGATTTTCTTTTTCAATAAACAGTTTATTATTCATTAAAACATTAAAGGATGTAATCATTAGACGATGATAAGAAAATGTGATTTCATTTTTAATTGATATTTCAATTAACAATAAAATATTTTTACCTGATTTACTAAATTTTTACTTTTCCTTTGCTTGAATTATTTATACTATAGTAATTATTGATACATGAATCAATGGGTGCTCTAATTTCTATTTTTCCTTTGTTTTATTGCTACTTTAATAAATTTTTTTAAAAAGGCATTATGCAAATTTTTTCTTTTTATTTTTTTAAATATAAAGCATTGTTCAATCTTGATCTATCGCCTAATTGCTTAATTAGCCATTATTGAGCTACTTTCTCTTGCACTAGAATATTACAAAGGCATACAACTCCAAAACTTAAAATATATTTTGCCTTTTGAAAAAGTAAAAACCAGTAAATTTGGTCATAATGTAAAATCTTTAATAGAAAGTAAACAAATATACTTACCACAAATGAAATAGACAATTTTATATAAACATGAAATTATTCTAAAACTATGACATACTGAGCTTAAGGTTTAATTTAAATAGTTTATCCATTTTCTTTAAGAGTTGGATTCTCGAAAAGTTCAAATTGAACTCCTAACACTTATTATTTTTCTTCCTCTGTTCTTTTAGATACTGGTATTTTTATTTTATAAAAAAAGAAACTATGACATATCACCTCCACTGTATCTTATATTAATTGTGGTCCATGTTAATCATGACAAAATAATTATATTATTTATCAATTTATGTTAAAGGAGAATTATGTAACAACATTTTTTGGAAATTTAACATAGCCAAATATTTATGATATTTTTCTTTTTGAAACACGGCTACTGGCAAGATTTATCTATGACAAAACACAAGCTGAATGCTGATGCATTGCAGCCACTTTTTTTTAATTTTTAATTTTGTAAATGGATAATTAAATGAAATAAAAATCATATAATTAATTGATTGATTTTTTTAAAAATATTATTTATTTTTGTTCAAAATAGTGAGATGGTGACAAACTTAAAGATAAAAGTTACTGGTCTCTTGTTATATATATATATTTTAAAAATCGGGCGGATTTATTGGAATAGAATGAATCTTGTTAGGTATATCGAATCATCAAACAAAATGATACCTACTTTAATGAAAATCAAACTTCCATTAATCAATTGCAACAAATTTCGCCTCAACAAGTTATACAACACAAAAGAAATATAATATTATCGATGGAAATTTAATTAATTAAAATAATTTATAAAAAATAAAAATTTCGTGCACTGCACGAACAATAATTTAGTGAATTTTAAAGTCTTAGTTTGATCCTAGTTACTATTATATTAATAAAATTCTCTTTATTTAAATTTAATAACAAAATATATTTAAAATATTAATATGAAAAGTATTTTTTAATATTTAATAGTTTTTCCATTATGATCGAACCTACATATACCTCTATGTGCTGATCGAGCCGAGTTTTAGGAAAGACTTCTAGTGTGGTACGGCTCAACATATAATCATCTCTGACAACGATAGGTAGTACGATCAAGGTCTGGCAATTGACACTGTTTTAGTTTCGGGCTCTCCGGGTGATAGAGTCCTGACAATAATATCTGTTATTATGACAACAACGTGTAGATCGATCAAACTTAACAAGATAATACTAACAATAAGTGTTCCATAGATCAGACATATAACCAAGGTATTTTAACCAGTGTTCAAGACTCTGGATTTCTTAAAACAAGAAGGATTCCTCTTACACAATGCTACTTCTTTTGAGTCATTTGGAGGAATGGTATGTCTTCTACAATATTCAACTTCAGATACATATATACATACATACATATATATATATAAATTTATATAAAAATTCCTTTCTTCATTACTTTGCTCTATTATGAAATAGTTTTGGTTTTTATCTTGGATTATGCGGGTAGGAACTATTGGTAGTTTAAAATGCATGTGATATATCTTATATTAGATAAAAATATTTAATTATTGATGAATAAAATTAATTTTTATATTAATTTTATTCATAATTTAAATAATTATATTTGAATAGAAATAATTATTATATGATAAATTATCATAATTATTTGAATATAAATAAATTATTATTCATAAAAGTCATGATTATATAAAAGATCATAATAATTTAAATAAAAATTTATATCTATTTATTTATTATAAATAAATATTTTAGTATAATTATTTTCACTACATTTGATTGGATAGTTTGAGATTTTATTGTATCTTATAGGCATAATTGTCGTTAAGAAAATATTCTTCACACCTCAAAATCAAAAATTTTTTTTATTATTATTTTTATTTAATTTTTCTAACAATTTAAAAATAATTATGAAATTCATATTTTGAACGAAGAAGATGCAAGGAAAAGAAATTGGCAAAATTGGTAAAATCGACTTTTGAAATAAGCATGAAAACTTCAATTATCCAAATAGTTTCTTGGTGAAATAAATACTAATTACAAGATAAGTTTTTTATTATTATCTTTCTAAATTTTATATTCTATTAAAAGAATTGATAATTAATAATTTATAAGAAACCTTGAGTTTCTTAAATTTTGCTTTCTTTATTGACTATTTTTTAATACTTTGATTCTGAATTAAATTATTTAATTTATAATTCATGATTTTTATGGTATGTTTTATGTGGATTTTTTTGATCATGGCATTGAATGGTCATGAGTATAAAATGGACATGGAGTACTTGTTAGCTTTGGTTATAAATCTTTTATAGCCTTGTTATACTTTGGTAAGATCATGATTATTAAATCAAAATGATAAAATTCTTGAGAATTATTTTAAGGTATAAAAGAAATTGTGAATTTATAAATCTTTTTGAAAACAAACAAGAAAGTATATATGTTTTTATCATAAAATCATATTTTATGGTTCATATTCAATTATAGCATTTTATAGGTAAGAGAATAATGTATGACTTATATTATTTGATTTATATAAAATTATTTTGATAAGAAATAAATATATTGTATAAGATAATTTCAATTCAATTGGAGAAGTTATATAATTCTTTGTAACTAGTTAAAATGCTCTCTATTTGTTGGGTGAAAAATTTTCATATATTTTATAATTTGGACACAAAATTTATAATATTGTGTGGTTAAACATGAAGTTTTGACTATTTTTAATGACATTAACTGTGGTGGATTTGGCTTTAGTGTCCATGATCAAATAATTTTAAGTATCCAATAGTTGGAATAAAAGTTTCAAAAAGAGACTATAGAAAACATAAGTTTAGTTTTGAGGGTGATTATATTTGGTATCATTATTGAAGCATATTCTCATATTGAGTTGAAATAAAAGCTTTGAAACTTTTATGAAAAAAAAAATTAAGATATGGAATATTTACTAGCTATCTTTCACTAAGTGTGGATTTGGAAGCCTTCTACTTAAACAAAAAACAACTACCAAATAGTGAAAAGATAAATAAAATGGCAACTTAACTAAGTATATAAAATATCTTGACAATTGAATGGGATAATGTTTAATAAAAGAGTGCAAATTTGCACATGGTGGATGTGATAACAATCAAAAGAAATAAAAATTGCCACCATAGTGTTGTAAGATTTTAGTATAATTTATGAGCAAATTATACAAGCTAATAAGTTTAATATAACTTAAAAAAGTAAGATCATAAAAAGGTCTTTAAAAATCTTAAAAGGACTAAAATGATTTGATTTATTCATGAAGTTTATCTAATTATACTAAAAGTATAATTGTATTAAAGATGTATAAAAATATAAAAATAGATTGGTTGAAATTTGTAACCATAGTGTTGTGGTCACAACTAATACCATCTATTTCTTAAAATGACAAGAACAAGACAATATTGTCTAAAGCATATAAATAATATATAAAATGAAAAATTTGGATATGTTAGCCTGAAGTGATTATATTAAAGATTTAATCTCAGGTGAGAATAATTATCATAAAAGAAAATTGAATTCGAAGATATTTGGTTAATAGTATTACAAGTTGAATGGATTTAAACCCTTACTATTGACACCAATAATGGAAACCCAACTTTGAATTACTAACCTTTAATTACGAAGTTTAATGGGTAAAAATTAGTTATTGTTAGGTGTCTGTTAAGCACTAGTAAATCCATTTAAATTTTAGAAACTAGTGTGATCCATTACATGGGAATGATGAGTTTTTTATACTATTAATGGAGTTTATTATTTAAATGTCTGAAGCAATAAATACATAATGAAAATTCCACATATATAAACATAGAAGTAGTGATGCTTCAATAAGAAGAATCGATGTCTCTCTTATAAATGTTTATGAATAAGATAAGCACATGGCTATAATAGTGCTAAAGTGGTTATAAACCTCTAGCAGAATAATAAATAAGTATTATGTGTGTTATATCTTCAATCCAAACACTAGGAGTTGAGATTTAATCTTCGGACACCATTAACTTTGTTAGAATTTTAAGATATATATGCTAATTGAAAGTTTAAATCGAGAGATACCTTTTTGTATTCATAATATATATTTTTGAAGAATGTCAAAGATTAACCATCAATAGTCCAAACTAATGAAGGATCATTGATAGTTTAGAATGTAACACATCTCACATTAGATAGAAAGATTTAATTATTAATGAATAAAATTAATTTTTGTATTAATTTTATTCATATTTTAAATAATTATATTTGAACAGAAATAATTATTATATGACAAATGGTCATAACTATTTGAATATAAATAGATTATTGTTCATAAAGGTCATGATTATACAAAAAGTTAAATCATTTAAATAAAAACTTATGTCTGTTCATTCATTATAAAGAGATTTTTCAATATAACTATTTTCACCACTTCTGATTTGAGAGTTTGAAGTTTTGTTGTATTCTATAAGCATAATTGCCTTTAAGAAAATATTTTTCATGTTTTAAAGCCAATTTTTTTTTATTATTTCTATTCTCTTATTTAATTTTTCTATCAAAAACAACTTACAAATTGGTATCAGAGACTTCGAGTGAGAAGCTTTTGGCATTGCAAGGAAAAGTTGCTACTTAAAATTTTTTTTCCAAAAAAGGTTATCTAGGGACAACGAGAGGTTGCATATGCTAAAATTTAAACTTCAAACCTGATGAATGCTATATCTTAAAGTGATTGTATGAACAAACTAAGATAAGTTCTGAATTTTACTATAAAATTAAAAATCATCTTGATAGAAGAATCTTATTCATTAAGATAAATCAGCATCTATATTTGTAAGATCCCTTCCATAGACACTTACATCCAGCTGGACAAGGTACTCTAGCTATGTTATGTGCTAATGAGTTTGTGTTTTGACTCCCATACACTATATCACTATCTCTACACTGTGATGCTAATAATACAATGTCCATAATTATCGCTACCCCATCCCACAAAGAAGCAACTCCCTTTTTGATTTCATCCACAGCTAACTTTGAATTCGATTTTAGCAGCACGGAATCATATCCTTCTCCCTTGCTGTACTCTAACCAAACCATATGGCTTGCATTTTTGCATGTAAAGGACTGTATACTTGAGTCACCTTAGTTACGCCACTTAGCAGCACATGTCCCCTGTGATCACGAACTACCATCCCTAATCCTGCCATTTTGTTTGCAGAGTCAATAGCAACATCCACATTTATCTTAACCTCAAAGGCTTCAACTGGCCTCCAGCTTTGCATGGTTCGAGCTTTTTGTTTTAGCTGACCTGGCCTACTGTCAATCTCGTATCCTCTTTCATCCTTAGTGCTTTGTTAGTTATGACTTTAATAGTATTACATGTGTCAAAATGAAGACATTGGTTTCGATTCAACCAAATAAGCCATAAAGCATGCACACACATTTCTATATGATCATTTTGCTTAGATTTGATTATGAAATCAAACCAAAACTCATCAGACGAGGCCCTCCTCTCCAAGAAAGTCGGCATCCACCCACATACTTCCTCCCATACTGTACGGCTGAACACAATCGAAGAAAACCTGGAACCCTGTTTTGTTTTCCACTCCACAAACTCAACAGCTTCCTTCCACTCCCACTCTTCTAGCTTGCAATACTTTTTTTTGCTGGCAGAATACCCCATAATAACCTCCACATAAAGATTTTCATCTTTGGTAGCACCTTCGCCATCTATAGTATTGCCAGAGCGAAGACCGCAAATTCTCCTCTACTTGTTCCTTTCCCTACACTTGCCGAGCTATGAAATGTGGTTACTTTGCTCCATTACTTTGCTCCATTATGAAATAGCTTTGGTTTTTATCTTGGATTGTGCAGGTAAAAACTATTGATAGTTTAAAATGTGGTATATCTTCTATTGGATAAAAATATTTAATTATTGATGAATAAAATTATTTTTTTATTAATTTTATTCATATTTTAAATAATTATGTTTAAATAAAAATAATTATTATATGACAAATTATCATAATTATTTGAATATAAATAGAGTATTGTTCATATTATTTATTATTATACAAAATATCATAATATTTTAAATAAAAATTTATGTCTGTTCATTTATTATAAATAAATATTTTAGTGTAATTATTTTTACTACTTTTAATTGAAGAGTTTGAGATTTTATTATATTTTATAAGCGTAATTGCCATTAAGAAAATATTCTTCAAACCTTAAAGTCAAAATTCTTTTTTATTATTTCTCTTCTCTTATTTAATTTTTCTAATAATTTAGAAACAATTATGAAATTCATATTTTGAATGAGGAAGATACAAGGAAAAGAATTTGACAAAATTGGCAAAATTGACTTTTGAAACAAGCACAAAAACTTCAATTATCCAAATAGTTTCTTAATGAAATAAATACTAATTATAAGATAAGTTTCTTATTATTATCTTTCTAGATTTTATATTCTACTAAAAGAATTGATAATTAATAATTTATAAGAAACCTTGAGTTTCATTAAATTTTGCTTTCTTTATTGATTATTTTTTTAATACTTTGATTCTAAATTAAATTATTTAATTTATGATTCATGATTTTATGGTATGTTATATGTGAATTTTCTTGATTATGGCATTGAATGGTCATGAGTATTAAATGGACATTGAGTACTTGCTAGCTTTGGTTATGAATCGTTTATAGCCTTGTTTTACTTTGGTAAGACCATGATTATAAAATCAAAATGATAAAATTCCCGAGAATTATTTTAAGGCATAAAAAATTTGTGAATTTATAAATCTTTTCAAGAAAAAAAAAGAAAGTATATATGTTTTTATCATAAAGTCATATTTTATGGTTCATATTCAATTATAGCATTTTATTGGTAAGAAAATAATGTATGATTAATATTATTTGATTTATATAATATTATTTTGACAAGAAATAAACATATTGTCTAAGATAATTTCAATTCAATTGGAGAAGTTATATAATTCTTTGTAACTAGTTAAAATTCTCTCTATTTGTTGGGTGAATAAATTTCATATCTTTTATAATTTGGACACAAAATTTATAGTATTGTATGGTTATGCATGAAATTTTAACTGTTTTTAAAGACATTAATCGTGGTGGATATGGCTTTAATGTCCATGATCAAATAATTTTAAGTATCCAAAAGTTGGAATAAAAGTCTAAAAAAGAGACTCTAAAAAGCATGAGTTTAGTTTTGAGGGTGATTATGTTTGGTGTTGTAATGGTTTTGGGAACCTCTAGATGAATTTGAAAACAAATGAAAGAGAGTTGCAACAAATATTTTTTGGTTAGGTGTGATTAGCCACCTATTAAAACTTAGCTTCTTAATAAATTAATTAAAATTTATTAAAAAGATAATTTTTAAGTTTGCAAAAAACAGTATGAGTTTAGGAGTCGATTACGCATGAGGAAGGATTATTACTCTCACAGCACTCGTTTAAAACGGTATCAATTAATTATATGTTATATTTTAATATTGATAAAAATGGTCTTAATTTTGGTATTTAAAAAATTTTAATTTTCTTAATTTTCTTTAGAAACATATTTTTGATTGTTTAGTAAGCTTGAAAAGTAAATAAGAATCTTATATTGAAAAATTTCAAAAAATATACTAATACTCTAATGATATTAAAAAGAACTATCTCACTTAAGGAATTTTTAAGAATTGCTACTTGGAATTATAAAAAATCTTATTCTCAGTAGTTCATATTTATTTCTAATGTTTTTTTTTTTTGAAAAAAACAAAAAATATAATATCTATAATTTCAAAGCAAATAATATTTCATGAAACTCATTTTTATGCCATTTACAAAAAGAATGAGAAATCTTTATCTAAAATTAATCTAAATATTCCAGTACATTAGTGGCATTTTAATTAGATTTTCTTACTTAAAGATTTTTAAAAAATCATTACTCAGATTTTTTTAAAATCATCCTCGAAGATTTTTTGTCTAATTTTAAAAATTGTTAAAAGTCATGTAACAATATAACTATATTCTTGTTTCTTAAGAAAACTATTCAAATTATAGAAAATAATTATAAAATGAAAATTTTTCATATTGAAAAGAAATTTTTAAATATTCCAATACATTGGTAATTTTTAAAAGACTTTTTTTATCTAGAGAATTCTCGGGAATCACTACTCGATTTCTCGAAATCCCATCATCGGGAATTCTCATTATTTTAAAAATCATATAATAATAACATTATCTTTAAACAAATTTATTTCCAAAAAGATATAAAAAAATTAAATTAAGAATAATGATAAAATGAAAATTTTTCATATTGAAAAGAACCTTTTAAATATTTCAATATTTTGGCAATTTTTATAAGTCTTTCCTCACCTAGGGAATTTTTGAAAATCACTACTCGGACTTCCTAAAATTCTATCATCGAAAATTCTGTTTGTAAAAATATTATGTAATACAAATAATAAAATAGAATATGCATGCGAAAAATACAACACTTATTATGTTTCAATCTTCGTTAGTTATTTTCCAAACACTTTTGAAAGGAACAAAGTAAATAAAAATTTTATTGAAAATTTTTCTAGATACCTCGATACTTTGATAGTATTTTAAAAAAACTTTCTCACCTAAGAATTTTTGAGAAATTTTTACTCGGATTTCTTTAGAACCCCATCCTTGGAAATTTTTATTCACTTTATCCTTTTTTACTTAATTAATTATTTTTATTTTTAAACTTTGATTACACCAATTTTATTACTAAAGGAGTCACTACACATTATTATTAACATCTATCAAAATTTTAGGAAAAATTGACAAATGAAACTTTTTTTTGAATATTTTTCTAAAAACTCCATTACTTTGGTATTATTTTCAGAAAAATATCCTCACATATACATTTTAGAGAATCACTACTCAGATTTCTTTAAAATATCATCTTCGAAAAATTTCATTCGATTTATTATTAAAACTTATGCTTCGTAAATAAAATGCCAAACATAGATTAAAGTATGAAAGACTAAATTAAGACAAACATAAAATTCTAATTGATGAGAAACTTAAAAATGTATAAAATTAAACTTGCAAGTAAACTTAAACAACATAAAAATATACATATAGGCATGGTTAAACTTAAACATACATGAAAATAAATCTTATTGGGAACAAACTTGATGTTTTATGTTTTAACTAAAAACCTGTACCTAACTAACAAAAGAAATGCATAGTATTATATGCAATGAACAATCTCATCTTTATGGCCCCCCATGCCATGGCCTTTTTATTGCCTATATGATGTTAATATTATGGCTATGTTTCTACTAACAATGGGACCACCTTTTATACTATTCCATTAGCAGACAAGATAAAAAATCTAAAGGTTGAAGCTTCCCTATAAGCCATAAACATGCAATAGAAACCACAAACCATGCAACTGATATGGCTTTGCAATCATATCTCATGTGACAAAGTACCAACAAGCAAGAAGTTAATATGAAACTTTAAGCTTTTGTAAACTTTCATGCATAAGGATATCAACCATAAAAATCAACTTTGAGAAGGGATGGGGAAAGATAAAAAAAAAAAATAACCAGTCCATAAAAAACCTATGAACATGAAAACTAGTAACCAAGAAACTCTAGAACTTTCTCCCAAAAATCTTCTCCAATAACAATCATTTTGCTAGAAAGACCATAAACATACAAAAGCTTAGACCTTTCTCCATACAAGCAAGATATATATACAAAAGCAAAATGAGAGAAGTATCAAGAAACTGTATTGCATGAGAACAAACATATGCAGCTAGAACACAACATGAAAACTAGTGAGTTTCAAAAGTGACACTTTTTCAAAAATTTTATAAGAAAAACATAACAATGATTGTTCGTATGTGAAGTGATTGAAAATGGATAACAAAGAACTATCTTTTCTCTACTTTCCCGAAAGTTTTAGCCTTTCTTTTTGGTTCCTTGCAAAGCTTCTCCCTTGTTGACAAAGCTTTCACCTTTTTTCCTTCCAAGCTTTCTCATTTTTTATGTTTTTTCTTTTACTCTTCTTGTTTCTTCTATCTTTTTTTTTTTCGACAGCTTCTTCTTCTTTTTCGGCAACCTTTCTACCCCTTTTTTTTTACTTTTTCTTTTTCTTGTCCTTCCCCCTTTCTCCATTTGGCTAGTTTTTTTTTATTTTTTTCTTTGGCAGTTTTTTTTTTTTTTTTTTTACATTGCCCTTATTTTTCCCTCTACCCCTTCAAATTTCCAACATCTTCCAACCCTCCTCTTCTCTTTTTTCCCTAACCAAATTCTCCCAGCCTCTTTAATAGTCAACAAAGGCAAAAAGATCTTAATTTTGATAAACATGGACCTTTTGATGATATTTCATCTGAGGGTCAAAACTTGCCTTTTTATTATTTTCAAGGGGCCACCTTTGACCATTGGATCAAAATCAAATAAAGATCTAATGGTCCATATTAATTACTGCAAAGATGATATTTTTATGCCCTCTAAACATATGAAAGGACTATTCTACCCTTAGTTGTAAAGTTTTCGGTATTTAGGTTTTTTTCTTGGAAATCAATGTTTTCATGTTCATTTTTGGGATCTTAAAACACCAAAAATAAATAAATATTATAAAATTATGATCCAAAAGTTTTCATGAAAATCCAAGCTCTGGAAGGCCAAATTACGAAAATATCTTTATAGAGGTATATAGGGGTATTTTGGTAAATTCACACTTATCGGGAAAATGCTATGATTTTAAATGCATCAAAAATCATGAAATAATATGAAATTAATATCTGAAAAATTTTGTGAAAATCTGAGCTCAAAAAGATCAAATTACGAAAATACCTTTATAGGGGTATTTTGATAATTTCATAATTTTTTGGGGTATGACTGTGATTTCAAATACACTAAAAATCATAAAAATATTATAAAATTAAAATATAAAAAATTTCATGAAAATTTAAGCTCAAATAAGTCAAGTTACAAAAATATCCTTATAGGGGTATTTTGGTAATTTTTCTATTCCCAAGGTGTAATAAAAATTTTAGTGTTTTAAGAGTCACCAAATTTAATTTAGAACCCCATTGATTCCACTTAGGTTATGAACTTTTAGGATTGATCCTGGTTCTATTTATTTTGTTGAAATTTCATGTAATTTTTACTAGGGTTGATACAGGGTTTTATTTTTAAGCCTAAAATCGATGCATTTTATAGACTCTTAAAAGGATTTTTTTTTCGGCTTCAAATGGGTTTTGTTTAGCTATATTACAATGTTTCAGATAAAATTCAGTATCTACAATTGTCCTTTTTTGTATATTTTTTATAATAAGACATAATGTAAAGATATAGACAATAATTTTGTTCGGATGATGCTTTTGAGAGATTTTTTTTTTAACTAGGGGTCTTAAAGATTAAATCTAAAAAAATTTTGAATGCTTCTCCAATCATAGGCCATGAAACTTTAAATTTAAAATATTTTACAAATCTCAAAACTTTTGAATGCTCCTCCAATCAGAGGCCATGAAACTTTAAATTTAAAATGTTTTGCAAATCTCAAAACTTTTGAATGCTCCTCCAATCAAATCTCAAAACTTTTGAATGCTCCTCCAATCAAAGGCCATGAAACTTTAAAAATTTAAAATGTTTTGCAAATCTCAAAATCTTTGAATGCTCCTCCAATCAGAGGCCATCAAACTCAAATTTTAAAATGTTTTGCAAATTTTAAAATTTTTTAGTACTCCTTCAATCAGAGGCCATGAAACTTTAAAAATTTAAAATATTTTACAAATCTTAAAACTTTTGAATGCTCATCCAATTAGAGGCCATGAAACTTTATCTTTCAATGCTCTTCCAATCAAAAGCCATGAAGCTTTAAAAATTTTAAAAATGTTTTTTCTTCTCCTACACATAGGTTTTGAAACTTAAAAATCTTGTTTGAAAATGGTTTCTCCCAAACAAAGGCTTCAAAACTTTAAAAATCTTGTTTCTCTTTTCTTTTTCTTTTTTTTTTTTTGAAACTAATTTGAAAATGACTCATGATGTCATGGCACAAATTGTGATTGTTTCAAAATCATTTTTCATACCTTAGTCCTTTATTTGAATGATTTTTCCTTGAAAAACAAAGTTCAAAAGTTTTTGAAAAATATATTAATTGTAATTCACTAATGCAATGAATATGATACATGTAATGCAAGTATTATTAGAAACTGATATGACACATCCAAATTGTGATAATAAGGTTCTTTTCATTAGTCCTTTCTTTTTTTTTAATATAAAAAATAACCATTCTCAAACTCGGTTTGCATATTCTAAGAGCTTCTTTTTAATGAACCTCAACGATCATTTACTGATTCTTATCTTTACAAAGTTGACAAACACAATCTTGATACAAATGTCTATCAAATGATGTGAATACAAATGTCAATGCGAATGCCAATATCAATGAGAATGCTTGATGTAAATACAGATGACTTTTTTATAATGCAAATGACAATGTTCCTTTCATGTAAATGCTCCTACAAATACCTTTTTTCAGGATGCAGATGTCATGATGCAAATGCAAACTTCTTTCTTATGGTGCAAATGCAAATGTCTTAATTAAGATGTAGATACAAGTGCAAATACAAGTGATACAAATGCAAATGTCTTTCTTGAGATGAAGATGCAAGCGATGCAAATGTCAATGTCTTTTTTATGATGCAAATACTAGTGATGCAAATGCAAATGCAAGTGACGCAAATGCAAATGTCTTTTTCATGATACAAATACAAGTGATGCAAATATAAATGTCTTTTTATTGATGCAGAGCTGAATCCAAATGTCTTTTTCATGATGTAAATGTAAGTGATGTAAGTGCAAGTGTCTTTTTATTAATGCAAAGTTGAATGCAAATATCTTTTTCATGATGCAAATGCAAATGCCTTTTTTTTTATGATGCACATACAAATATGAATGTAAATGTCCTTTTTTTATGATGTAGATGCAAGTAAGGCAAATGTTTTTTTTTTTTTGGTGATGCAGATGCACTGGGCTTAATATTTCATTAGAGGAGACCAGCTAATCTGGCTTAAATCTTTCTTTGAAGGCCAGCTAAATTGGACTTATATTCATTAGAGGCCAGCTAATCTGGGTTTAAATCTGTTTTTGAAAGCTAACTAATTTGGGCTTAATATTTCATTGGGGGCCAGTTAATTCGAGCTTAAATCTTTCTTTGAAGGCCAACTAAACTAGGCTTACATTCATTAGAGGCCAGCTAATCTGGACTTAAATATTTCTTTGAAGGATAGCTAAATTGGGCCTACATGCCCGAGAATCAACGATCTTTATTAGAAATGAAAGGTGAAGATTCTTTCCAAATAGGTTGAATAGTTATGTATATGGAGACTTTTATTCATTCAAAAGGGTTTCAACACTTGCAGAGAATAAAAAGGCATATACTTTTTTCATATAAGCTCATAGATGAAACAAAAATTTTTTTGAAAACATGAATTTTTTAAAAATCAAATATGTTAAACACTTTCTTTAGTTTCCAAATATGATATTTGATGTATGTTAAAGTTAGCTGTAAAGGCTTTAGATTTTGAAAGGTTATTTGGAAATGATAAAGATTCAGTTTTCAAAGTCAACTCATCACAGACTTCTGTGATTTTGATATTTCAGATCTTTCAATAAGGTTTGGCTTAGAATCTACCACATTTAGCATTAGGAGTAGCTTTCAAAGTTTGCTCTAGACTACCTTTTTTAAGGTTTTCACCATAAAGCCACTTTTATTTCTATTATTTCTTTATTTATTTATTTATTTTATTAACACACCATGCATTTAACAAAATTCAAAACCAATCCAACAGAGGAAAAGAATTTTTTCGAAAGGGGATAATGGTCTAAATAAGAAATTATGTAATAAATGGAGACTCAAAAGATTTATGATCATTTTTCCAAAAGAAAGTTTTCAATTTTAAGCCTTCAAGCTTGATCTAATATGGATTTTTTAAAGATTGTAACGAAAGTTAAGGTTCAAAGTTGTAAAAAAAAAGAAAGGATAGAAATGCCCAAGATAAGTATTTAAGGGTATTTAAAACCAATGATCATTTTTTTGTTTGAAGGATACACTTTGAGGTCTATTCCTTTTTACTTTCCACCCACTAATTTCTTTTTTTTTTCTTTTATTCTTTCTTTTCTTTCATTTTTTTTTTTTTTACTTTTGGATCCTGTCATTGAGTAGATTTAGAAGTTTTGTGAACTTTTATATTGAACTTTTGGCCCAACATATGGGATTCCATTTGGATATCCCCATTCTTAACCCTTAGAAGTGTTCCTTTTTGCCCTCTAATGTGAAAAATGATCTTTAGTTAAGGTTTATTTTGAAAGAATTCAATCAAGCTAAAAGGGATAACAAGGGATAAATTTCTACATTTATGAAAGGATAATGAAAGAAGGACAATTGTCATTTCAAGTACGAACACTTAAATTGAAAAGTAATTCTCTTTTAGGAAAATGATCTTGAAAAAAGGTTTTCATTTCAATAGTTTTTGGTTTTTTTTTTTTTTTGTTCTTTTTGGTTTTGGCATTTTCTATTTTGGGGCTTTCTTTCTTATCTTTTTTTTTTTCAAAATTTTGAATTTGTTAGGACTTTATTGAAATTTATTTGAATTTTCTAAGTGTATGATGTCATAACCATTTTTTCTTTTTTTTCTCTTTTTTTTCATTTTTTTTTTATTTTTGGGTTTTTTTTACATGCCCTCCAAATTCATTTTGCCAATAATGTGTTTAATAGAAGATGCCCCATTTTAGCAAACTATCCTTAATGAAAGTTATTTCAAGAAAGCGTTATATGGAATAAACGAGAAAAAGTCATATAGAAATGAACCAATTTAAGGTACCAAATGATCCATGTCACTTTAACAAAAAGAAAATGAATGGGTTGATCATATCTCAAATTGTCTAAAGGGTAATAAGATCTTTCTTTTCTAATCAACGTGCCCTCCAAAATGTATGGTCATGCCAATTTTAGGGTAAAAAATTAAAAGGTTGGTAAGTTTCATGATTAACATGACCCTGATGACATATGGGTTAGGCTAACTTTTTAGGTAAAGAGGCTGAATGGTTGGTAAACATAAGTAACATGCCCTGGAAACACATGAGCCAAGTAAAATTTTGGGTAAAAGACTGAAAAGTTGATAAATCTGAGGTCATTTTATAGGATTTAGGTTAGCTTTGATTAAAAAAATTTTGAAACTACAGCATAATATTGACACATCAAATTACCACATTTGAATCCTTAAGAAAAACGTCATATTTATCTAATTTTCTTGGAATCCAAATTTCTTTCTTCCTTTTTAAATTAGATGTTTCATTGTTCATTGCCTTGGAAAAGAATATCACCTTTTGATATCATACGTTATAAAGTGAAAGCAAGGTTTACGAATTTAAGGTTATAGCTTTTGAGGGGTCATGGCTATTGAATAAAATTAATTGAAAGGCTTAAGAAAGAGAGTTTAGATATTTGACAAATCCCTAATAGCGATCACCAACTCACACGAGACACAAAATTTTCTTTTTCATTTTTTTGGTTTTTGTGTTTTTTGTTTTTGTCTTTTTTACTTTTTATTTTTCAGAACACTTTTTATTTTTTAAACCTTGGGACCTAATTATGTAGGGTTTTATTCAAATCTAACATTTTTTCCCTTTTTGCCAATTACAAGTCTAAATGATGATATAAATCCATGGAACACCTCTGATGCACAAGGTTTATTCATGCAATGCAAACATTTAAACATGACCCAAAATTCACATTCCTAATAATATTCTTGAGGTGATACTCAAACTTACTAACAAAGGTTTCCCATTTGATGATTCACTTTTAGCATTGTTGACTTGGAACTCTCCCACCATCAAGAATCACTAATCAATTCTTTAAATTTTATGAGATCTGCATCAACCAAAGCTTGAACTGTGTCCTTGAAAGTAGTACAGTCTTCTATGGAATGTCCTTCGACTCCATTATAAAACTCACACTTAACATTTGGATTATACCACTTAGGGTATAGAGGCTTTTTGGGTCTTGCAGGAATAACAAAAATCATATGATTCTTGACCAGTAAGATGAAGAGCTCAATGAAAGACATTGAAAATGAATGATACATCTTGACTTTCTTTCTTTTGTGGCTTCGTGAATGGCTTAGGTTGATCTTTTATTCTATAAATGTTTATGGTGAAAGAACTGGTTCACACAGATGAAGTGGTTGAGAAAAATTTTTGGTCCAAAATGTTAGTTGAAAATAATATGGTGACCATTGAAAATGAGCATTTACAGGGTCTTTTTGTATCACATGAAGGTTTATTTTGCTTCACCTTTCAATAATTGTTTCTTGTGCTTGTTTAGTAAAAATATCTCCCCTCCTTTCATCATTAGCATTTATAATTCTTGTATTTTTTATCCTATTCTCAATTCTACCCATAACAAATAACAAATTTACAAACTCTAATAAAGTATTACTAATCAACTTATCATAATGGAGAAAAAGAAAGTTATCCACAAATAAGGAATTAAGTTTCCCATTAGTAAGAGGTGGTCATACTTGCAATGCCACTTTTTTTCATCTAATAGCATATTTTTTATAGCTCTTATTAGGACTCTTTCTCATATTTTGAAGGGTTAATCGATTTGGAGCCAACTCCAATATATGTTGCTATTATTTCAAGAATGCTTGTGATAAATCCCTCCAAGTATGAATTTGACTACTGTCCAGATTATAATACCAATAGGTCGTTGTCCTAGTCAAACTCTCTTGAAAAACATGAATAAGTAGCTTTTTGTCACTAGCATACCTATCTATTTTATAATAGTATTGAGCCAAATATGTTTTAAGACATCCAATTCCATTATATTTTTTAAATGTCAAAATCTTAAACTTGGACGAAATAACCACATCTGAAACTAGTTGATACTCATTTGTATTAAAAGATTCATCCTTACCTTCAATAGCTTTAACTTTTTTTTCCAAGAAATTATACATTTTTTGTTCATTTAGATTCCTTAACTCTTCCTTTATAGGTCTTAAAACATTTTTCAAATAGAAAAAATTCATAAACTTATCACTTGAAGACCTTCTTTAAACAAAAGTCCCATCCATGTTCATCATCTTGCCATACCCTTCTCATTATTCCTAGATCTTTTAATCCCCTATTGTAGTTGGATCGAACCATTTTACATTTATGAGTGATGGCACCTTTTGCTTAAAACCCTAACAATTCTTAATGGAAGGCCCCGTATTTCTACCACGGTATTCACTTCTTGCATTTGAGTTAAAATATTTTGGGTACGGAGGCTTTAAAGGCTTTGAAAGCATAAGAACAATAAGTATCATTCAAACAGATAAGAAAAAAAAATTTCCATATGAAATGGAGAAAGGATCTAACTATTTCTTTTTCTTAGGTAATTTTTGGTAATAGGTTGATTAGGAGTCTTAGGATTTGACAATGGTGCAAAAGTTTGGACTTGAGCAATTGGCTAGATAGGTGGTTAGGAAATGGAAAGCCGAAGATTTTGGTTCAAATATGGAATTATCAGAGATTGTATGAAGTTTGGGGGCCTAATCTTAAGTGCTTGGAAAAGAGATAAAAAATAATCATGAGAAGAATTTAGGTGCGAGTTAGAACTCGAATGGTTGGTGAGGGTTGTTTGAAACCAAGTAATTCCATCTTAGAATCATACTTTTGAGTTCAATCATTTGTGTGGCCAATTCCTTCATTCTTTTCTTGAGGTTGCCTAAACTTTGGTCACTGTTTGAATCACCCAGTGCCTTCGTATACTCAGGAAAAGTGTCGAAACTAACAGGAGCTAGTTGGTCTTGATTTAGTGGAATTGGAAGTGACAACGATCATTGAGGAGCAACAAATTCAATCCCACCACTACCTTTAACCATTCTCGTTAATTGAGCCATTTGTTGTTTTATCTTCCGAAGCTCAAGCTAAAATTCCTTGATTCAACTCCAATGTACTAATTTTTTTTTTCAATTGATCTCTCATTTTCGTCATTCTGCTTCCCACCAAGACAATCATTTTATTTCAAGATTTAGACCCAAAAATTCTATATTATTACCCTTATTGAATGAATGACACAAAAATAATGATACCTAGAGCATGTTTATAAATACATGAATATGATGACTAAAGAATGTCATGAAATGTATATATGCCTAAAACAATGGATTTTTATATATACAAGTCCCAAATGGTAAAAGTTTCCTTATCCATGAAATGTGTATGTAAGGAATGTAATGTTATGTTGTAGTGATGGTGGGATATGAAATGCAATGCATGTTCTACAAAACTCTACCATTCATGAATCCATATGCATGAAATGCAATGACATACTTGCATAGGTGATGAGATGTATAACTGTAACATATTTGTATAAAATACATGGACCTATCGTGTGCATGAGATATGTCTATATAAAATGCAATGTATGTGTTGTATTGGTCTAATGAGGTTGACACTACCTTAAAATATGTAATGAAATAGAGTGCATGTACTATCTATTAAGATGCACATAGGAAGCATGTATAATTTATTAACATGTGCATAAAATGAGATGCATGTACTATCAATTGATGTGGATGGGATGCAATGCATGTATTATCTTATTATGATATGATCAGATGGGATGTATATACTATCTATTAAGAAGCATGGGATAGGGCATTTATGCTATCCAATTATTCTCTCTTTTTTTTTATGCGATGAAAAATGTATGTAAAAGATGAATGAAAATATGAAAAACAAAACAACATTCAAATTTAAAATTCTTCTTTTTGGTTTTTTTTTTTTTTGTTTTTGGTTTTGGAAAAGGAGAAAAAAAGGAATAAAAATAAGAACATATTTTTTTATCACATAAAATAACTGGATTAAAAAATTTTTCATTAATTTTTATTTGGCCAAGAAAAAATTTTAAAAAAACCTTTATTATTTTTTTTTTGAAAATTTTTGTTTTTTTTTTTATAATGCTAAAAAATTTCTTCATTTTATTTTAAAACATTTCTGAAAATACAAATTTTGGATAACTACAAAATGAAAGAATTTTATGTTAAAAGAAAATTTTCTTTTTTTTTTTCTAAAAAAAATGCTTTTTTTATTTTTTTTCAAAATTTTAATTTTACCCACATCATTATTGTTTTACACTAATTTAGTTTTATTAACACCATTCATACACCTAAATACATATTGTATTGGAATGTTTCTTTGTGCCCTAATTCAGGTAAGTTTTTACAAGAAAGATTAGCATAGCTCTACCTAAGGTTAGTCCCCTAAAGTTCACGATATGTTGGTTAAAAATTTATACATCTAAAAGGTTCTTAAATTGTTCTTTATTGGCATCTATATAAGACTAGTAAGGCACCACAATCCTTATCAATTATAGGCTATGAATGGAAAGAGTTTAATTTGAGTGGGAGTATTTCGCTTGCCATTACAAAGGTTATCATCTCACGAGAGCATATGTACTTTACTCCCTTTTAAAAAGGTTAAAGCCCAAGTATAAAGCTCATGCATGATATGAAAATATCGTGTGTGGATAGAAAAATAACATTACAATCTCTATCCTACATGCCCCACAAATTATTAAGAATAATATATACATAAAATAAATAATGAACAAATGACATAACTAAAATGAAAGGCATGTAAATTTTTATTGCTATTGTTAACAAAATCAAAATCAAGAAAATTAATGTTAAAATACCAATTAAGACTATTAAAGCAAAACTAAAGATAAAATATTATTAACTTTTGACTTGACTCTCTAAAAAAAATGACATCCCCAGCGGAGTTGCCAAGATGCCATAACGGTTTTGGAGATCGCTTGACAAATTTGAAAACAAATAAAAGAGAGTTACCACTAATCTTTTTTAGTTAGGTGCGATTGACCACCTATTAAAACTTACCTTCTTAATAAATTAATTAAAATTTATTAAAAAGATAATTTTTAGGTCTGTGAAAAACAATCTGAGTTCGAGAGTCAGTTGCGCGTGGGGAAAGATTAGCACTCCCACAGTGGTCATTTAAAATGGTTCTAATTAATTATGTGTTATCTTTTAATATTGACAAAATTGGTCTTAATTTTGGTATTTAAAAAATTTAATTTTCTTAATTTTCTTTAAAAATATTTTTTTGATTTTTTAGTAACCTTGAAAAGTAAATAAGTACCTTATATTGAAAAATTTTCAAAAATATTCTAATACTTTGGCGATATTAAAAGGAACTCTCTCACTTAAGGAATTTTTAAAAATCGCTACTCGAAATTCTTAAAAATCTTATCCTTAGTAGTTCATATTTATTTCCAATATTTATTTTTTTGGAAAAGAAACAAAAAATATAATATCTATAATTTTAAAGCAAATAATATTTCATGAAACACAATTTATGCCATTTATAGAAAGAATAAGAAATCTTTATCAAAAATTAATTTAAATACTCCAATACATTGACGGCATTTTAGATAGATTTTTTAACCTAAAGATTTCTAAAGAATCACTACTCATATTTTTTTAGAATCTCATCTTCAGAGATTTTTCATCTGATTTTAAAAATTGTTAAAAGTCATGTAATAATATAACTATATTCTTGTTTATTAAGAAAACTGTTCAAATTATAGAAAATAATTATAAAAAGAAAAGTTTTCATATTGAAAAAAAACTTCTAAATATTCCAATACTTTGGCAATTTTTGGAAGATTTTTCTCACATAGGAAATTCTCTAGAATCACTATTCAGATTCCCGTAGAATCCCATCATCGAGAGTCTCATTGTTTTAAAAATCATGTAATAATATCATTATCTTTAAACAAATTTATTTCCAAAAATATATAAAAAAACTCAAATTAAGAATAATGATAAAATAAAAATTTTTGTGTTGAAAAGAAACTTCTAAATATTTCAATACTTTGATAATTTTTGAAAGTCTTTCCTCACCTAAGGAATTCTCAAGAATCACTAATTAGATTTCTTGGAATCCCATCATTGGAAATTTCTTTTGTAAAAATATTATGTAATGTAAACAATGAAATAGAATATGCATACGAAAAATATAACACTTATTATGTTTTAATCTTCTTTAGTTATTTTCCAAACACTTTTGAAAAAACAAAGTTAATAAAAATTTTAGTAAAAATTTTCCTAGATACCTCGATACTTTAACGGTATTTTAGAAAAATTTTCTCACCTAGAGATTTCTTAAAAATCTCTACTTGGACTTCCTTAGAATCCCATCCTCAAAAATTTTTATTCACTTTATCCTTTTTTATTTAATTAATTATTTTTATTTTTAAACTTTGATTACACCAAATTTATTACTTAAGGAGTCACTACACATTATTATTAACATCTATCAAAATTTTAAGAAAAATTGACAAATGAAACTTTTTATTGAATATTTTTCGAAACACTCCATTACTTTGGTAGTATTTTTAGAAAAATATCCTCACCTAGACATTTTAGAGAATCACTACTTGGATTTCTCTAAAATATCATCTTCAAGAAATTTCATTCGATTTATTATTAAAACTTGTGTTTTGTAAATAAAATACCAAACATAGATTAAAGTATGAAAGATTAAATTAAGACAAACATAGGATTCTAACTAATGAGAAAATTAAAAATGTATAAAATCAAACTTGCAAGTAAACTTAAACAACATAAAAATATAGATATAGGCATGGTTAAACTTAAACATACATGACGATAAATCTTTATTGGGAACAAACTTGATGTTTTATGTTTTAACTAAAAACCTATACCTAATTAACAAAAGAAATGCATAGTATTATATGCAATGTAACAATCTCATCTTCATGCCCCCCCACACCATGGCCTTTTTATTGCCTATATGATGTTAATATTATGGTTGTGTTTCTACTAACAATGGGACCACCTTTTATACTATTCCATCAGTAGACAAGAGAAAAAATCTAAAGGTTGAAGCTTCCCTATAAGCCACAAACATGCAATAAAAACCACAAACCATGCAACTGATATGGCTTTGCAAGCATATCTCGTGCAACAAAGTACCAATAAATAGGAAGTCAATATGAAACTTTAAGCTTTTGTAAACTTTCACACATAAAGATATCAACTATAAAAACCAACTTTAAGAAGGGAAGAAGAAAAAAAGAAAAAAGAAACATAACTTATGAACATGAAAACCAGTAACCAAGAAACTTTAGAACTTTTTCCCAAAAATCTTCTCTAAGAATAGTCATTATGCTAGAAAAACCATAAACATACGAAAGCTTAGACCTTTCTCCCTACAAGCAAGATATATATACAAAAGCAAAATGGGAGAAGTACTAGGAAATCGTATTATATGAAAACAAACATATGCAGCAAGAACACAACATGAAAACTAATGAGTTTCAAAGAATAACCCTTTTTCATAAATTTTATAAGAGAAACATAACAGTGATTATGTACATGTGAAATGATAAAAAATGGATAAAAAAGAACTACCTTTTCTTTGTTTTTTTGAAAATTATAGCCTTTCTTTTCGATTCCTTGCAAAGCTTATCCCTTTTTTACAAAGCTTTCACCTTTTTTCCTTCCAAGCTTTCTCTTTTTTTATGTTTTTTTTTTATTCCTCTTATTTCTTTCAGCTTTTCTTTTTTTTTCTTTTGCTAGTAGTTTTTTTTTCTTTTTCTATAGCCTCTCTACTCATCTCTTTTACTTTTTTTTTCTTCTCTTTGCCCCTTTCTCTATTTAGCTAGCTTTTTTTTTTTGTTCTTTTCTTCAGCAGCTTCTTCCCTCTCTTTTTTTTTTTACATTGGCCCCTCTTTCTCCCACTGCCATTTCTAATTTCCATCACCTTACAGCCTCTCTCTTCTCTTTTTTCCCTGACCAAATTCTCCTAGCCCTTTTAATAGTCAACAAAGGCAAAAAGATCTTAATCTTGATAAATATGAACCCTTGAATAAGATTTTATCCAAGGGTCAAAGCTTGCCCTTTTATTGTTTTTAAGGGGTCACCTTTAACCATTGGATCAAGATCAAATAAAGATCTATTGGTCTATATTAATTACTACAAAGATGATATTTTTATGTGCTCTAAACATATGAAGGACTATTTTATCCTTAGTTGCAAAGTTTTCGGTATTTCGATCTTTTTCTTGGAAATCAATATTTTCATGTTCATTTTTGGGATCTTAAAACACAAAAAATCATGAAATATTATAAAATTATGATCTAAAATTTTTCATGAAAATCCAAGATTGAAAAGGTCAAATTACGAAAATATACTTATAGGTATATTTTCAAATGTATAAAAAATACTTATAAGGGTATTTTGATAATTTCGTACTTTTCGAGGTACTACTATGATTTCAAATGTATAAAAAATTATGAAATAATATGAAATTAAGATCTAAAAATTTTTGTGAAAATTCAATTTCGAAAAGATCAAATTATGAAAACACCCTTATAGGGGTATTTTGATAATTTTATACTTTTCAAAGTATGGCTGTGATTTCAAATGCACTAAAAATAATGAAATATTATGAAATTAAAATCTAAAAAATTTTGATGAAAATTCAAGCTTGAAAAAGTCAAATTATGAAAATATCCTTATTAGGGTATTTTGATAATTTTGCTATTCTTGGGGTACAATAAAAATTTTAGTGTTTTAAGAATCACCAAATTTAATTTAAAAACCCATTGATTCCACTTAGGTTATAAACTTTTAGGATTGACCCCGATTCTATTTATTTTGTTCAAGTTGCATGTAATTTTGACCAAGGTTGACTTTAGTGTTTTATTTATTAGGCTTAAATATCGATACATTTTATGGACTCTTAAAGGGACTTTTTTTTAACTGACTTTAAATGAGTTTTGTTTAACAATACTTAAATGTTCTGGATAAAATTTAGTGTCTACATTTGGTATCATATTTATTGATGCATACTTTCATATTGAATTGAAATAAAAGCTTTGAAACTTTTATGAAAAGAAAATATTAAGGTATAGAATATTTACTAGCTATCTTTCACTAAGTGTAGATTTGGAAGCCTTCTACTTAAACAAAAACAACTACCAAATAGTGAAAAGATAATTAAAATGGCAACTTGACTAAATATATAAAATATCTTGATAATTGAATGGGATAATGTTTAATAAAAGAGTGCAAATTTGCACATAAAAGAGTGCAAATTTGCACATGGTAGAGGTGATAAGAATCAAAAGAAATAAAAATTACCCCCATAGTATTGTAAGATTTTAGTATAATTTATAAGGAAATTATACAAGTTAATAAGTTTAGTGTAACTTATTAAAATAAAATCATAAAAAGGTCCTTAAAAATCTTAAAAGGACTAAAATGATTTGATTTATTTATTGAATTTATACAATTGTATTAAAAGTATAATTGTATTAAAGATATCTAAAAGTATGAAAATAGATTGGTTGAAATTTATGAGCATAGGGTTGTGGTCACAACTAATACCATATACTTCTTTAAATGACAAAAACAAGACAACATTGTCTAAAGCATATAAATAATATGCAAAATAAAAAGTTTGGATATATTAGCTTGAAGTGATTATATTAGAGATTTAATCTCAAGTGGAGGTAATTACCATAAAAGAAAATTGAATTTGAACATATTTGGTTAGTAGTACTACAAGTTGAATGGATTTAAACCCTTACTATTGACACCAATAATGGGAACCCAACTTTGAATTAGTAACCTTTAATTACAAAGTTTAATGGGTAAAAACAAGTTATTATTATGTGCTATTAAGCACTAGTAAAATCCATTCAAAGTTTAAAAACTAGTGTGATCTATTGCATGGGAAGGATGAGTTTTTTATGCTCTTAATGGAGTTTATTATTTAAATGTCTGAAGCAATGAATATATAATGAAAATTCTACCTATATAAACATAGAAGTGGTGACACTTCAACATGAAGAATTGAGGTCTCTCTTGTAAAGTTTTATGAATAAGATAAGCACATGGCCATATAGAATGTAACGCATCTCACATTAGATAGAAAGATTTAATTATTAATGAATATAATTAATTTTTGTATTAATTTTATTCATATTTTAAATAATTATATTTGAACAGAAATAATTATTATATGACAAGTGGTCATAACTATTTGAATATAAATAGATTACTTTTCATAAAGGTCATGATCATACAATAGGTCATAACCATTTAAATAAAAATTTATGTCTGTTCATTCATCATAAATAGATTTTTCAGTATAATCATTTTCATTACTTTTGATTGGAGAGTTTGAGTCTTTGTTGCATCCTATAGGTACAATTTCCTTTAAGAAAGTATTTTTCACGTTTTAATGCAAAAATTCTTTTTTATTATTTCTATTCTCTAATTTAATTTTTCTAATAGAAACAACTTACAAAATGGTATCAAAGACTTTGAGTGAGAAGCTTTTGGCATTGCAAGGAAGAATTGTGACTCTAAATTTTTTTTTCTAAAAAAGGTTATCTAGGGATAGCGAAAGGTTGCATATGCTAAATTTAAACTTCAAACCTGATGAATGCTATATCTTAAAGTGATTGTATGAACAAACTAAGATAAGTTTTGAATTTTATTATAAAATTAAAATTAAACTTGATAGAAGAATCTCATTCATTAAGATAAATCAGCATCTATATTTGTAAGATCCCTTCCATAGACACTTACATCCAGCTGGACGAGGTACTCTAGCCATGTTATGTGCTAATGAGTTTGTGTTTTGACTCCCATACACTATATCACTATCTCTACACTGTGATGCTAATAATACAATGTCCATAATTATCCCTACCCCATCCCACAAAGAAGCAACTCCCTTTTTGATTTCATCCACAGCTAACCCTGAATCCCATTTTACCAGCACGGAATCATATCCTTCTCCCTTGCTGTGCTCTAACCAAACCATATGGCTTGCATTTTTGCATGTTAAGGACTGTATGCTTGAGTCACCTTAGTTACGCCACTTAGCAGCACATGTCCCCTGTGATCAGGAACTACCGTCCCTAATCCTGCCATTTTGTTTGCAGAGTCAATAGCAACATCCACATTTATCTTAACCTCAAAGGCTTCAGCTGGCCTCCAGCTTTGCATGGTTCGAGCTTTTTGTTTTAGCTGACCAGGCCTATCGTCAATCTCGTATCCTCTTTCATCCTTACTGCTTTGTTGGTTATGACTTTAATAGTATTACATGTGGCAAAATGAAGAGATTGGTTTCGATTCTATCAAATAAGCCATAAAGCATACATACACATTTCTATATGATCTTTTGCTTTAGATTTGATTATGAAATCAAACCAAAACTCATCAGACGAGGCCCTCCTCTCCAATAAAGTCGGCATCCACGCACATAGTTCCTCCCATACTGTACGGCTGAACGCACAATCGAAGAAAACCTGGAACCCTGTTTTGTTTTCTACTCCACAAACGCAACAGCTTCTTTCCACTCCCACTCTTCTACCTCGCAATACTTCTTTTTCCGGCAGAAATAACCCATAATAACCTCCACATAAAGATTTTCACCTTTGGTAACACTTTCGCCTTCTATAGTATTGCCAGAGCGAAGACCGCAAATTCTCCTCTACTTGTTCTTTTCCCAACACTTGCCTAGCTACATTATAGGCTGATCTCAACATGAAAATTTCCAGTTGCGAATCATTCCATAAGCTTGTTTACTCAAAGGCATGTTAAGAATGATGTTACCAACTTCTTCACTGAATAAAGAGCTAATCATTTGCTCTTTCCACGTTCATGTAGTGCTGTCAATTAGTGTTGCAACCTTCAAAAGATGACCAGTATATTCCTAAGGGCAAATCTTTGTGTAACCAGGTGCTCTATTAGTCCACTTGTCTCTCCATTTATCAACCAGTTCTGCATCCCCCACCACCCACTTTGATCCTGCTAGTAAACTTTTTTCCCTACCATAAGGCTTCTTCATGCATAAGAAGCATTAAGCCGTATAATCGCACTTAACAATGTTCACTGGTTGAAGTACTTTGCTTTGAGGACCTGATAACACAGCGAGGAGCCATCTTGTATTAGGTGCCACAATTACTTTGTTAGCATTGCAAGGTAGAAGGATTCAAAATCTCAGAACCCCATTCCACCATCCAGCTTTGAAACACACAAAGATTCCCAGCTTTTCCAATGTATGCACCTTTGGTCTTCACTGCCGCCCCACCAAAACCGTGCAATGATCATATTTAGTTTATGCACTAAACATTTAGGAAGCAAGAAACAGCTCATATAGGGATATATCGTGCAACACTATTTATTAGAACCGCTCTACCCATATATGACAATAGTATTCCTTTCCAGCCTTGTAGTCGCTGCCATACCTTATCTTTTATCCTCTAAAAAAACTCTTTTCTTCGATCTTCCAAGCAAGAGCGGCATGCAAAGATAAAGGTCTTTGGTTAGGTCTTTATTAATCCCCAAGCATGCCTTAACATCATTCTGTACTTGTACACTTGTGTTAGGGCTAAATAGCACTGCCAATTTCCCAACATTCACTACTTGTCCTAATGCTTCCCCATACTTGCGAAGTGGTTCCCTTGCCCCTCTATTACATCTGACCTAAGGAATAATATACTATCGTCAGGAAACAACAGATGAGAAACTTTTGGTGCCTTCTTAGCTACTGCCACTCCTTTAATTTCTCTTCTTAGCTCAGCTTGATTGAATAAGCTAGACAGCCTTTCCACACACAACAAATATAGATATGGGGATAATGGATCCCCTTGACTGAGTCCTCTTGTTGGAATAATCCTACCACTTGGATCTCCTTTGATCATTATCGAATAAGTAACACTACGTACACACATCATTATCCATATGATTCATTTCGTAGAGAAACCCAGTTTCATCATCATTCTTTCCAAATAAACCCACTCGATCCTGTTATAGGCCTTACTCATATCGAGCTTTAGTGCCATCTGCCCTACTTTACCACTCTTCTTTTTTTGCATGGAATGCATAGTCTCATATGCAACTAGAGCATTATCAAAAATCATTTTTCCCTATATGAAGGCACTTTCATGAGGTCCAATGATCATGGGTAGTATTGGCTTCAATCTATTTACTAGCATCTTCGAAATAATCTCATACAGAACATTGCTTAGACTGATTAGGCGAAAGTCCACTACCGTACTTGGAGTACCCACTTTCGATATAAGCATTATATTGGTGTGATTTATCACAGATGGGGCATCCCCTTTTAAGAATTGCAATACTACCTTGGTTATTCCTTCTCCCACTGTATGCCAATATTGGTGGTAAAAGAAAGCATTCATTCTATCCAGGCCAGGTGCCTTATTTGGATTTATTTGAAATAGTGCTTCCTTGACATTTTCAATAGTAAAGTCCCTGCCAAGCTGCATATTCATCTCATCTATGATCCTTCTATCTATATTATCAATCACACTTCCTACGTTAATGGGGTGAGATGTAGCAAAGATGTCATGAAAGTGGTCTTGAATGGTCCTTTCAATTTTGGCTCTATCAGTAGTCCACACGCCTCTTTCATCTTTTAGTTTCATAATAAGATTATGCTACCTCCGACGAGATGCTGTGGCACGGGAAAATCCAGTGTTCTTGTCCCCCTTCTTCAGCCAAGTGATTCGAGGGCGTTGTCTCCACATTGTTTCCTCCAGTTGAAACAATCCCGTGAGTTCACATCTACACTGTTCTACTCCCATCACCTGATCCCCATCTTGTTTCTTCATTAGCAACTCTCGTAATTCCCTCTGCTTTTCTTGTATCTTCATGTGAACATTCCCAAAACCCTCCCTATTCCACACCTTTAGTTTCCTTCGGTAAGCTCTTCTACGGCTTTCTACCTTTTGTAAACTTACTGGTTGGACATTTCCCCATTCTTCATGTATAATTCCCTCACACTCTGCATGTTGTGCCCACATATTTTCAAATCTAAATATTTTCCTTCCTTTCTTAATGGAAGTAGCTGGTCTGTCTAATGCATGCAATAACAGTGGAAGTTATCTGACGTGTTTGATACTAGATGTTCTTACCACGAAAACGGGAACATGTTCCACCAACTTGATGTAACTAGACCCGATCAAGTCTCTCAAAAACTGTTTCTGCACCATTTCCTCGCCGTGTTAAAATTGGACCTTCCACTAGAACTTCTTACATTTCGCATTCATCCACCACCTGTCTAAAATCTATTATTTGCCATGCAGGACGAGGAGCACCTCTCACCTTATCATCATTTTGCAGAATTTCATTGAAACTGCCTGCACAAATCCACGGCAAGTCTAACCTTAGTAAGTCCCATGACTCTTTCCTCTTTTAAGTGTTAGGTTCCCATAAAACCCTGTGAACATCCATGGTTGTACCTGATAACCTTTTGATATCTAGATGTCAATATGCCATCTAGGGTAAGATAGTACATTGACTTTAAACAATCCATCCACATCATTACCAAACTCAGGATTTAAATAGCAGTCACGATCATATTTTCGGTCATGTTGCATTTATTGTGTTTTTGAATATAACGGAGATCACTGTGATCATCGTGGTTGTAAATTTTTTTTAATTTTGCATAATTTGTTATAAAATGTAATAATTATAATTATAATTATAAAAACTCTTATTTAATATTTTTTAAAACAGTTTATGACACTATGTTTTTTATTTTCTAAAAAAATTATTCATAATTTTATTTAGATTATAATAAAACATTTATATTTGGTTTAACAACAAAATTTTTACTTGAGCTAAGTTCATATTCAAAATTAATTTTAGACAAATCAAAATATTAATTAAACATAATACGTTAAATACCAAGCATTCATATTTAATAAAATTACAAATTTAAAAATATAATAATTTCAAATTCCATCAATTATAGTTATAAATTAATAAGAATTAATCTAATAATAAAAGAATAGACAACAATATAAATAACAAAATAACAAAAAAATTTATTAAATTTCAAATACAAAACCATAAATTAATAAGTAACAAAATCAAATTATAATATTTAATTTAAATTATTTTTTATCTAATTTATACAAAAAAATTTATTAAAAACTTTCATCTAAAATCCATATATATATATAATTTCAAAAATTACAAATTTTCAAACTTATATTTTAATAAAATTAATTATAAAATTAAATAAATAAAAACCTACCACCCACCCCACCCCACTAAGCACCCACGCGTCTCCCTCAGTGCAGACAACCCTCTCCCCCAAAATTTCCCCCAAATTTTGATAACCAGAAAGGCAGAAATCCTCGTCCTCAACTTTTCTTCGTGTTTTCTTCTTCTCTCCCTTTTTCTCTTTGCATCTGTCACTCTCTCTCGCATACCCTCATCAATGTCATTGCTTACAAAATATTTCAATATCATCTCTCTCAGATTATAAAAAAGATCAACATTAGTTTACAAAAATTTTTCAAAAAAGATAATTTAACTTTTTCTTACATTCTTTGATTTTGATTATTGATTCAAAACTTTAAATTAATTTGAATTTAAGTAATATGTGAATTGAATTATGATTATTGTCGATTGAAGTTATTTTATGTTTAATTTAAACCAATGACTAAGAAAATGAGAAATAGCAGCAATAATAAACTATTTCTCGTTACATCGTTTTTTAGTGATCGTTATATATCGTTTTGAGTGTAATTCAATTTTTTGGCTGCATTTTCCTCTGTAGAGGTGACAAGTAATGACACTATCACAATTTCGCAACTATTATTCTATTATACAACCGTTATTTGAAACCCGTGCCAAACCTCCACTCTTACCTATACATTTAGACACAAAACATCTATCAAAACCCCACTTTATTCTCAACCAACCCATTTCTGTCTTTCTTCTTTTTGTTTCTATTAAAAACACCACTCGAGGGCTTGAGCTACAGACTTGGTCACCTCGTGAACTGATCTAGGGGTCCCCAACCTTCGACAGTTCCATATTAGTATTTTCATTGTTCTCGACAAGGCTGGCCATTCATATTAGCCTCTATCATTCTGCGTCCATCATAAGTCAAGCTTCCTTCCACCTCGGTATTGTCCTTCTGTCTCTACTCTCACCTCTTGCAACCCTTCCTCTATCAGCTTACATGGTATGTCACTTCTTTTACTGCTTACCCCTTCTCCATCAAACTTTACGGTTTCATTCTCTACCTTTTCATTATAATTCCTTGCCACCTTCTTCCACTTACCCTAGGCTGTTGTAAGCTTAACCTTACCTTCATCTTGTTTAGGCCCATTATCCAGCTTAACACTAGTTGGCCCACCAAATTTTAAATTGGCCGTTGTATTTTTTCCTTCTTTCGCTAAGACATACCGTACATTATATCCCTCCATATCTCCTATTAAATAATTTAATTTGGGAATTTCCTCTTCCGTATTCTTTGCACTAGTGTTATTTCCTTCTCTAATAACTCTGTCAACTCTTTTATCCCTATTATCTGTAGAAATCTCACCTCTGATCATGCTTGAATCCCTATCAATCTGTTGAACTAGATTGTTATCCACGCGCCACCTTTGGTCAGTTGCACTGTCTGTCTTTCGACTACACTTCTCCGATGAATTGGCTGCCCCTCCAGTCAAGGATGACTCATGCATAGTAATTCCATTCATGCTTGACCCTTCAGCATTTTATGACCATATTTTGGGATTTTCAGCACACGTCCATCGACCATACTCCCTTTTTATCAATCCAAACACTCTTTTCATCTGAATTGCTCTATCACATTCATTCTCCTGGTGATCTAATCTACTACAGACAAAGCGAAAGTTTGGTATTCGTTCATATCGAAACATGACCGATGCTTTACCCCCACCTTTGACCGCTACTGTTGTTCCATGTTTTAATGGAGGATCTACATTAAGCTTGACTCTAATCCTTAGACATTTCCTATGCTGGCTACTTCCTGTCCACGTCCACCTTGCCCAATAATGCACCTATCACCATACCAACTTTCTCACTTATCATGCTCAATGGAAGACCATGTATTTGGATCCAAAAAGGATAGCAACTCATATCTGGTGATATTGATCCGTCGAAATCCCTAAAGACAATTAAAGATTTGTTAAAAGTCCATGGTTGCATCATCAATACTCTATCCTTCTCCACACCATCCTCAAAGTGGAATAGATAGACTTTCTCCCCAATTCGTTTATTTGCAGGTCTTTAACTAACTTTCATACTTTGTACAGGACCACTTTCATCGGTTCTACATTTACACTTTTCGTAGTCAAGGTCTTACCTAACAAACACATCCTCCCTTCTGCCTCTATCTCCTCTAGCCATTCCTTCTCTACTACCACTTCTTCCTTCTCCGCTTCTGTTAACGAAAGCTTCGTCCAGAATTCTTCTAGTCCTTCTGCCATTTTCAAGATCCTCAAGAAAAGAACAATTGACCTAAGAGCAAGCTTAGAATATAATCTTGAACCTGTCAGGATGAACATTCTCTACACCAAAAGTGAGAGATACAAAACCTTGTACTAGACAGGACATTCTTTCACCGACCAAAGAAAGACCCAGGAGATACTTGAACAAAAATAGATTTTTCATCCTGTGAACAAAAAAAAATTAATCTTGGTTATTGGATCAATTTGTCTAAATGAATTTGAAGTTTTATATTATACTAGTATCATCCTCGCACTTCATTTAGGATCTATATAATATTTTGTTAAGAGAAAGTTTGATACAAATTAGTATATGATAATGTTATAGTTCAATCATTTTAACAATAACGAAAAATTAAAAGCTCTTAGTAAATGGTTAAGAGTTTTTAATAATTAAATCCCATTAAAAATCTTTAAAAAGTTACAAAAAAAATTATTTATTTTAGTTGAAATACCAAAATTGTTAATTTAAAATTTCACAAATCCATTGATATAACACTTATCAACAAATGAATCCTTATAATTAAATTTCATTTGTAGATAGATAGATATGACAAATCCCACTGCAGTGGACTTGGAGTTAGGTTAATAGGGATGAATTATATTAGAAAACATATAACAATACTTTAAAAATTATAAAAATTATAAAATTCTATTAAAACTATAAATTTTACAACAAAAATATTATACAAGGGGTAAAAAAAAAAAGAGAAAATTGACCTCTAGATACTCCTTCTAAATTCTAGGCACGATCCCTTATAAAAACTTTGTAAATTCTAAAAATTAAATAAAATTATAAAGTACGCTAAAGTTTATTTAGAAAATTAACATGTGTACTTGAATCTTTAATTATTAATTTTATTGTAACTATATTTAAATATTTTTTGTTTCGAAAGTTTAATTAGAAGGCAAAAGAATTATGTACACTAATTAATATTTTTTTTACTCAACTACGTCTAGAGGCAAAAATTTTTATTTGAAAAATATAAATTATTTGAGTTTTTGCTTTAATAAGAAAACTATCGTTATATCTCATTTAATTATTGCAATTCCGTCTTTCTATTTGCACTAAGCAGTATATAGTTTTTTGAAGCTTCTATTTACATTTTTTTTCTTTCTATACCTAAATTTTATTTACATTCCAAATTCAAAGTCTAAATACACATTTTTACTCATTATACCATCCTTCATTTTCTTATTTCCCCCAAACACTTTTCACACTCATTTTGCCTTCAAACCTTAAACTAAATTTCATTCTAAAATTTCTATTCCAAACCCTAAAATCACAAACTTACTTTAAATATTAGAACTGAATCAACAGATCTAAAGCAGATTGAAATATATATTTTTCCTTATTTTGAATATATGGGTAAATTTGTGGCGATGTTGCCTAAATATTATATAGATTTGGAGCCGTATGGATACTCATCTTCATATAGTTTTAAGGACGGAAAGATATGCATATTCATCGTCTTTGAAACTATATAGATATGAATTTTCGTAAGGCACACATAAAGATTTAAAGACTTTCTGAATATGTATATTTGGAAGTATCTAAACTTTGATATATATATATATATATATATTAAAAGTTTTTAAAATTTTTCAAATATACATTTTCGTATGCACTATAAATAAAAAATAAGTTAATCTTACTAACAGATAATAAAATAATTTCAATGAAGATAGTTAACTAATTTTATTAATGAGTATTTTTATCATTAAAAATTAATTTGAGAATTAAAAAAATTGTATTTAGAAGCTCTCATAATTTTTAAACCCTTTTACCTTTTTACCTAAAGACCCATGGGCGAATTCACTTTGTGTGGGAAGGTGCTCATAGACATTCTAAAATTGAAAATAACAAATTTAAAGAAAAAATTTTCTTGAACCCAAAATTTTTTTCTGGACAAGTTTATATTTGATACACTATTAGTATATAAATTTTATACATTATCAATAAATAGGATAATGTCATCTCATTTAATGAGATGAATCAAATTATATCACCTCATTAATGAATAAGTTTTTTTAAAAAAAATATTAATTTTTTTTATATTTATTTTAAAGGCTAATATTTATTCATTAATAAGATAATATCATTTGATTCACTGATAATATAGATTCTATACATGAGAATGTGTCAAATATAAACTCAATTGGTAAATCTATTTGACAATTTTTTTTTATATATTATATATCGATATATAAAAGTATGAACTCCAAAAGTGCTAAAAATGAGTGACCTAAATATTCTTATAAATTTTTAAATTAACGAAGTTATCCATAAATATTAATTTTTATTAATTTATTTAAGTTTAATTTAAAAATAAAGTTTATGCATAATTAAACTACTTAAAATTTTAATTTCATAAGTGTTAAAAGTGATTGATTAAAATATCCTTAGTAAAATTTTTTACAAATTTTAATTTGAATATTTTTTATTATTATAATCCTTTTTATAATTAAACTAAAAAAGTGCTAAAAATGATTGATTAAAAAAATACTTTTAATAAAACTTTAATTCTAAAAAATATTGAAAGTGATTGATTAAAATACCATTAATAATTTTTTATAAATTTTAATTTAAATGAATATTCTTTTTCATTATTGATAATTGATAACATAATTAAATCATTTTAGTCCCTTGAAATAATTTTTTAATATATATCATTCTTACAGTTTAACCTCACCTCTATAATTAATTTCTCTTGTATTTTTCCTTTAAAATTTTATAATTATTATTTTCATGAACAAAATATCAAATAAAATGCAAATTAGTTGCACACTTTCCACTAACAGTTAGTGTTATGTGATTCATTAAACACTTTGAACACTTTAATTGGACTCTCCACCTATAGAATTAAATGATATAGGAGATGGTGAAGCTATAAGTAGCTTAAGATTAGATCCTACAAAAGTTTCATAAGAATTGTTTACCTTGACTGAAACAATAAATTATTTAATCTTCTGCCAATTTTTATCTTAATGTGTATACACACACACACACACACATACACACACACACACACACACACATATATATATATATATATGATTAATTTTATCTTAGGATGATTTAATCTTTCTCAATAGTATTAAATTGCTTGCTCTTTTTTGTCATCCAAGTGGTTGCACAATCTAACATAAATTATTCTAATTAGAGAGTTATTAAATGAAGTAATATTAGTTGTTTTTTTGTAAATTCTTTCAAGATGTGACAATTTATTTGAACCATCTTTTGAAAATGTTTATGCCAAAATTATATTTATTTATAAAAATATATATTGTTAATGCTGAAAATGAAATCATTATAAATTGTACAGGTGCTATATAACAAGTTTGTTATCTTGAAAATTGAAATTTTCTTAAGAAAAAGACATGACAGGTACCAAGTTTAGAAAATTTATTATATTTCATTTTAATTTTTAAAATTATGTATTTTGATATTTTTAATATAATAAAAATTTGTATAATAAAATTATTCAAATAAAAGAAAAATTAAACTTTTAATCAATAAAACATACAATTACATTCAATCGATACAAGCATCAATGAAAGATTATCTTAATAAAAAATGAAATAAAAGATTAACTAGCTATGCATAACTTTATCTTCTCCATATGACAAACAAGGTTAGTGTTATATGATGTAATAAGAAATGCTTTTATTAGGAGAAACATTGTCCACTACTTCATTTTCTCTACTATAACAACCGAAAAATTTTAATTGTTATATTAAATTTTTTAAAGTTACCATATTAGGTAACATTTGTTCAAAAGTATTGAAATTTATCAAATTACTTTTCACTATTACATTTAGTATAAAAATACTATTATAAATAATAATTTACTAAACTTAAAAGTGGTTTAAGGGCATTCATTAGCAAAATTCATTTGATAAATTTTTATTTAATTGTGAATTTAGTATTTCAATCATTTTGAATTTTTTTTTTATAATTTTGAGTTGGGTTTTATACTTAAGATTTGTGATCAATTAGATTCAGTCAAATTTTATAGTCTATTTCTATTCATAGTATATTCAATTATTCACTTATGCACTTGAATAAATTTGACTTAATCATTGGTGCATGTTTCTCTTTATTTAAAAAGTTATATTCAAATCATCGTAAATCCAAATAAAAAAGAAGTATAGTTAATTATTTATAACCGTAATTTCAATTTATAAATATTCTTAAAAGTTAATTTAACTAATTCAACCACAAAGATAATGAAAATGAGACAATGAAAATGAAGAAAAAAAAGTTTAAATAATGAATTTTTAAATTGTTACAAAAGATGAATAAGAAATACTGAATTCTGATTGAGTTACTATTTCACTTCAAATTTTAGTTATGTTCAATTATTTTGAGTTTTGAATAATTGCTAAATTGATAACTTTTTGAAATCAATTAAAATCAAATCAAGTAAGTTTTTTTTTATAATTATGTTTATTATATTATTTTTAATTAAACTAAAATTTAAAATGAGTAGAAAATTAAGTATACTTAATTTGAGTTTTGAATTATTTCAAAATTTAGTTGATTAATCCATATTATTTTTAATTATACTTTTATAACACCGATAATAACTTAAAAATAGAATAAGAACATAACACAATGAAAATATAAGTGTAAAAGTTATGAAATATTATAATAAATCTAGAAAAAAATTCTTATACTTAAGTCTTGCAAAGATTAAAGGATATATCTTCCTTTGAGATTTTGAAATTTGTATTGGAGAAATGTTAATTTAGATCAATGAGTTTATAATCGTTTATTTGCTAATCAAGTGGTTGTTATATGGGTTGAAAGAAACATTTCAAACATTTCATTTGAATGAAACATTTCAAACATTTCATTTGAATGAAACATTTCAAACATTTCATTTGAATGAAACATTTCAAACATTTCATTCGTACTCATTTAGGAAAATAACGTATAGTTAAACATTATTTGGATTATTAAACCCTTATAATATTGTTTACTCTTTTCAAATGAAAAAATTGATTGGCATCAAAAGATCAAGAAAATCATTTTGAATGATGGTAATAAGAATGAAGCAATAGTTAAAAATATACAATCTTTCCATTTAATAGAATAAATTTTGAAAGAATAATGTGAAGGTAGTTATTAGGATACTAATATATATTTTTTGAAATAAAGTCTCTATTGCATTAATTATGAATATCGAAACTAACAATGTCTTGTAGGAAATTGAGGCATTCCCCAATCCAAGTTTCATCTGCATTGATTATCAGAGCTTGTTTTGCTAAGCTATGGACTACAATATTACAATCTCTGCTGACAAATTCCGCCTGCACTATTTGAAACATCTCACATCTTCTCCTAATATCTTCTATTATGTTTCTAGTAGCAGATAAGTATTCCTCACAACTTTGGATTCTTATAATGACCTGTATTGCACCTCCTTCAATGATGAAAGCTACCAACCCCATTGCTGTGGCCATTTAAATAGCTTTTCTAGCCGCGACTGTCTCTACCAGGGATTCAAATAACGATTTAATGGCGGAATAACGATCGTAAAATTACGGTTGCGCCACCCTCCACCACCGTTATTAGATAAAAAGCGGTTGAAAAATTCATTCATAAAAAAAAAAGAGTAACGGCCGTAAAATAACGACGTAACGGGCAATAACGGACCGTTATTGTCGCTATTCTATTTTTCTACTCACGAATCCAATTGTTCAAGAAAAAAATAAAACTTTAAATTTGCAGAATAAAACAATAAACTTGCAAAAGCAAAAGTAAAAACTAAAGCAAAAAATAAAGCTCACAATCTCAGATCTTTATCGTCAAAATAAATTTAAATAAATTCAAGATCAAATAAAGGTAAGAAAAGAAAGTTAAATTACCTATTTTTTTGTAAAATTTTTGTAAAATGATCTATTGTGAGAGTTTAAAAGACGAACGAAGTATCCGTAAATACTAGATAAGTCAGTAAGTGATAGTGATAAAAAGATGTGAAAGAAAATGAGAGATGAAAAAAAAAAGATAAGAAGAAAATTCTGGAAAGCCAAGGAAGGCAGCACGAAGAAGAAGATAAACAGAAGAGAGTATTAGCATTTTTAGAAGGGTCTGCTGTTTGCTAGAAAGAATTAAACAAATTTGGGATATTAGGCACGTGAGGAGAGATTGGATGAGGTGGGGATGGATTGGGTGTGGTGAGGCGTTGGAGGGAAGGTGGGGAGGGATTGGGTGTGATGGGATGTTGGGGGGAAGGTGGAAAGGGATTGGATGGGGGTGGGGAGGGATTGAGTGTAGTGGGGTGTTTGAAGGGTGGGATTGAATTTTTTTATTTAATTTTATAATTAATTTTTAAAAATTTTTTAGATAAAATTTAATTAATGGTTTTTAAAATTTATAATTAAAAAAAAAGATATTAATAATTTAATATAATATATAGAGATTTTAAATGAAAAATTTTGATAAATTTTTTTGTATAAGTTAGATGAAAAATAATTAAAATTAAATATTATATTTTGATTGTGTTATATATTAATTTATAATTTTGTATTTGAATTTTAATATTTTTTTGTTGTTTTGATATTTATATTATTGCCAATTCATTTGATATTAGATTAATTCTTGTTATTTTTGTGTAATTATTGAATATTGTGTTTATTATATAATTATTAAAAGTTGCTTGTGATAAAAAAAATTTATACCAATTAGTGTATCAAAAAAATTAAGTTACTTAACAAATTTAGCATTTTATGATCTATTACTCTTATTAAGATTAAAAACTAAAAAATAAAAAATATAGGTTTGAAAATTTTATTAAAATATAAGTTTGAAAACTTTTAATTTTTGAAATTTTTTTAGATAAAATCTAATTAGAGGGATTGAAAATTTATAATTAAAAAAATTAAGAGATTAATAATTTAATATGACATACATAGATAATGTACCCTTCACCACAAATGTATTATCCTCAAATATATCATCTACCTCAAATGTATCAAGAACAAAGGTCTCAGGAATAAAAGATGGAGTCAACTTGGCTCTCAAAGTAAAGATAAAAATTTTGATCCTCCTCGTCATTCTACCATGTCATAAAATTTGAAATATATATCAATAATTGTAGTTAATGTAATTTAAAATTATTATATTTTTAAGTTTGTAATTTTATTAAATTAAATGCTTGGTATTTAATATATTATGTTTTGTTAAATTTGATTTGTCTAGAATTAACATTGAATATGAACTTGGCTAAGACAAATTTTATGGATAAACCAAATATAAATGCTTTTTATAATCTAAATAAAATTGTGAATAATTTTTTAAAAAAATAAAAAATATAGAGTATCATAAACTATTTTTAAAATCATTGAATAAGAATTTTTATAATTATAATTATAATTATTATATTTTATAATAATTATACAAAAAAAAAATTTTACGATCGTGATGATCGCAATGACCATAATTATATTTATTATATTAAAAAATATGATAAATACTATACCATCAAAAACATAATCGCGACCGTTATTTAAATCCATAATGTCTACCACCTTTGGATCGTTTGCGTAATGTATTATTTCTGAAACTGCTCTCAAAACCATCCCATTCTTATCCCTCGCCACCATTCCAATACCTTCCACTCCATCTTTTAGACTGAGGGCCCCATCATAATTGATCTTCACCTGTCCTTGGGTTGGTGGATCCCACAAAGATGCAGCATCCACCGCTATATTTGACCTTGCGATACTATGTTTAATTTCTTGGTAGTAATTCCTTGCAAACTGCACCACCATTTTTGGGTTTCGGTTAACTCCCTCCTTGACTACAAGATTCCTATGGTGCCATACCAGTCAGCACAGGCTCAGACCAAAGTTCCAGTCTTCACTTTCCAATCTCTCTGCTATTCCATCAAGCTATCCAAAATCTTTCGTTTGTCCTGTCCACCTCCATCTTGATAATACACCCGGTTTGCACCAAATTCCCTTTATGCCTTCACACCACATCTCATGCAAATTGGAATAACGACTACACCTCTCTTTTTCAGTTCCCCAAGGACCGGCAAGAAACGCTTGTTGAGCTTCCACCTAAAGACTTTTATTTTATTTGGGATTTTCGAACTCCAAAACTTCCCCACGTCATCCTCCCTTTCTTCCTTTGCCCAGCATCACGTTGGTTAGATTCCTCATGCATCGTAGTTACTGCAGACACCAGCATGTGGCAGGCACTCTCTACCGAGAACCGCCCATCTTTCTCCAAGTCCCATATTTGTGTATCAGAATGCTCCTCTTGGCTTAAAGGTATTGCACAGATCACCTTTGCAGTATCGGCCGAAAAGAGAGAATTAACCAGCACCTGATTCCATCTTCTGTTCTGAGTATCAATAAATGCAACAACCTTTGCGTGTGGTCTTAAAATACTTTTTCCATTTCTCTCTTCTATTACTGTCTTGTTGTCCAGCAACCATTTGTCCTTCCATATGTTCACCTGCGTCCCATTACCAATTCTCCACCGTAATCCCGTTTCCAATGTCGCCCTCACTATCCAAATGTTTTTCCAGGTCATTAAAGGATTCCGACCTAGTTAAGCTTTAAGAAACTCCCCATCTGGGAAGTATTTATCACGGAACACCTGATGGAGTAGAGAAACTCCCCATCCGAGAAGAATTTGTCACGGAGCACTTGACACTAATAGTTTTAAAATTATTGTCTGGTTATTTTTTTTATAAATTTTATTTAGTAAATTTTTTTTTACTTTTATCATATATATATATATATATATATATATATATATAACAAAAATTTTATCCAAAATTATATATTTAAAGATAAAAATATAAGGCAAAATTCATTACTTTCATTATTGACAAAATACTTCAAAATTTTTAATATTTTATATGCAGTTGTATTTCACTAAAAGGTATAAAAAAATGCTAATCATCCAATCAAATTATATATAAACTTATCTTAATATATACTATTTTACCATAAATGAAAACATTTGAAAAATATATTGGAAATATTGATTTAATATGTATTGTATATATTTATTCAATTTAATTTTGATGCTTGAATTATTATAAAATTTATAATTTTAATTTCTTATTATGTGCTAAACTACCGAAAACAAATTAAAAAATATTTATTCATTTCTTTTCAAATTGTCTACACTTAAAATTTTTTTATTTTTTTATCTTATATATTATATCGTCTAGCATACATGGTGATAAAAAAATCTATAAAATTATTGCGCCACATCAGCTTATATATCATTCCATTCATTTCATGTCACTTCATTATCTTTCCAGGTCATTCTACGCATCACTGAGTTGCTAAAAAACTTTTCCTTCCATTGAACAACGTCCCTCATTTCAAAATGAAAACTCTTTTCGTTTATTTTGTTGAAATAAACACACCACAAACTAATTTTGTTATAAAAGTTGCAATAGAAACTTCTCCCTCCATAAACCTCAACACGTTATTTTTTCAGAAGTTAAATTTTGATAGATGGAGCACCTCTCATCGCCTCTCTCCAACGCCGTTTTTCTTTTTTTTTTTTATTAAATTTTGTTTGGTTGAAACAAATTTACCATTGTCTATCTCATATTTGTTTTCACCCATCTAAATTTGATTTTGCAAAGGCTAAATCTGCACAAAGACCCTAAACCCAGAGAACCATAAACTTTCACTTTTATTTTTAGTTAGTTTTGTGAGGTAAAAACGTTAATTTATTTGAGAATCAAACAAATTTTGAAGGAGAGATTTTTTGAAAAATTAATATGGTGACCGGGTCTGAACTGAAAAGTGATAAAAAAAAATTATCAGCAAAATATGGAAGATGAAGCGATAGTATTCGGGTTAAGATAGGAAGTTTTGGAGAAAATTTTAATTAGTGACGTGTGAAATTGCATGCAAAAAAAAAAAAAATGATGAAGTGGCATTAAATAAATGGAATGGAATATAAGCTGATATGACATAACATTTTCATATAACTTTTTTATATTGTGACCTTTTTTCTAATATATGTAAAATAATAACGATATAATAATAAATAATTGATAATTTAATAATTATTATAATTTAATAGTAATTATCGATAATTTAATAGTTAATTAATTATAATTTAACAGTAAATTTGTGATAATTTAATAATAAATTGATGATAATTTGTAATCAACAATTAATAAGTTAATAGTAAATTAATAATAAAATAATAATAAATATATAATAATTTAGTAGTAAATCAATTATAATATAGTTGTAAATGTATAATAATATAATGATAAATTAAAGATAATTGAATAAAAAAAGTAACAATTTAGTAGTTAGTTGTCAATAACTTAGTAATAAATCAATGATAACTTAATAGTAAATTAATGATAATTTAATAGTAAATTAATTTTAATTTAATAATAATTAATTGATAGTAATAAATCATAAATAATTTAATGGTAAATTAATGATAAATTAGTAATAAATAATTGATAATTTAATAGTTAATCATTGAAAATTTAGAAATAAATTAGTATAATTTAGTGGTAAATAATTTAATAGTTAGTCAGTAATAACTTAATAGTAAATTATAAACAATAAATATAAATCAATGACAATTTGATAGTGAATAATAGATAATTTAATAGTCAATCGATGTTAATTTTGTAATAAATGATCAAAAATTAAGTAGCAAATAAATAATAATTTATTAAAAAAACATAATAATATAAGAGTAAATTATTGATAATTTAGTAAATTATTAATAACTTAGTAGAACTTATTAATAATATATTAGTAAATTACTAATAACTTAACTATAAATTAGTGATATTTAGTAGTAAATTAGTTAATCATTGATGATTTTGAAATAAATCATCAGTAAATTAGTAATAAATCAGTTATAATTTTATAAAAAATCATCAATAACTTGTAATATTGGTCAAAAAATAATTTAGTAGTAAATCACAATAATTTAATAGTAAATCATTTATAACTTAATGATTAATAATTCATAAATTAGCAGTAAATCATTGATAATTTACTAATAAATCATTGATAGCTTAATAACAAATCATTGATAACATAGTAATAAATCAATGATAACGTAATTGTTAATCATTGATAACTTTTTTATATTTTAAATTGTTAGAGATTGAACCCTAGTTATTAGCAAAAATAAAATTAGAACTTTCATTTTAGGAGATTAAAATAAGCCTACAATGAACCTATATTATAACGGTTTTGGGGAACACTACACAAAAAATTTTTAAAACCAAGAAAATAATGGAGTTGCCACCAATCTTTTTGTTAGGTGTAATTGGCCACCTAAAAATATTTTTCTTTTAATAAAAAAAAATTTAAGGTTTATCAAAAACATATTTTTGGTCTTTGAAGATAGAGTTATATTTGAGAGTGCAGCTATGCGTGTGAAAATATTAGCACCCTACAGCACCCTTTTTGTAAATAGTATTAATTAATCATGAGTTAGCTTTTGGCATTGGATAAAAATGATTTGAATTTGAAATTTAATAATAATTTCCATCACTTTTGGAAAAAGAAAATTAGTTTTATTAAAAATCTTTATTTAGGAATATTGTGAAAATCTTTAAGCTAAAGAATTACCTTAAAATTCTTCAATATCTAAATAGAATTTAAAACTAACTATTTTCACGTAAGATTTACCACGACAATCCTTTTAGAATGAGAATAACATTTTTTGTAAATGATAATTGTTAATGACTCTCCAACATCTAGGCAGAGTACCATGAAATATTTTTCTCAAAATGTTATTTTAATTTTATTTCAAAATCTATATTTTTGAATAACATTTTTTATATAAAAAAATTTTACAAGAAAAACCAATAATGCTACAATTAACCAATAAATAATAATAATTAAAAGACATAAGCAAGTGAAATAGACCTAAAAATAAATATATGCAAATGGATTCATGCATGACGTTGAGATGAAAACTTGAAATTGGATTCTTAAATATAAAAAGACCACTCGAACTCCCTAACCTCTAGTCAGAGTTTAGGTGCAAATATTTAAATTCAAAATTTTATTTTTATTTCTAATTTTTGTTTAATCTTATTATTATTTTTGGGTTAAAAAATCATGCAAAAAACTTAATGAAATAAAACTTCTAAAATATTATATCTTATAGGCAGCATTTGGGAATGGATTACTTCATATGAGATTTTCATATGTATACTTAGAATTTTGGGTTAGTTTTGGGTGTTAGCATATGTAAGGCTTTTTAGGGTTTAAGTGATCTTAGGGTCTAAGTAATTTGGGGATATGGGTTGGATTTAGTTTTCAAGGGTTAATTTCGGTTTGGATTAAGGTTTTAAGGTTTAGGATTTGAATGTGTCAAGGTTTAAGGTTTCAAGATTTAGGATTTAGGGTTTAAGGTTTCAGGATTTAGGGTTTGAAGGTTTAGGGTGCAAGGTTTAGAGTTTTAGGGTTTTATGAGAAAAAAAAGGGAATTATTAATAACTCAAATTTCCTTAATCATCCCCAACATCTAGGCAAACTTTTGAAGCAAATTCAATTTTCATATTTCTCATTTTTTCTTAAAAGTTTTATTTTCAATGTGATATGAGATAAATAAATGATACAAATGCAAAGTAAAAAATGAAATGACCAATTTAATCCATCTTATGCATATTTAATCCTATACTAGTTTTTTTTATCATTTCCTTTCTAGAATAAAAATTTTATTTACTTGGTTTGTGAATAAATTAAACACAAACCATTTTTGTTTGTTTTTAATCGTCAACATCTAAGCAGAATTAAATTCTTCAAAACACGATTTAAATTCTTTTCGTCTAGACAGGGTTTCCATAATTTTTTTTTAAAGAAATAATACTTTATATTTTTTTTCAAATAATTATAATAATTATTGTATTAGCAATAATATAGGCACTCATAATTTTTAATTTCTTAAAATATGATTTTATCAATGCAAAAGAAAAAAATTAAGTAATTCAATGAATGCATGACAAAATAATTAAAGCAAAGAAATTTTACCCAACAAAGCTTCAATATTGAACCTAAAGCCTACAATCCATTAAGCCTAATGAATCCAGGTTACTGGGTTGAAATCAAGTGTAGGTCTTATGCAAAGGTGGGCTTGGTAGAAGTCGGGTTAGGTCAGGTTTAGATCGTGTGGGTTAGGTCATGGTTTTTTCTTTTAAGTTTTTTTTTTTCTTTCTATAAAAGCTAAATTTTTTTCTCAAATCTTTTTAACTCTCCCCTTTCCAAAAAAAAAAAAAAAGGTTCTCTCTCAACAACTATCGTAGTTCTCAGTTATCGAACTAGCTTGCTACGTCGTACAACCCTTATTGTCATTATTTGTCACTGTTTTGCCCTAAAATTTTGCCACAACTTCATCATTCCATCCTTTTCATGGATCTAAGCTTCATTTTGCATAAATCTAATCGGATTCTCCTAGATCTAAAACCAAAGTTTGTGTAATCTCACCTTTTTTTTGTCATATCCTACTATTCAATTTGGCCAAAACTAATGAATTTTATTCTTCTACCTCAGTCCTTCATTTGCACCAATTTTGATTGCCTCAAAGATCGATCACTACGAACCAACCTCACACTGTTGCAACTATCGCCTTTCGAAACCAATTGTTGCTTTATATATATATATATATATATATATATCTAATGTGCTGGAGTTATTGCACCCCACACCTAAGGGATGTGTTTTTTGTTGATTTTTTTTTATTTTGGATTTTGTTAAAATGGGTTTTGATGATATTGGTTGGCTATAGGGTCAGTGGATGGTGGGTTATCTAAAGGGTGGTAAGTGAATTAGGTTGATAAAGGGAGGGGGCCGAATAGGTGGTTATTTAGAAGTGTTTTTGATTATTTATGGCATTGTTTTGGTGGTTCAGTTGGGGACGAGACCCTTTTTTTTGTTGAGTCAAACAACTGATGAATGCCTAAAAAATGGGTTATGCAAAGGTTATTGTTGGTGTTGAATAGTTAAAGGAAGGGGGCTGTGAAGGATGGTTTTGAAGATAGGCTTTAGAAGTTGTTCATGGTGGTTACCTAGTAGTGATGATATGGGTTTCCAGTGGTGTTTTTTTTTTTAAAAGAGGTATCTAGATTAAGAATTTTTTCCTCTCTGAATTTTTTAGCTATAAACACCTTTGAATTTTTTCTTTCTTCAATTTATCAATCACAACTTGCTTTATAGAATCTTGTCTTATTATTACCTGTAAGCTAATTGTAGGGTAAGATCTTTACTAGTTATAGGGTAGTGATCTATGCAATTGTTTACCGACCATTACCTATGCTGTCTTTTTTATTCTTTGTTGTTTTTTTTTCTTTTTTTTTTAATTTTTAATTAATTTAATTAATTCCAAATAAATAAAGAAATAAAAAAATAAAAATGAAATTGGATTTTAAAATTTAATTTGGGCCTAAAATTGAAGTTTAAAGCTTGAATAATTGATTTGGACTCCTATTGGGCCTTTAAACTTTAGTTCAAAATTGACCTAATAATGAAATGGAATTAGGTTCAAGTTCAAGGAAAAAAAATCCAAAAATTAATAATCCAAACCAAAGTCTAATCGAGCTCAATCTAATTAGAACGCATAATTTGACACGAATAAAAAATGTAACAATCGAACACATTTGAATAAAATCGATAAAATTAAGTGTCCATAACTGCCCTTCTTTACACATTATTGAAAATTAGGAACAATGCAAAAATATAGACAACAATTTTATCTAGATGATGATTTCAAGATTTTTTTTTGTTTGTTGTTTTTTTCAAAGGCATCCAAAGTTGAACTAAAAAAATTAAGAAATAAAATGACTAGGATTGAAATGCAAGCTAAAAAATAAAAATGACTGAAACTAAACTGTGATCTGAAAAATAAAGATGATCGGGACTGAATCGTAAGTTGAAGAATAAGGATAATTGAGACTAAACTATTCGTCGTAAAAAAAATCGATGACCAGTACTAAATTGCAAGTCAAAAAGTAAAGACAATTGAGACTAAACTACAAGTCATAAAATAAGGATGACTGAGATGAACCGCATGTCAAGAACTAAGAATGACTGGTACTTAACCACAAGTTAAAAAATAAAGATAATCGAGACTGAACGAGAAGTCATGAAATAAAGATAATCAAGATTGAATCGTAAATCAAGAAATAAAACTGACTAAGATTGAACCGTAAATTAGGAGATAAGGTTAACCAAAACTGAACCGCAAGTTCATAAACAAGGATGATCGGGATTGAATTGCAAGTCAAAACATAAGGCTGACTAAGACTGAACCACTAATCAAAATAAAGATGATTGAAACTAAACTATAAGTTGAAATAAATATGGCCATGATTGAATCACAAGTCGAAATAAAGATGATCGAGACTAAATCGCAAGTTAAGAAATAAAGATGGTCGAGATTGAACTACATGTCAAGAGATAAGTTTTGACTAAAACTAAACCATAAGTCAAAATAAGGATGACCAAGACTGAATTGCAAGTCAAGTAAATTAAAAACGATCGATATTAAACAGCAAGTCAAAAAATAGGGATGATTGGGATTGAACCACAAGTCACAAAATAAGGATGACCAAAATTAAATCGTAAGTCAAGAAATAAAGATGATCAAAATTGAACTGTAAGTCAAGAAATAAGGATGGTCAGGACTGAACCGTAAGTCAGGATATAAGGTTGACTAAGATTGAACCGCAAGTTTGAAAATAAGGATGACTAGAACTGAATCGTAAATCAAGAGATAAGGTTGACTAACACTGAATTGTAAGTCAAATAAGAATGACTGAAACTAAATCGCAAGTTGAAATAAAAATGATTGAGATTAAATCATTAGTCAAAATAAAGATGACAAAGACTAAACTCAGATAAAATTAAGTGTTCATAACTGCCCCTCTTTACACATTATTGAGAATTAGGAACAATGCAAAAATATAGACAACAAATTTATCTAGATGATGATTTCAAGATTTTTTTTTTTTTGTTTGTTATTTTCTTTAAAGGCATCCAAAGTTAAACTATGTTAGCCATGAATTGATCCTTAAATGACAAAACATTAAAGACAAATAAACTTGATCAAAATTTTGAAAAAGATTTATTTAGTACATGTTCTTAAGTTTTATATTTTGGTACTAAATAAATAATATGATTTTCAAAGTTTAAACAAACCTTTCTTGGTTTCATATTTCTCAAACCAAATCTATCTTTAAAGATTATTTATTTGAGCTTAAATGAAAGTCCAATTTTTGTTTTTAAAGTGAACTTATTCATTTTGGACTTAATACAATTTTGATAATATTGGTTTTGAGAAATAGATTAACTTAAGAAAGTTGTTTTACAAGAACAAAAGTTTTCAAACATTGAACTTTTTTTATTTTTCTGTATTAATTCACAATGTTTTAATATTTGAATTTTATATGGTTGAAAAGCTCTTTGAGTCTACTTTCTAATGGATTAAACAAAATTAAAATCCAAATTTTTTAAGAAAAGATTTTGAATTTTTACTACACACTCTGCAGTTGTTAGAAAAACTGCACAAGGGGTAAATTTAAAAATTAACTATAATTCGTACTCAAAGAATTAGGTGATGAATTTTAAATATAGAAACTCCTTTAAGTTTAGTTTCTAAATCTTTAAACGGTTTATGATTTGGATTTATATAACTCAAGATATGAACAAATTAGTGAGTAGAGTGCAAATAAGAGACAACCACCCAACCATTGACAGGATCGATCCCCTTATTGAAGGGATCGATCATGTCATGGTTTTTAAGCATGAAATGGCATAAAACTTGAACCAATTGATCCTCTCAAGGAAGAAATAGATTGGGTCTGGGCGGAATCACACCAATGGCTATTTTTTTCATGCATTCAATGGCTACTTTCACTTCCCAAGCTTCCCCAACGACTACTTCTTCAATTTCTCTATAAATTGGGCACTCCAACACACCAAGAGGATTGATGAATCAAGAGAGCAAGAGCCAATAAGCCATATTTTCATTCTCTCAAAGAATTAAGAGTTTTTAGAGCTTCAAAGTCCATATCTTTGTAGTTATTGTATTCAAATTATATTTGTTGTTCATTCATCATTTTCTTGTACTTAAACTTAGCAAACACTTAGCCTTAGAGAGGTTGTTCAATTGTTTACAAAATTACCTTTGATATACAAAGGTGGAAGAGAACAAGAGGTGATGTATCCTCTTGATATTGTAAGGGTAGAGGTTGCTATCTAAACCTTGAGAAAATATAGAGATTTAGTACAAGATAGGCTTGTATCTTGTAAGAATTTTTCTTCAATTAGTGGATTGAAGCCTTGGTATGGACAACCAAGAGAGAAGATATAGGTGCCTTTGTGGAGAATGATCGAACCTTATGGAAAATGATCAAACCTCTATAAATCATTGTGTTTGATTTCTCTATCCCTATCTCTTTACATTTATTGTTGTTTATATTTGATTTTAGGTTCATTAATTGTTATTATTAGCATTATATTTTCATCAAAAGTGCTTATTGTTTCAATTTTCATTCAATTATATTGAAATCATTTGTTTAAGAAGAGTTTGGAGAAATCTAATTCACCTCCCTCTTGGATCACCATCTCACCTATAAAGCTAACAATTGGTGTAAGAACTTTGGTCTTTTTTTGTAGATTTAACCACCTTAAGTAAAGATCTTATGGCTCAATTTTGGTTTCAAGACGGTGAGAAAGTCCTCAAAGCTCCCATGGTTGATAAATTTGAATTTTTTGAATGGAGAAGGAGAATGAAGATGTTCATAATGGCCCAAGATTTTAGAGCTTGGAATGTGGTTGAAAAAGGGCTTGAAATTAATTCAAATGGTGCAAACTACATGAGGCAAATAATAGATGATGCAATGACCAAGTGCATTCTCTATGGAGCTTTAGATGATTACAACTTTAACTTGGTCTCAAAATGCTCAACCTCAAATAAGATATGGAGAAAGTTGGATGAGCTATATGAAAGATAAATTTCCAACCAACATGCACTATGTCTCATAGCTATTGAGGAACCAAAGGTAACCTCTAACTCTTGTGATACAAACTCTTATACTTTTGATGAGTTATACGAAGCTTACAATGATTTAGTAATTGAGTTTGAAAATATGCATTTGAAACATAAGAAAATGATTTCAAAATTAAAAGTTGAAAATGAATTTTTAATGAATTCAAAGAATGATTTGGAAAAGGAAAATGATAAATTGAAAATGAATTTTGAAGCTTATCAAAAAAGAAATGAAATGCTAGAAAAAGAGAATTTAGAATTGAGAAAGAAATTTGAAGTTTTGATGAATGAAAAACAAGAGCTTTTAAACAAGAGTTTAAGTAGTAAAATGATTAAATTCATTTTTTTTTAATTTTCATGGTCATACTATACATACTTGTCCTATTAGAAGAAAAGTTTCATTTAGAATTAGGCAAGTATAGGTTCCTAAAGGAACAAGAGACTTGCTCACTAACTCTCAAGGACCCAAAGTAATTTGGGTACCAAAAATGAAATGAGATTATCTCTTGTAGGTGTGCTAGAGCAATGAGCCACAATGTGAGAATGAAGATTGAATACTCTAGACGCACAATGGAAATGGGTAACCTCTAAACTTTTATTTGAAGAGAATTTGAATTTGGTTACCTATTTTTTGATGAAATTTGAATGTTTGATTGATTATGCAAATCTTGGTTAACATTGATTACAAGACATATGTTGCATAATCTTGAAAAAATGTGAGCTTGCATTCATTATGCATTTATTTTGCTCTTAAGTATGTTTGAGATGCTTGTTGAAATTGTTTGTGGTGTTAAATTGCTTGAGCATACTTTTGTTAATAAATTTTTTATTGATTTGTGATTGTTAAACATGCTTATATGACCATGATGTTTAAAATTGCTCAAATTTGTTTATAATGTTTGGATCTTGTGAATTCTTTAAACTTGATTGTGTTATACGTAAGTGTTTTAACTCTTGATTTATGATTTTAGAAATCGATGATCATCTTGTGCTTAAATAATATATATTGATGTTTGATTGTTCATCTCTTGACTTCTTATGAAATAATCTTGAAGTATGATTTAATTCATTATCCTTATTGATTCAAGATTTATTTCTTCTCTTATGTTGATGAATTGACGAACTTTATGTGCTTAAGTAATATATATTGATTCTTTGTTCATCTATGTTTTTGGTCAAGGTATGTGCTCATACGATGATTGGTTAAACTTGACCTTAATACTTGTGATTTGAAAGTGCTTAAATTGTCTATTTTTAATTTGTGAAATACTCTTGTGAAATATGCTAATTTTTGTGCTTAAATATTTTATTAATTTTGTAAAATATTTTGGATCTTGTGCTCAATTGATATATCTTTTAATTTGTGATTTTGAATATGATGAACTACTTGCTTGTAAATGATATGTGTTATTGATTCATCTATTGTTCTTGTCAAGTGTGTGTATATATGGTAAATGTGGTTTTTCTTGACTTGATATGATTGCAGCATGACTTAAGTAAATGAATTTCTTATGATGCTTATTTTTAGCTTAAGTCATTGTTGATTATGGCCTATAATTTGTGTAGACATACTTATACTTTTGTGCTAAAATTTTCTCGAATATTTTTTTTTATAAATATGCCTTCCTTGAGTTTTTAGTTTTTACATGGCCTAAAACTTATTTTGGCATATTCTTTGGTGACTTATTGAATATATATATATATATATATGAATATTGAATATGTCTATTTTGTGTTCATGAATGATCTAAAAGGTTTGATTTTTGCACATTACATGAGAACTTTTGCTTTAGTGCCATCCTTATGCTATTTGATGTTTAAATTGATATATGACCCCTAGCTTAAGTATATATCTCCCTAACAATTGGCAACTTGTGCTTAGTGAATAAATTTTCTTTTGCCTACAATGACTTAGAATATGGAATTGTTTTCTCACAATTTATATAATTTTTATTAATTGATTTTCTTGGTGCTTCTAATGAAAATCATTTGTTAAGAAATTTTTCTAAGTTTATGTTAGGAGAACTTGAAATGAGCATGAATGAGCCTACATTTTTGGAATTTCAAGTATAGCAAGTAAAGCATGTCATCCTCATCAATCAAGCCTATTTTTGCTCAAATTAAATAGATTGGAGAATTCAAAGCCAAATGATCACAATAACAAAGCTTGACATTGATGGAGGTAAATGTATCAACTTTATGATATGATGTATGAGTTTAAATACATATACATGCTTGCTTTAATATGTGCAAATATATTGTTAGTATTGAATTGATCATTATTTTGAAATGACAAAACATTAAAGCTAAATAAACTTGATCAAGATTTTGAAAAAGATTTATTTAGTATATGTTCTTAAGTTTTATATTTTGGTACTAAATAAATAATATGATTTTCAAAGTTTAAACAAACCTTTCTTGGTGTCATATTTCTCAAACCAAATCTACCTTTAAAGATTATTTATTTGAGCTTAAATGAAAGTCCAATTGTTGTTTCTAAAGTGAACTTATTCATTTTGGACTTAATACAATTTTGATAATATTGGTTTTGGGAAATAGATTAACTTAGGAAAGTTGCTTTACAAAAACAAAGTTTTCCAACATTGAACTTATTTTATTTTTCTGTATAAATTTCATAAGTTTTAATATTTGAATTTTATATGGTTGGAAAGTTCTTTGAGTCTACTTTCTAATGGATCAAACAAAATGAAAATCTAATTTTCTAAGAAAAGATTTTGAATTTTTACTAGACATACTGTAGTTGTCTAATAATTGCACAATAGGTAACTTTAAAAATTCACTATAATTTGTACACAGTGAATTAGGTGATGAAATTTCTTTGGATAGAAAGCCCTTTGAAAATTCACTATGATTTGGATTTGTATAACTCAAGTTATGATCAAATTAGTGAATAGAGTACAGAACGGGAAACAACCACCAGCTTGGATAGGATCTATCCCCTCTAGAAGGGATCGATTGCTTCCTCAAACAGAATGCCCCCCAAGCTGAAAATCTAGAAAAAAGATCGATCCCCCTATATAGAAGATTGATCACCTAGGCAAGGGATCGATCCCCTCAAGGAAAGGATCGATCGGGTAAGGCTTTTCAAGCACAAAATCGTGCTTGAACCAACATGAACCAATCGATCCCCTCAAGAAGGGATCAATCGGTTCTAGGTGTGAAGACCTCCAACGGCTACTTTTTCATCATTCCAATGGGCATTTCTTCACTCCAAGCTTCTCCAATGGATAGTTTCTCAATTTCTCTATAAATTGGGCACTCTAACACACCAAAAAGTATGAGGAAACAAGAGGAATCAAGATGAATCAAGATGAATCAAGAGAGCAAGAGCGAACAAGCAATATTTTCTTTTTCTCAAATAATCAAGAGTTCTTAGAGCTTCAAAGTCTATATCCTTGCATTCATTGTATCCAAATTATCTTTTTGTTATTCATTCTTCTTTGTCTTGTCTATACCTTTATGTACTTCAAATTAGCAAACACCCAACCTTTGAGAGGTTCTTAGAGTTTGCCAAACACTTGAAATTTTGTATTGTGTGATTGTAAGCTTAAGGGGGAGGATAACCCTTAAGAGTGTATTGTGTTGAGTTTGTAAAACTTGGAGAAGCTTGTTTGTAATCATCAACACATAGTGGATTTGAGCTTTGGTATGGACAACCAAGAGAGAGGACGTAAGTGCCCTGTGGAGAAGGACCGAACCTCTATAAATCATTGTGTTTGATTTTTCTATCCCTATCTCCTTATAATTTATTGTTGTCCATATTTGATTTTAAGTTCATTGATTGTTATTGCCTTCATTATATTTTCATCAAAAGAGCTTATTGTCTTAATTTTCATTCAACTATATTAAAATCATTATTTAGGAAGAATTTGGAGAGGTCCAATTCACCCCCTTTTGAATCACCATCTAACCTATAAAGCTAACATATATGATTTTGTGGTTGAATATATGAACACATTGCACAAATTAATCACCAAGCCACTTGGTAGATATTGTTCTAATATATATTTTTTTAAGATTGAATTGATTAACTCACCTTCATTGATATCCATGCCTAGTTCTTAATTGCTTTAATAAGATTGATAGTTTTAATGCATGAATTTTTGGTCAATGCGTGAATCCTTGAACATGGATATGAGTTAAAGTGATTGATTTCTTTATAAATGTTCATTGATTGAGTCCATTGAAATAGCATATACCACATTATGTCTAAATGTTTGTATCTTTATTGGTATATTGCTATATGTGATTTGAAATGTTTTTGCATATGCTTGTATGATTTTGATTGAAATATATCTTTAGAAAGTTGCATATGTTTAGATTATGTTCATTACTATGCATTGAAATAATTTGAAATACATTTGAATAATTATACTTTTATTATTTCTTTGCTATAGCATATGTGTTCATCATGTTTGGAAATTGCTTGAATAATCTTTGTTATGACATGATGATAATTGAACATTATTGCTTATTAGTATTCATGCTTTATTAAATCCATATGAGCTTTTGGGTTCTTGTTTGGATAGGATAGGTTATGAAAGATTACTATTATTATTTATGCATGTATTGAATGAATCTTTCATATGCTTGAAGTATGTGTGCTCTATGAAAGGTGTTGAATAAAATTGCTAAAAGTTGGTAACAACTGGTATCAAAATTGTTAAAGAATTTTTTTTAACTTTCATAGAGACTTGTTTATGTGCCTATCCTTGATATAGCTTATACCTTTCATGCAAAATTATGTGTGCCTTAAATTGATTAATCCTTATTTTGAAAAGGAGGAGAAATCTTAAAATATAATTTTGCTGGATTTGTTGTGATAACAATTGGTATGCTTTGTGATAACATATCTTTAACAATTGGTATTCTTAAAAATTGGTATGAGCTTGTATGCACGTGCTTGAATTTATGCTTAATTGCTAATGATGTTTTAAATTCTAAGCACTTTTCAGGAAAACATGATGTATAAGTAGCATGTGTAATATTCCTTTATCTCTTTACTCATAACAATCATGACATGAATGATTTTGTGCTAGAATGCTAAAAGTTGGATACATTTATACTATTATACTTTTGTGCTTGAATACATGTATGTGAACTACATTGTGCATATTACACTTGATTACATGCATTCAAAATACTCTTGATATTATTGGTATTAAGCATTTTGTCTTATGCTTTGAATTGATCTCTCTTTCTTTTGAAATGACAAAAAGGGGGAGAGAGTTTAAAGATATTTCTTCTTGTAAGCTTATTGCAATTGATATAAGAGCTTAAATATTTGGTATAAAAAGCATAAACAAAAAAGGAGGAGAAATGTTTTATGAATATATTTGTTAATGATGCCTCTTTGTGTTTATTTACTCATTAATATGCTCATGCCTTTTGCTATGACAAAAAAAGGGAGAAAGATCATATGGACAAATTTGCTTATGCTTGACAAGCATATGTTTAATTGTGCTTATTTGATATATATGCTCTAACATATGTTTGGTGAGTTTTGTTGGATTAAGATGCATAAATTAAGGGAGAGTTTTGCCATGCATTGTTTAAGGGGGAGCTTTTTAAAATGTCTTTCAAAATCTTAAATGTTTCAAAGAAAGTTTTTCATCAAGCAAATTTATCTTTAAGTTTTGTCATATCAAAAAGGGGGAGATTGTTAGCCTTGAATTAATCCTTATTTTGAAATGACAAAACATTATAGACAAATAAACTTGATCAAAATTTTGAAAAAGATTTATTTAGTACATGATCTTAAGTTTTGTATTTTGGTACTAAATAAGTAATATGATTTTCAAAGTTTAAACAAACCTTTCTTGGTTTCATATTTCTCAAACCAAATCCATCTTTAAATATTATTTATTTGAGCTTAAATGAAATTCCAATTGTTGTTTTTAAAGTGGATTTATTCATTTTGGACTTAATACAATTTTGATAATATTGGTTTTGAGAAATAGATTAACTTAAGAAAGTTGTTTTACAAGAACAAAAGTTTTCAAACATTGAACTTGTTTTATTTTTTTGTATTAATTCACAATGTTTTAATATTTGAATTTTATATGGTTGGAAAGCTTTTTTAGTCTACTTTCTAATGGATCAAACAAAATCAAAATCCAAATTTTTTAAGAAATATTTTGAATTTTTACTAGACACTCTGTAGTTGTCAGAAAAACTGCACAAAGGGTAAATTTGAAAATTCACTATAATTCGTGCTCAATGAATTTGGTGATGAATTTTATATGGATAGAAATCCCTTTAAGTCTAGTTTCTAAATCTTCAAACGGTTTGTGATTTGGATTTATATAACTCAAGATATGAGCAAATTAATGAGTAGAGTGCAAAACAGGAGACAACCACCCAACCATTGACAAGATCAATCCCCTCATGGAAAGGATCAATTGGGTCGTGTTTTTTAAGCATGAAATAGCATAAAACTTGAACCAATTGATCCCCTCAAGGAAGGGATTGATCAGGTCTGAGCCGAATCACACTAACGGCTATTTTTTTAATGCATTCAATGGCTACTTTCACTTCCCAAGCTTCCCCAACGGTTACTTTTTCAATTTCTCTATAAATTGGGCACTCCAACACACTAAGAGGATTGATGAATCAAGAAAGCAAGAGCCAATAAGCCATATTTTCATTCTCTAAAAAAATCAAGAGTTTTTAGAGCTTCAAATTCGATATCTTTGTATTTATTGTATCAAAATTTTATTTGTTGTTCATTCATCATTTTCTTGTACTTAAACTTAGCAAACAATTAGCCTTAGAGAGGTTGTTCAATTGTTTGCAAAATTACCTTTGATATACAAGGGTGGAAGAGAATAACAGGTGAGGTATCCTCTTGATATTGTAAGGGTAGAGGTTGCTATCTAAGCATTAAGAAAAAGATAGAGATTAGTACAAAATAGGTTTGCATCTTGTAAGAATTTTTCTTCAATTAGTGGATTGAAGCTTTGGTATGGACAACCAAGAGAGAGGATGTAGGTGTCTTATGGAGAAGGATCGAACCTTTATAAATCATTATGTTTGATTTCTCTATCCCTATCTCTTTACATTTATTGTTGTTTATATTTGATTTTAGGTTCATTAATTGTTATTATTAGCATTATATTTTCATCAAAAGTGCTTATTGTTTTAATTTCCATTCAACCATATTGAAATCATTTGTTTGGAAAAATTTTGGAGAAATCCAATTCACCCCCCTTCTTGGATCACCATCTCACCTATAAAGCTAACAAACTGCAAATTAAGAAATAAAATGACTAGGATTGAAAAGAAAGCTAAAAAATAAAGATGACCGAGACTAAACCACGAGCTGAAAAATAAAGATGATCAGGACTGAATCATAAGTTAAAGAATAAAGATGATCAAGAAAAACTGTTAATCATAAAAAATATCGATGATCGGTACTAAATTGCAAGTTGAAAAGTAAAGACAACTAAGACTAAACTACAAGTCACAAAATAAGGATGACTGTGATTGAACCTCATGTCAAGAACTAAGAATGACTGGTACTTAACCACAAGTCAAAAAACAAAGATATTTAGGACTGAATCGAAAGTCACTAAATAAAGATAATCGAGATTAAATCATAAATCAAGAAATAAAAATGACCAGGACTAAATCGTAAATCTGGAGATAAGGTTAACCAAAACTAAATTGCAAATCCAGAAACAAGGATGATCAGTATTGAATTGCAAGTCAAAAGATAAGGCTGATTAAGACTGAACCATTAGTCAAAATAGGGATAACTGAAACTGAACTACAAGTTGAAATAAATATGGCCAGGATTGAATCACAAGTTGAAATAAAGATGATTGAGAATAAACCATAAGTCAAGAAATAAAGATGGTCGGGATTGAACTACACGTCAAGAGATAAGTTTTGTCTGAAACTAAACCATAAGTCAAAATAAGGATGACCAAGACTAAATCACAAGTCAAGTAAATTAAAAACGATCGATATTAAAAAGCAAGTCAAAAAATAAGGATGATTAGCACTGAACCACAAGTCATGAAATAAGGATGACCAGAATTAAATCGTAAGTCAAGAAATAAAGATGACCAAAATTGAACTGCAAGTCAAGAAATAAGGATGATTGGGACTTAATCGCAAGTTGAAATAAAAATGATCAAGATTAAACCATTAGTCAAAATAAGGATGACCAAGATTAAATCACAAATTAGAAAATAAGGATGATCGAGACTAAATCACAAGTCAGAAAGTAAGGATAACCAGGATTGAACATCGAATCAAGAAATGAGGTTAATCGAAACTTAACCGCAAGTCGAAATAAGAATGACCAGGATTGAACCGAGAGTTAACGGATAAGGTTGTGTAGTACTGAACCATAAGTCAAAATAAGGATAATCATGACTGAACCACAAGTCAAAAACTAAGGATGACTAGATTGAACCGTAAGTCGAACTAAGGTTGACCGAGACTAAACCATAAGTTGAAATAAGGATGACTGAGATTGAACCATAAGTCGAGAAGTAAAGGTGACTAGGACTGAACCACAAGTCAAAAAATAACGATGACCAGAATTGAACTCCAAGTCAAAATAAGATTGATCGAGATTGAATCACAAGTTGAAATAAGAATGATCGAGACTGAACTGTAAGTCAAAAATAAAAAATGATCAGGACTGAACCACAAGTCGAAATAAAGATGACTGGGACTAAATCGCATGCTAGAAAATAAGGATTATCAAGACTAAATCATAAGTCAAAATAAGGATGATTGGGACTAAACCTCGAGTTGAGAATAAGGATGACCGAGACTAAACCACAAGTAGAAATAAAGATGATCAGGATTGAATTGTAAGTCGAAAAGTAAAAATGATCAAGACTAAATCACAAGTCAAAATAAAGATGATCAAAACTAAACTGTGAGTTAAGAAATAAAGATGATTGAGACTGAAACACAAGTTGAAATATAGATGATTGGGTATGAATCATAAGTCAAAATAAGGATGATCAAGGCTGAATTACAAGTTAAGAAATAAGGATGACCAAGATTGAACTGCAAATCTAAATAAGGATGACCTAGATTGAACTGCAAGTCTAAATAAGGATGACTGGGACTAAACTGTAAGTCAAAAAATAAGAATAATCAGGATTGAACTACAAATCGAATAAGGATGATTGAGACTGAACTGTGAGTTGAGAAATAAGGATGATCGAGACTAAAACACAAGTTGAAATATGGATGATTGGGAATGAATCATAAGTCAAAATAAGGATAATCAAGATTGAATTGTAAGTCAAGAAATAAGGATGACCAAGATTGAACTGTAAATCTAAATAAGAATGACTCAGATTAAACTGTAAGTCTAAATAAGGATGACCGGGACTAAACTGTAAGTCAAAAAATAAGAATAATTAGGATTGAACCACAAATCAAATAAAGATGATCAGGATTGAACCGCTAGTTAGGAAATAAGAATAATCGAAATTGAAACTCAAGTAAAAAAATAGAAATGATCGAGATTGAACTATAAGTTAAAAAATAAGAATGACTGGGATTGAACTACAAGTCTAAAGAGATGATATAAAACATTTTTAAAAAAATATCATTTTTGAAATTCTCTTTCTTTTCTTAAAAAAATGTTTCTTTTCTTAAATTTTTTCTTGAAATATATTCATTTTTGTGGCCTACTTGCTTTTAAAAAAATAGGTTCATTTTGTATGTGATGAATGCAAGGAACAAAATGCATGTGATTCAAACAATTTCATTCACCATGCACTTATAACTATGGTAACACAATTTTCATGACCATAATTACCTTTAAGCTCTTGATTCTAGGTGAGTTCTCAGTGATTAGATAGTATTCTCCTCTAATTGACACCATTTTTTTGATTGATACAAACTTTATTGGGCTTAATGGTCTCACCTTGATGGCTAATCTGAGCTTAAATCTTCTCAGTGGGCTAGCTAACTAGGCTTAATTCTTCTTGGTTCTAACAACTGGGCTTAATTATTATCTAGGTGCTAGATAATTTGGGCTTAGATCTTATCTAAGTGCTAGCTAAACTAGGTTTAAATTTCATCTAAGTGTCATCTAAATTAAGCTTAAATTTCATTCAGTGCCAGCTAAACTAGGCTTAGTTCTTATTGGTGCCAGCTAAACTAGCTTAAAATCTTATCGGTGCCAACTTAGCTAGGCTTAATTTTTATTTGTGCCAGCTAAATTGGGCTTAAATCTGTAACGCCCCCAATCCCACATCAGGAGGATGTGTGGATAAGGAATGATATATATGTAGAGACTTAATCCCAAACTTGTGAGGCGCCTTTTGTGGGATAAAACCGTGAGACCTTCGGGTCAAAACGGACAATACCTCGCAGGTTGGGTGCGGGTCTCTATAAAATCTCATCTCACGTGCTAGTTAGACTAGGCTTATATTTTCATGGTGCTAACTAGACTGGTTTAAATCTTCTTATGTTGCCAACTATGCTAGCTTAATTTTTGTCTGTGTCAACTAGACTGGGCTTAAATCTCAATATGGATACCATCTAAACTAGGTTTAAATCTCAATCTGGTACTAGCTAAATTTGACTTAAATATTATATGTGTGCCAACTAAATTAGACTTAAATCTCATATCTTTTCAAAGTTACTCGACATTCATTCTCTTCTTAAAACTTACTTGTTATCACATCTCGCTTTTTCATTCATTTTTTTAGCAACCCCTTCTCTTTTGCATATTAAACTATTTTTTCTTTCTTATTTTCTCTATTTTTTTCATGCTATAATTTTTTTACTCTTTTCCTCTATCATTTTTCTTGAAGGACTCTTCTTTTCTTGTCTTTTGAATCGAGAGATTATTTTTCTTTTTGGATTTTTTACTTTGATAGACTTTTTCTTCTCTATTTTTCAAACACTTTTGTTGAAGATTTCTTTATCTTTTTTCTTTCTTTTTCTTTTTTTTTTCTCTCTTTTTAATACTTAAAATGTTTCTGTTTCCTCTCTTTTCTTTTTTTCTTAATATTTACAAAGTTGACAGATGCAATCATGACACAAATATCTATTTTTAATAAATGACAAGAATTCAATTGTCTCTATGCAAATGTAAAAATCCATGCTATGACAACTTTTTTATGATGCAAATTCTTGATACAAATGTAAGTGACTTTTTTCATGATGCAGATGCCAATATTATTTTGCATATAGGTGACCTTATAATGATGCAAATGTGAACTTTTTTTTTATGACATAAACATACCTAAGAAAATGCATGACAAATTTTCTTACTAGCAAATGTCTTTTTCATGATGCAAATGTCAATGTTCATACTTAACATCGACACCCTAAAGATATATATATATATATACAAATTTATAAATTCAATTTTTCTTTGAGTACTCCCTGCCACCATAGAATTTAATTTCACTAATGTTAACGCTTATGTAAGTGCAAGAACTTTATGATGTATGTGCCCAACACAAAAGCAAACACCAAATGAACATTCTTTCTCAATTATGCTTATCTCTCATTTCCAATCCATATAATTTTTTCATTTTTTCTCAAAATGATTTCAACTTACCATTTTCTTGTTCTTTCACCTATTCCATCTTTTTTTTCACCAATTTTTACCCATTATTTTTTTAGAGAGGCTCTTTTGATTTGCCTTTTCATTATCATCATGCTTTCCTATTAATTTTCAATTTCAATCACGCAACATACTTTTTGGACTCAATTGCAAAAACAAAGAGACACATCATCATTCCTAGAAACATTTTTTTCTTTTTTCTTTCTTAACAACATTAATTCTTCAATGACAAACATTTTTCTTCCTTAAATCTGAACTAGTCTAAAGATTCATAATTAAATAATTGTCTTTTGTAACAAACATAATTTTCTTATTTTACACAAAAATATGTGATTGATTATTTAAAATTTTTCAAAAAAGTCAACAGAATTGCCTCACATCATTAAATTCCATAAACAAAGTTAATGCGATATCCAAACAAATGTGACTTTAGAGTTTTTTACAAATTTTCATTCCCTATCAAAAATGAATGAAGAGACGATTTTCTTTTCAAATAAGTTGAATGGTTTAGCACATCAAGGTTTTAGTTCATTCAAAAAGGTTTCAAGACTTGAAGGGCACAAAAAAATGTATATTTTTCCATCCAAGCTCACAAATGAAACATGAATTTTCCTAAAAGGCATGAATCCCTTAAAAACCAAACATGTTCGATACTTTCTTTAGTTTTCAAATTTGGCTCTTTGATAGATATTAAAATCAGCTATGATAGACTCAAATTTTTGAAAGGTCATTTAGAGATGCGAAAAGAAGGTTCAAATTTTTAGAATCAACCATTTTAATGAAGTTCAAACTTTTAGGTTTCTTGATATCTTCAGATCTTTCAAAGAGTCTAGGTTGCCTTTTGGTTAGAATCTATCTCACTTAGTATCAGAAGTGACCTTAAGGCCTATAACGTTTGCTCTAAATTACCCTTTTAAAGGGTTTTCACCCTATAGCTAGATTCATCTTCTTTTTTCTTTTTTTTTTTGTTTGTTACACCTTATACTTAAGAATTTAAACTTATCCAAGATGAGTTAATGGTCCGCATGAGAAATTAGGTAGTAAAAAAAGACTAAAAGGTTCATAGGTTTTATGACCGTTCCTTAAAAAGAGGCTTTTTAATTTTAAGTATACATGTTTAATCCAATATTAACTTTTCTTAGGACATAACATAGGCTAAGGTTCGAGATTTTCAAAGAAAAAAATATATTGGCCCAAAATAAGTGTTTAAAGATGATTAAACCAATAATCATTCTTTGATTTAAAAGATTCACTTTGGGGTATTTACCCTTTTATTTTCTTATGCTTTCCACTCAATCATTCAGTTCTTTTTCCTTTTTTTTTTCTTTTGTTCTTTTTTTTTCTTTTTTTTTCTTTTTTTTTTCTTCTTCTTCTTTTCTTCATTTTTTCTCTTTTTTTTTATTTTCTCACTCTATCACTTTGTCTTTTCTTTTTCTTTGAGTGGATTCAAAACTTTGAAAATTTTTTAGTGGACATTTGCCCTTAACATATAGGGCCTTCTTGGATTTTACCATACTTAACCCTCTAAATACATATTTTTTTGCCCTTGGTGTGAAAGGTGATCCTTGGTTAGGGTTTATTAAAAGAAAATTTTTATTAGGCTCAAAAAGGCAACAAAGGATAAATCTCTATATTTGTGATGGAATGATGAAAGATGGCCATTTATCATTTCAAGCATAATCACCTAAATTAAAAAGTACTTCCCTTTATGAAAAATTAGTTTACAGGTAGTTTTTTTTTCAAAAATTTTGTTCTTCTGTTTTTTTGATTTCTTAGTTTTTTTTACTTTCTCTTTTGTTTTTTTCTTTTTTTTAATTTTGGGCTTTCTAGTTTTCTTTTCTTGGTTTTTTCATAAATTTATTGAGATCTTTTTTATTTTTTGATTCATTTGAATGTCTCAAGTGTTTGATATCATAATAAAAAAAATTCATTCTTTTTTTTTTTTTTACATACCTCCCACATAATTCGAGAAAAATGCCCAATTTTGACAAACCACCCCTAATTAAGGTTAATATAAGAAAAAAGTCATGTGGAATGAACTCGTTTAAGGTGTTAAATGATTTATGTAACTCTATAAAAAAAATAGGTTAATCATAATTCGAGTTGTCTTCAAGGTAATAAGGTCTTTTTTTTTTGTCAATATACCTCAAGACATTGGATAAAGATAATTTTAAGGTGAAAAACTGAAAGTCTAGTATGTTTAAGCTTATTTTAAAATATCTGGAAGATTTTGATTTTGGGAAATTTTAAAGCTATAACATAGTCTTGAGACATTAAATTACTACATTTGAATTCTAAAAAAAATGTCTTGTCGTCTTGATCTTCTAGAAATCCTAAAATGTTTTTTTTTTAAATTAACTATCTCATTATTCATTGCTTAGTAAAATATTATCACTCTTTTGTATCACAATATTATCAAGCAAAAGTAAGGTTCAAAAATTCAAACTCATGTCTCTTGAAGGGTTATGGTTGATAAGTGAAATTATTTCAATGATTAGGGACATAAAAGTATTCAAAAAGGATATGAAGGTAATTGAGGAGTTTATTCCTAATAGTAATTGTCAAGTCCTTCAAGACTCTTGTCACCTTTTATAAAAACATATATTTCTTTTTTTTTTTTTTTTGAAAATACCCATTTTTTCCAAATTTCTTACTTTCTTTTTTATCCTAATTATCCTTCATGATCTTGAAAACTACTTATATGAGATTTTATTCTCAAACAATTCTACGTAATTTTTTTTTTTCAAAATTTTCTCAATCAAAAGTTAGAAAAAAAAATAAACAATATTTACAAATCCAATCCAACCAATTAATGTATCATCATTTACAATGTCTAAAAACTAAGAGCCATTCTTTTTTTTTAATAAGAAATAACAATCCATTCTTAAGAATTTTCAAAACAAAATTATGTACAAAGCTAAAAAGATTAAATATCATTTGTGATCAACAGCTGTGCCTTACATGTCCACAACCTTATTTTTTTCTTTTAGACCTATCCACTATGAGGTGTTTAATCCTTTCCTCTAATCAACTTTTTGAAATTCTTGCCAAACTTAGATGAAAAGAAAGTAAACTAGATGACAACTTTGGCTTCATCAAAATTTTCATGATCATGATCTTTCTTGCCATAACTTTAGGATTTTTTCACCAACATGGAACCCTCTTTATTCATCAAATGATGGGATGCCATGAGAGAACAATTAAACAAATTCGTAGTGGCACAATATTTCCATGTTGAATTTGTGAATGTATGTGTAACAAAAATTATGCATATTTCGCTAAAATGCAATGCATGTGACATTCAAGTTTGATGAGAATCACATTATTTATCCATGTATGTACATTAAATAACCAAACATATTTACATAAAATAAAGTGTATCTACCATGCGGTGTGATGGTAATTGAACCATTTCTAAATATATGCACATGAAATGAATGATGAGACACATTAATATGAAATGCAGTATATGTATAATAAAAACCATGTGAATGTGTATGCGTGAAATGTAATGTCCAATTTCATGATGCATTTGCATGAAATGCAATGTACATATAATGCAAGTTTAAAATCATATCACTTGTGAATGTATAAGCATGAAACACAATGTCACACTACATGAGTAAAGAGATGTATGTATATAACTTATGAAACATACTTATATGAAATGCACTGTTATACAATATGCATGACAAGATATGTTTACATAAATTGCAATGCATGTGTTATTCAACTTAAATGAAATTGACTATACCATTTGAATGTGCATATAATAAAACGTATGTACAACCTTATTATTTTTAAATATGAAACATGATAAAGATAAATGCAAAAAGGATCAAATGAAATGCAAAAGGTAAAATAACATTCAAGGTCAAAAAAATTTTTCTTTCCTTTTTCTTTTTTTTTTTTTTTGTAGAAAGAAATAACAATTGAAAAAAAGCATTTCCTATGGAAAACAAGCATACAAAATGACCAATATTCAAATATTTTCCCTTTTTTTTTTCATGCTTCTATTTTTTATTCAATCTATAAACAAAGAAATTAAGAAAAACCTTTTTTTATAATTTTATTTTTGTTTTATTTTGTTTGTTCAAAAATACAAAGAAAAAAATCCTTTTTTTATACAAAAAAATTTTAAAGATGTAAATTTTTTACCAACACCAAATTAATCGAATTGCATGTTAAGAAAATTTATTGAAAAAATTTTTTCTTTCATTTTTTTTCAAAACTTTTATTTTATTTGCGTTATTATTACCTCTAAACATGGATTGTATTAGAGTGTTCTCTATGTGTTGTAATTCAGATGATTTCTACAAAAAAATGTTAGCATGGCTTTACCTAAGCCTGGTCCTTTACGTTTCACTATATGTTGAGTTAAGATTTATACATCTAAAAGTTCTTAAATCATTCCCCACATCATCGTCTATTACAGAATAGTAAGACACCCCAATCTTCACCCATGATAGGTTATGAATGGAAAAGGTTCAATCCAAGTAAGAGTGTTTTGGTAGCAAATGTGGAGGTTATCACTTCACGAGAACGTAGCTACTTTACTTCCTCCTAATAGGGATAAAGTCCGAGTACATACCTCATGTATACAAATGCATATGCAAAATGTGTAAAAAATTATAGCAATTAAAATAATATAAGTAAAAAAAAATAAATGACAAAATCAAAGTATGATGCAACTACCATGCATTATTTTTCAAAAGAATTAAAATGAAAGGAATTAAAATTAAATATCAATTAAAATCACTAAATCCAAAACTTGAGATAACGCGTGATTAATTTTTTGCTTGACTCTAAAAAGTTTCCATTGGCGTCGTCAAACTATCATAACAATTTTGAAAATCATTAAACAAAAAATTTTAAAAATTAAGAAAATAAGAAAGTCACCCCCAATTTTTTGGTAGGTATGATTGGTCACTTAAAAAAGTTGTTAGCTCAAAGACTTTGAATAAACCATGAAGGGGGGTGAATTGGTTTTAATAAAATTTTCAAAAATAATATTCAATAAGCATAAGTTTAGCTAAACAAATTATCTAAGCAAATAAGCACAATAATTGAAAGTAAACAAGAGATAAGGTTAGAGAATTTGACACTAAGATTTATAGAGGTTCGATCCTTCTTTAGACACCTACATCCTCTCCCTTTAGCCTTTCTTGCCAAAGTGTTTAATTCATTATGTGTTGAAGATTACAACCAAGCTTCTCAAAGCTTTACAAACTCAACACTACACACTTTTAAGGGTTATCCTCCCCCTTAAGCTTACAAACTAACAATACAAAATTTTTGAAATGTTTTGCAAACACTAAGAACCTTTCAAAGGTTGGGTGTTTGTTAATTTGAAGTGCACAATAGTATAGATAAAAAAATAGAGAAAAACTAATATGAATTCTGCACTTTTCTCTTTGAATAGCTTTGAATGCTTGAGCAAATTGGTAGGTGAATAGCAATAAGTTCTCTTGGCTTTTGTTGCTCTTGATCTACAGTGGAATGTTTTATTTATAGGTAGAAAAAAGTTGAAAGTCGTTGCCTTGCATTTAATGCTTCAAACTTGTAAAAATTTCAGATAAAAAATAATCGTTAGGAGTTTCTAAGCTTCAGGGGATCAATTAGGTCAGTTTTGAAAGAGACAAAATCATGCTTGAAATGTTTTACTCTATCGATCAAATAATCCACCTGATCGATCTATTTTTTAGGTGATCGATCCCTTATGTGGGGGTATCGATCCTTTTTGCTTATTTTCGAGTAAGAAAAGCTTTCTGTTTCAGAACTGATCAATCCCTTTAATGGGGGGATTAATCCCTTGCTTTAGGTGATCGATCTCTTATATGGGGGGATCGATCCTTTTTTTAGAAAATTGAGCGAAAAGATCATTCTGTATGAAAAAGTGATCGATTCCTTAAATGAGGATCAATCTGGTCAACTTGAAACCCTAACCAATCGATCGCTACAAGGAGGGGATCAATTGGTTTTTACCAAAACTTGATGAATTTTGATTCTAAAAGAAAACAAGATCGATCCCTTTTGCTAGGGGATCGATCTGGTAAGGAAGGGATCAATCTCTTCCCTTAGTGGATCAATCTCTTTTATCAAAACATGCACTAATCAAGTTTTATTCTGAGAATTTGACTTGTTTTGGTTCTCAAATGGATTTTGACAAGATAGAAGGGTGGAAAAATGTTCAACTTAAGCTTAGAAAAGATTGATTCAAGTTAGACAAATTTTTGTTTTCTCAAATCAAAACTTTTAATCAATTCAAGGCCAATAATCTCTCATTTTTTTATATGACAAAACCAATTGAAAATTTTTCTTAAAAACATTTTTCCTTTTGAAAAACAAGCTCCCCCTGAATTTAAGGCAACTAAGCAAAACCAATATCACCAAAACAATCAATATCATTAGGATCATCAAAGCAATTTTTCATACCAATATTTTTCCCCATTTTTGTCATAGCAAAAAAGATGAAGTAAATCAATTCAAGGCCACTTAAGTTTATATCAATCATCAAACAACACATCAATGTCACATACCACAATGTCACAAACTATATGAGAATGAAAGATACATTTCATTAATATAAATATCAAGTACCAAAGTTTACAAACCATAATGCAAAGATAGATTTACAATATACAAAGATGTGGGAAAACATAAGGAATGGCACTAGTAAAGCTCATTGAGGTGAAGGTGGAGAATAAGGAGATTGATGATGATGAGTATGAGGAGAGTGAGGGAAAGGTTACCCCATATGCTGATATGTAGACCTCATTTGCTCAATGTTAGCTTTAAGATGGCAAACTTGTGCTACCAGCTCATTTTGAGTTTTCTTTATAGTTTCCAATCTAGTGTTCATATTTCCAACCACTGAATGTAAGCTATTCATTTGAAGCAAAAGCATCCCTAAGGCTTTTTGAGTATTGAATGGTGGGGTAGAGGGGTTCTTCTTGAGGTTCAGGCATATCTAAAGGTTTTTGTTTTTTTCCCTATTCTTGTGCAGCCTCAATATCACCTTTTTTAACCCATAGTTCAACTGCATTTTGAACATACCCCATGCTGTACAATGTAAGAGCCCCAAGAACACTAAATTGGTCATTGAATACCATCTCCTTGTCTCCTCTAGTATTCATATCCAAATGCCTCAAAAGATTACTTATGGCATACCCATATACCAAGGTATAATCTTTATTCTAAACTATCATAATCATATCATTAAAAATGAAGTGCACCAAATTTGGTTTCTATTTATGCTTGATCTTATACATCCACCAATAGTCTTACCTCCTAATAATGGAGTATTGTGTCCCAAAAGGTGCTAACACATGAGTAACAATGAAGTGTAGCAACCTATCATACATGGATAATCTAGAAACTTGTGTGGGAGTAACTTGTAGATTGTGATTTCTAAAGATGCCTTGAGCAAGTTACACCATGTCACATCTAGTATTTGTTTTCCCCTTATTATTTAATTTAAAAGCTTCAGCTAGCATTTTTTTTGTAACTAATATTTCTTTCCCCATCACATATGTTCTGAATCTATCAAGGTAATACCTATTTGATCCTTCAATTTAGACACAGCTAGCATTACTATAAAAGATTCTCAAATAATAGACCATCCATGCATAAATAATATAGCCATCCAAATTTTTCAGAAGCATGCAAATAAGAGAATTTTATTGATTAGAGGAACTCTAGTGAAATTACCCTTCCATGCTTTACTTTTTAATGTGCAAAATGCATCTCATACCGTTCTTTTGCATCTGAATTGTTGAAATTTTGATTGAATGAGGGCTTTATTGAAGAGCTCGAAGCCTCTCTTGAGGGATTCCTTCTTCTAGCAATAACTTTGGTTTTCGAGGCCTTGTTGAAGTGAAATTGACGAGTGAATTGGTGATAGTAGGTAATGAGGAGCAAGATATATGTGAGAGATGCAAAAAGGATGAGTGAGTGTGGTAGATCAACTTTCAAGAGTAAGAAAAGATAAACATCAATTTTTAAGTGATTTGATGGGTTTCAAGAAGGAATTTTGGCAAGAAATCAAGTTGAAGTGAAGGAATTTGCAAAAGATGTAGCTAAGAATGATCAATTTTGGGTGAAAAATGAATGAGAGTGTTTAGGGTTTGGAAAGAATAAGTTTGGAAAGAAGATGAACAAGAAAAGAAAGCTAAAATGATCACCCAAGCTAGAAGAAAACCCGATTTTATCATGCCAATACGACATGCATACTGCCAAAGAAACATAAACTGATCGATCGACTGAGATGAGGGATCGATCAGTTATGGTTTTTGCATGGAACCAATCGATTGGTTTTGAAAGGGATCAATCGATTTTTCATATTTTCAGCCTAATTTAGCTACTGGTTGCACACCGGATTGATCCCGTCCAAAAGGGGATCGATTGGTGCTATATGTTTTCCCTTCTATTTAGCTACGGGGTGAGTAACCAATCGATCCATTCCAAAAGGGATCGATTGGTTTTTGCTATAGCATAATTTTTTTTAATTAAAAGATTTAAAAGCCATGCAACATGATCATTCAATCATACACAAACTTAAAAAAAATTAGATAAACATACATTTGATCAATCAAAAATGCACCATTCATCATAACATCAAGAGATTCACTTCAAGAAGCATTCATCATGCCAAGTTCACCTCTAATTGCATAAATTCTATCTTTATCAAAAGGTTTTGTAAAGATATCAGTTAGTTGATGTAAGGTATCAACATATTCAAGCACAATATCACCTTTTTCAACATGATCTCTAATAAAATGATGCATAATTTCAATATGTTTGGTTCTAGAGTGTTGAATTGAATTTTTAGTGAGATTGATGGCATAGTATTGTCACATTTAACGGGAATATGATCCATGGTTATTCTAAAATCCTCCAATTGTTGCTTAATCCATAAAACTTGAGCACAACAACTTCCAACTGCCATATATTCAACTTTGGTTGTAGATTAAGCAACACTATTTTGTTTCTTGGAAAACCATGATATGAGTATATTTTCAAACAATTGACAAGTACCAAAAGTGCTTTTTCTATCAATTTTGCACCCACCAAAATTCGCATCGAAATAGGCATGTAAAGCAAAAGATGAACCTTTTAGATACCATAATCCTAAATTATGGGTGTCTTTAAGGTATCTAAAAAATTTTTTAACAGCAGATAAATATGATTTTCTAGGTGATGATTGAAATCTAGCACATAAACATACACTAAACATTATATCGAGTCTACTTGCAGTAAGATATAGCAATGAGCCAATCATAGACCTATATAGTTTAAAGTCAACACATTTACCTCATTCATCCTTGTCAAATTTTGTTGAAGTGCTCATTGGTGTTAAGCAAGGCTTTGATTTTTTCAATCCAAACCTTATGAGCAAATCCTTGATGTATTTGGCTTGATTGATGAATGTGCTATCTTTTGTTTACTTTACTTGTAAACATACACTAAACATTATATCGAGTCTACTTGCAGTAAGATATAGCAATGAGCTAATCATAGACCTATATAGTTTAGAGTCAACATATTTACCTTATTCATCCTTGTCATGTTTTGTTGAAGTGCTCATGGTGTTAAGCAAGGCTTTGATTTTTCCAATCCAAACCTTATGAACAAATCCTTGATGTATTTGGCTTGATTAATAAATGTGCTATCTTTTGTTTACTTTACTTGTAGTCCCAAGAAGAATGTGAGTTCTCTCATCATGCTCATTTCAAATTTACCTTACATAATCTTAGCAAATACTTGACAAAAAATTTCATTAGTAACACCGAATATAATATCATCAACATAAATTTACATTATGAGAATGTCTTTTTCTTTTGTTTTAATAAAAAGTGTAGTATCAACCTTCCCTCTATTAAAAACATTTTCTATCAAAAAATTTGACAATCTTTCATACCAAGCTCTAGAAGCTTATTTTAAACCATATAATGCTTTTATCAATTATAATGCTTTTATCAATTTATAAACATGATTTGGAAATTTTGGATTTTCAAAACTGGGAGGTTGTTCTACATACACTTTTTCATTTATAAAACCATTAAGAAATGCACTCTTGACATCCATTTGAAAAAGCTTGAAAATTTTAAAACATGCAAATGCAAGCAACATTCTTATGGCCTCTAACCTTGCAATCGGGGCATAGGTTTCATCATAATCAATTCCCTCTTCTTGACTATACCCTTGAGCTATCAATTGAGCTTTGTTTCTAATAACATTCCTATGCTCATCCATTTTATTTTTAAAAAGTCATTTTGTGCCTATAATAGGATAATCACTAAGCCTAGGTATAAGATTTCATACTTGGCTTCTTTCAAATTGGTTCAATTCCTCTTGTATGGCCAATATCCAATGATCATCTCCTAAGGTTTCATTTATATTTTTTAGTTCAATATGAGATAGGAAAGCAACATAATTACGCATGTTATAAGAAGATCTAGTTCATACCCCTTGAGTTGGATCACTAATTATTTCATTATCTTTGACATACCTCATTTCTCTAGAATGATTTGGCTCTCTCTCTACGTATTGTGGCTCCTCTAGAAACTCATCATCTTCTTTTTAATTGTTTTCCTTAATGTCATGAGGTGCATCATTGATCCATTCTTAAAGTATACCTACATCATCATCATCAAGAGGCACATTTCTCGAAGGTGGGATAAATTCATCAAAAATAATATGTATAGACTCTTTAACCACTAATGTTCTTTTATTAAAAACTCTATAAGCTTTTGGATTCCAAGAATATCCTAAGAAAATCCCTTCATCACTTTTTGCATTAAATTTACCAAGATTATCTTTTCCATTATTCAAAATAAAACATTTGCAACCAAAAGGATGAAAATAACTTATGTTAGGCCTTTTTCCTTTAAAAAGCTCATAGGGAGTTTTCTTCAAAATTGGCCTGATCATAGCTCTATTTATAATATAACAAGAAGTATTTATGGCTTTCGCCCAAAAATATCCAGGTAAATTATTTTCACAAAGCATGGTTCTAGCCATTTTTTTTAAAGTTCTATTTCTCCTTTCTACTACCCCATTTTGTTGAGGAGTTCTAGGAGTAAAAAAATTGTGGCTAATATCATTTTCACTATAAAATACATTAAAGCCAAGATATTCAAATTCCTTTCCACGATCACTTCTAATACTAGTAATTGAATAACTTTTTTTCATTAGGTATTTGTTTGCTAAAAGTGATAAATTTTTCCAAAGCCTCATTCTTTGAATCCAAAAAGAGAACTCATGTGAATCTAGTAAAATCATCAACAATAACAAACCCATATTGTTTTCCACCAAGACTCATTGTTCTAGTAGGGCCAAAAAGATCAATATGAAGTAGTTAAAGAAGTCTAGTAGTTAAAATGTAATTCTTAGGTTTGAAAGAAATTCTTCTATATTTTTTTTAAGCACATGCATCACAAACCTTATCATTTTCATATTTTAACTTTGGCAAACCAACAACCAAATCATTTTGAGAAAGTTTTGAAATTACATGCATACTTGCATGTCCAAGCCTTCTATGCCAAATCCAATTCTCATTTTTTTTTTAGCCATAAAACAAATATTTTTAGAGGATAGGTCATCTAGATGCACTACATAAATATTTTCTTGACGATGTTCAACAAAAATAAGTTTGTTAGTTTTGATATCAATCACTTGACAGCACATGGATTCAAACACAACTCTAAGTCCTTTATCACATAATTGACTAATACTAAGTAAGTTATGCTTGAAACTTTTACAAGTAAAAAATTTTCAATAGTAGTAGAGGAATTGTTACCAACGGAGCCAATCCATTTAATTTGGCCTTTAGAGTTGTCACCAAATGTAACATCTCATCTACTTTTAGCTTTCAAGTCCTTAAAAAGAGTTTTATCTCTGGTCATGTATTTTGAGTATCCACTATCAAGGTACCATGGATTGTTCTTGCTTGAATTGGCTTTGTAGCAATGCTCATCCACCACAAAAACACAATTAAATTTTTGTTTTATTTACTTAAAATTTCTTGGGTCTTTGAGTATTAGTACTAATAATTTTCGTGCCTTTTGGAATCCACTTTATTTTAGTAATCTCATCTTAAGATGTACTAACTCCTTTTGGAATCCACACTCTTCTAATGAGCTTAACTCTATAAGTGACTTTTTTCAAGGAACAATATTGCATAGAATGACCCAATTTATGATAATGTACACATATGCTAGATGAATCATTTGGCTTAATAAGGAAATTTTTCAAATGAGTCTCTTAGTTGCCACCATTATAGCCTAGTCCATCTTTATCAAAGAATGCTCTTTGTGTTTCAAGCATGTCATTGAACTTTTGATATCCCATATAAAATCTAGAGAATGAATTATGCAAATTTTTACTTTTTTTAGTTAAGTCATTGACATTCAACTTTAAAAGCTCAACTTCTTTTTCTAGGTCTTCTTTTGCTTTAGTCAAATATTCATTTTCTAGTTTCAACTTAGAGACCATTTTCTTATATTTCATGCTTATGTTCTCAAATTCTATGACTAATTCATCATAGGCATCTTGTAGTTCATCAAATGTGTATGAATTTAAATCACATAGATTAGAGGTTATCTTGGGCTCATCAAAAGCCATGAGACATAGATTGGCTACTTCCTTCTCATTTGATTCATCATCGGAGAAGTTGCTATCACTTCATGTTGCTACCATTGCTTTTTTCTTTGGCTTTGTCATGTTTTGCTTCTTCCACAAAAGATAATCAAATTTAATATGTCACGATTTGTTGTATTCATAGCAAATAATTTGATCTTTTTCTCTTTTACTTGATTCTCCTTTAGTCATTTCCATTTGTAGTCTTCTTTTAATTAAAAACTTGTTCATCCTCATAAACTTCTTGAATCTTTTTGTAAACATAGTCATCTCTTCATCTTCATCATTTTTTTCTTATCCAAAATTTTCTTCATTTTCTTGAAAGGTAGATTTGAGAGCAATGCCACCTTTCTTGATTGGTTTTTATCCTCTTTTGATCTTCATTTTACAGGTGAGGAGAGAACCCATTAGTTCATCCAAAGAGAGTGTATAAGGATTTTTAGACTTTTCAATGGCTGTCACTTTGGCTTTCCAACTCTTTGGTAGACTATTGAGAATTTTTTTCATCATCTCCATATTGAGTAAGTCTTTCCAAGAGCTTTTAAACCATTAATGATGTCAGTGAAGTGGTTTGACATCTCACTAATGGTTTCATCTTGAATAACTCATAATCATGAGTAAGCATACTAATTTTTGTCTCTTTCACTGGATTTGTACCTTCATGAGTGACAACTAACTTATCCTAAATTTTTTTGCATTTTTATACAAAAAAACTCTATTGTACTCACTTAGCTCCAATGTACAAAAAAGTGTGTGCATTGCTTTGGCTTTGAGTTGAGCCATCTTCATATCATTGACATCACATTCACTCTCTAGCTTGATCACCTCCTTACCACTATCTTCATTGGAATTTGAAAACCATTTACAATGACCCTCTAAACTTCATAATCATTGGCTTGAATGAACAACCTCATCCTAGTCTTTTAATAGGAGTAGTTGTCACCAACAAAGAGAAGAGGTCTTACAATTGAATGCCCTTCACTTTCAAAAGATGTTGTAACTATTTTATTTTCCATAAGACACACCTCTTGTTGGCCACTATAGTTGTTGTAGCTTGAGGATGGTTCTTCCACATTGATTACCATATTTCTTTAAGCCATTTTTAAGATCACTTTTAGGTTGTTAAACTTACAAAAAAGAGTACTAGCTTTGATACTAATTATTAGCTCAAAGACTTGGAATAAACTAATAGGGGTGAATTGGTTTTAATAAAATTTTTAAAAATAATATTCAATAAGCACAAGTTTAGCTAAACAAATTATCTAAGCAAATGAGCACAATAATTGAAAGTAAACAAGAGATAGGGTTAGAGAATTTGACATTAAGATTTATAAAGGTTCGATCCTTTTTTAGGCACCTACATCTTCTCTCTTAGCCTCTCTTGCCAAGGAGTTTAATCCACTATGTGTTGAATATTACAACCAAGCTTCTCAAAGCTTTACAAACTCAACACTACAAACTCTTAAGGGTTATCCTCCCCATTAAGCTTACAAACTCATAATACAAAATTTTTGAAATGTTTTGCAAACTCTAAGAACATCTCAAAGGTTGAGTATTTGCTAATTTGACGTACAAAATAATATAAACAAGAAAATAAAGAAAAACTAATATGAATTTTTACACTTTTCTCTTTAAACAGCTTTGAATGCTTGAGCAAATTGGTAGGTGAATAGCAATAAGTTTTCTTGGCTCTTGTTGCTATTGATCTACAGTGAAATGCTTTATTTATATGTAAGAAGAAGTTAAGAGCCATTGCCTTGCATTTAATGCTTCAAACCTACAAAAATTTCAAACAAAAAATAACCGTTGGGAGTTTTTGGGCTTCAGGGGATCAATCCCCTCCTTTAGGAGATCGATTAGGTCAGCTTTGAAAGAAACAAAATCGTGCTTGAAATGTTTTACCCGATCGATCATGTAATCCACTTGATCGATCTGTTCTTTAGATGATCGATCTTTTCTTTAGATGATCGATCTATTTTACTTGTTTTCGAGCAAGAAAAGCTTTCTATTTCAGAACCGATCAAACCCTTTAATGGGGGGATCGATCCCTTACCTTAGGTGATCGATCTCCTATATGGGGAGATCGATCCCTTTTATGGAAAATTGAATGAAGAGATCATTTTGTATGAAAAAATAATTGATCCCTTGAATGAAAGGATCAATCTTGTTAGCTTGAAACCCCAACCAATCGATCCTTACAGGGAAGGGATCGATTGGTTTTTATCAAAACTTGATGAATTTTAATTTTGGAAGAAAACAAGATCGACCCTTTTGCTAGGGGATCGATCTATTAAGGAGGGGATCGATCCCTTTCCTTAAGGGATCCCTTCTATCAAAACATGCACTAATAAGTTTTTTTTCCTATAATTTGACTTATTTTGGTTATCAAATGGATTTTGGCAAGATAAAAAGGTAGAAAAATGTTCAATTTAAGCTTAGAAGAGATTGATTCAAGTTAGACAAATTTTTGTTTTATCAAATCAAAACTCTTAATCAATTCAAGGTCAACAAAAGTTTTTCTTTATAATAAACCAAAAAAAAAAAGAATTTAAGGTTTGTCAAAAAGATATTTTTGGTTTTTGAAAACAGAGTTAGGTTCGAAAATACGGTTATTTGTGAGAAAGGATTAGCAGTCCCATAAAGCCCGCTTTAAAAAAATAGTACCAATTAATCATGCGTTATCTTTTTGTATTGGAAAAAAATAGTTTTAGTTTGAAATTTAATAATAATTCTCTTTACTTTTTAAAAAAGAAAATCAGTTTCATTAAAATTCTTTATTTAGGAATATTGTGAAAATTTTTAAGTTCAAAAATTATCTTAAAATTTTTTAACATCTAGGCAGAATTTAAAGATAATGTTTTTCACTTAATATTTACCATGACACTCCTTTTTAAAAGAAAATAAAATTCTTTGTAGATGATAATTGTTGGCAACTCTCCCATATTTAGGCAGAATATCAATAATTATTCCCCTTAGAATGTTATTTTAGTTTTATTTCAAAATCCATATTTTTTAATAACATTTTTTACATAAAAAAATCTACAAGAAAAACCAATGATGCTATAATTAACCAATAAATAATAATAATTAAAAGATATATACATGTGAAATGAATGCAAATAATGACCTAAAACTAAATATATGCAAATGGATTCATGCATGATGTTGAGACATAATTTTGAAATCAGATTCTTAAATATAAAAAGACCACCTAAACTCTCCAACCTTTAGGCAAAATTTAGGTACGATTATTTATATTTAAGATTCTGTTTTTATTTCTAATCTTTGTTTAATCTTATTATTATTTTTTGGTTAAGAAATCGTGTAAAAAATTTAATGAAATAAAACTTCCAAAATATCCTATCTTTTAGATGACATTTGGAAACAAATTATTTCATATGAGATTTTCATATGTATCCTTAGAATTTTGGGTTAGTTTTGGGTGTTGGCATAGGTAAGGTTTTTTAGGGTTTAAGTGATTTTAAGGTCTACGTAATTTGGGGCTATGGGTTAGATTTAGGTTTCAAGTATTAGTTTAGGGTTTGGATTAGAGTTTAGGGTTCGGATTAGAGTTTAGGGTTCTAAGGTTTAAGATTTTAGGGTGCAAGATTTAGGGTTTTAAGGTTTTAGGGTTTTAAAGTTTTAGGGTTTCAAGGGTTTATCAGAAAAACGAGAATTATTAATAACTTGAATTTTCTCAATCGTCCCTAACATCTAAGCAAACTCTTGAAAGAAATTCGATTTTATATTTCTCATTTTTCCTTAAGAGTTCTACTTTAAATGCAATGTGAGATAAATAAACCATGCAAATGCAAACTAAAAAATGAAATGACCAATTTAATCCATCTTATGCATATTTTATCCTATATTGATTTTTTTAATCATTTATTTTCTAGAATAAAAATTAAAAGAATTTTATTTACTTGGTTTGTGAATAAATTAAAAAAATTCTTTCTTGTTTTGTTTGTTTTTTAATTCTCTAAAATCTAAGCGAAATTAAATTTTCAAACTATGATTTGAATTCCCTCCAATGTTTAGGCAATGTTTCCAAAATCTTTCTTTTAGAAATAATACCTTATATTTTTATTTTTCAAATAATGATGATAACTATTCTATTAGCAACAATATAGGCACTCAAAGTTTTTAATTTCTCAAAATATTATCAATGCAAAAGAAAAAATAAGTAAATAAATGATTGCATAATAAAATAATTAAAGTAAAGAAATCATACCTAACAAAGCTTCAATATTGAACCCCGAGCCTACAATCCATTAAGCCCAATGAATCCAGGTTGCTGGGCTGAAAACAAGTTGCTGGGCTAAAAACAAATGTGGGTCTTGTTCAAAGGTAGGCTTGGCAAAAGTTGGGTCGGGTCTAAATGGCATGGGTAGGGTCACAGTTCAGGTTGGTTTACCTTTTTTTCTTTCTATAAAAACTAAATTTTTTTCTCAAACTTTCCCCTTTTAAAAAAAAAAAATTAGAGCTATTTCTCAACAACTATTGTAGTTCCTAGTTGTTGTATCAGCTCATCGCGCTGCCACCATTGGTTGGTCACCATTTTGCTTTAGATTTTCGCCAAAGCTTTATCTTTTCATCTTATTCACAGATCCAAGCTCCATTTTGCATAAATCTAATTGGATTTTCCTATCTAAAACAAAAGTTTGCATCATCTCACCATTTTTTCCTCGTATCCCACCATCCGATTTAGCCCAACCTAATGTATGTTATTCTCCTCCCTCAATCCTTTTTTTTCATCATTTTTTACTGCCCCAAGGGCCTACTGCTTTGAACCACCCTTACACTATTGCAACTATCGCCTTCTGAAATCAGTTGTTATTTTTTTTTCTTTATATATATATATAAGATGTGTTGGCACTATTGTACCTACACCCAAGGGATGTGTTTTTGGTTTTTTTTTTTTTTGTGATTTTGGATTCTGTCAAGATGGATTTTGATGATGTTGGTTGGCTGTAGGGTTGGTAGATGGTGGGCTATCTAAAGAATAGTGAGTGGCTTGGGCTAATAAAGGAAGGAGGTCGAGTAGGTGGTTATTGGGATGTGTTTTTTATTGTTTATGGCAATGTGTTGGTGGTTTGGTTTAGGACAAGACCTTTTTTTTTTATTAAGTTAAACGGCTGATGAAGGCTTAAGAAATGGGTTGCAGACGGGCTATTGTTGTTGTTGAATAACTGAATGAAGGGGCCTGTGAATGATGGTTTCGACGGCAGGCTATAGAACTAGGTCACAGTGGTTGCCTGGTAATGATAATAGGGGTTTCCAATGGGTTTTTTTTTTTGAGGTATCTGGATTAAGAATTTTTTTCCTTTATGAATATTTTAGTCGTAAACCCCCCTTTCTTGGAATTTTTTTTTATCTCCAGTTTATCAATCAAAGCTTGCTGCATAGGATCTTGTCTTGTTGTGACCTGCAAGCTAATTGTAGGGTAGGATTTTATTGGTTGTAGAGTAGTGGTCTGTGCAATTACTTGCCAGCCACTACTTGTGCCGTCCTTTTTATTCTTTGTTTTTTTTTTTTTTGCTTTTTTTTCTTTTTTTAATTTTTTAATTTTTAGTTCGTTTAATTAATTCCAAATAAATAAAGAAGTAAAAAATAAAAATGAAATTGGGTTTTAAAATTTAATTTGAGCCTAAAATTGAAGTTTGGGAGTTGAATAATTGATTTGGACTCCTATTGGACCTTCAAACTTTAGTTCAAAATTGATCTAATAATGAAATGGAATTAGGTTTGAGTTCATGCAAAAATAATCCAAAAATTATTAATCCAAAGCAAAGTCTAGTCAAGCAAAATCTAATTGGAACACATAGTTTAGCACGAATCAAAACATAAAAATCGAACCCATTTGAATCAATTTGAAAAAAATTAGTCATTTACAATCTATTCAATAAAAATTTTAGTGAAAAAATTCTAAATTTGAATAAAATAATATTATTATTATTAAAAAGATTTATATCATATATTATTACTGAATTTTTTAAACTCTATATTTTATAATTGTAAATAAATAACAACATATTAATAAATTAAGGATAGCTTAATAAAAAATAAGTGATAACAATTAATTATTGATAACTTAACAAGAAATCAATAATAATTTATTAGAAAATTAGTGATAACTTAATAATAATTTAGTTTTAATTAAATAGTAATTAATTAATAAACTTAGTAGTAAATTATAAATAATTTAATAATAAATCAATGATTATCTAGTAATTAATCATTGAAAATTTAAAAGTAAATCAATATAAATTGGTAGTAAATTATCAATAACTTAATAATAAATTATAGATAATTTAATATAAATCAATGATAACTTAGTAGTGAATTACGGATAATTTAGTAATAAATCTGTGATAATTTTATAATAAATAATCGAAAACTAAATAGTAAATCAATGGTAATATAGTAGTAAATATATAATAACATAATAATATATCATTAATAATTTAATAATAAATCATTGATAATTTAATAAGAAATTTTGAATAACATAATAATAAATCATTAATTATTTAATTATAAATTAATGATAATTTAATAATAAATTAATTAATTATTGATAATTTTATAGTAAATTATTAATAAATTAGTAGTAAAATAGTTATAATTTTATAATAAATTATTAATAACTTAATACCTATTGATAACTTAATTGTAAATTATTTATAAATTAATAATAAATCAACGATATTTTAAATACTAAATCATTGATAAGTTATAATAAATCACTCTTAACTTTGTTAACAATCATTTATAAATTTTTTTATATTTAAAATTGCTAAAGATTGAAATTTGATTATTAGCAAAAAATTAAAGCTAGAATTTTGATCAAAAGAAGTTAAGTCCTATCCTAATTTATAATAATTAGGTTTCAAAAAAAAAACTTGAGAAGATGAAAATAATAGTTTCGTTTGTGCTAATAATTAAAGTTTAATTCCTAATAAATTATTAACAGAATGGAGGGTAGAAATTTCATCTTGAAGTTTGAAAAAAATATTTATTAAATTAAATGTTTAGGTCTAAAAATTATATGTGCCTCCTACACAATGGTGTAAATTATACATTAGTATTCATTAATTATTCAGATTTAATTCAAATAAATTTTGAATTAAATTCGATTATTATCAAGTTGAGCTTGAGTTCGAATAGTTCAATATATCGATTGAGTCAAATTTAAATATTTTTATACTCGATTCAAGTAATTCGTAAATTTAATCAAATTTTTATATTTTAATCATTTTAATTATTTTAATTGATAAAATATATCAATTTTGAGTTCAAATTTAAACACAAATAATTAAACTTTAATCAAATATAAAAATTAATTTTATTTTTACATATTAATCGAATGAGTTTGAATAATTTAATTTTTATCTCAAATTAAATTTGAGTTGAAGAAATAAAATTTGATTAAATTCTAACTAAATTTTAAATTTTAAATTTTAAATCAAACTTAAATTTAAATTTAATATTAGATTAACTCAAACACAATCTATTCCATCGTACTCGCAAAAAAATTCTCGATCGCCCCCGAAAGGACCCTATAAATGAAATCCAACCCTCCGTATGGTTTTTACGGTCTACACTCTCCAACACGCTCGTAAATTCTTTTGAGTGAAGCAAACCAATAAAGTACGCTAAGAATCGCCAACAATGAGGTTTTTCTCTTTACCCCTTTTTTTTCTGAAATTTTTGTTCTCATTTTTCATTATACAACAATTTTTTGTTTTCTGTTAGGTTGCTTAGAACGTGGAGGAAAATAAAACAAAAACATATTAAACATGAACATGCATTGCTACTATAATTTGTTTACCTTTTTGTTTTATTTTGGTTTTAAAAAAAAGCTATAACTAGAGCTATAACTGTTCTGAGTTTTTTTGGGGCAAGGAGGGGGATTCTCTGGTTTTTTGTCATTTTAATTCTGCTGCAAAAAGTGGGCTTAGACATTTACTGTTTTGCTTAGTTTTTTTAATAATGCTTTTTCTTTTATGTTGTGGGAGGGATAGATGACAGGATGATTTTGCTCTGTTAATTTGTTAAAAGAAGTGGATAAGAAAAAAAAAACAAGAAGAGGGTTTGGTTTGCAGTGCAAATAAAAGTATGATTTTTGAAGGGTTTCTCTTTGGGCAACTCTCCAATAAGTTATTTTTCGCTAATTACTTTTTTTTACCTCATGATATTATGAGCTAGCTGGTAAAATTGAAAACTTGACCTCTACAATAATTCTATTGCTATTTAATGTTGCAACTTGCAAATAAAAGGCTAAAACTTTATGAGAATAAGCAACCCTTTTGTTTGATATGGCTGAAATAGTACATTTATACTCATTCTCATATCCACTGTTTATGAGGTGTTTGTGGTGTTCAGAGTTGAAAATTTGTTCCATTATAGCCTCGTTTCTGCCTCTTGGTTAGGGGATGTTGATGTCAGATGATCCTTGTTTTAGAGTCTTTAGGGTTCTGGAATAATGGAATGTGAGAAATGTTCTATCTGCTGAATGAGTGAGATATTGGGATGGCCGTGGCTGTTTGTTGGAAGTTTAAAGAAATTCCCTTCCTTCTTCCGATTTAGTGTTTTTTGATACAAGGATGACAATTATGTTGACCTTGATTGCCCACCTCTTCCGGCTCTTATAAGAGAGTTTTACTTATTAAATCTAAAACAAGTTCGATGATACTATCATCTCAATCAAGAAACTTGTACATAGATAATTGATATGATTTGCATAATTTTTATGCTATCCTTTACGAAATTTATGAGGGTTGAACATGTTTAAATTGTGTGAGCATGTGTATAGACCTGTCACATCTCTAGAATTTTGGATGTTGCTACGATGGATTCATTGTATTGCTATCAGATCATGATCCCATCTTGGTGTCTACCCACTGGTTTTTTTACTATCTTTTACATCAGTTATATTGCCTCATGCTGTTTCTTAAATTATCAACTTTTATTAAACATCTATAATGTAAATTTTCATGTTTCTGCCAGACCAATGTGGACATTTTTTTTCAACAAAATAGTTCTGTAAATTTTGAGTTAGAAGTAAGTTGTCTATTCAGTGGTCTTTATTGAATTAGGTTGTCTGTTAATACATCATCTTGGAACAATGATGTTGATGGTTCTGGACTATGATGGAAATACATCAATCATTTAAGATTTGCTTCATGGATTGAGTTAATTGTTTTAAGACAAACTATATTCTTAGAAAGATTGATTAGAGTGTTTATGTTTTCAACTTGTTTTTAAGTTTCCATTTGGAAATTTTTTATTGCAGCCGACATCCTATTGTGAAATGGGCCCAGAGGTCAGATGTAGTCTTCATAACTATTGAGCTTCCTGATGCACAGGATGCGGAGCTTAAACTGGAGCGTGAAGGAAAATTTTTCTTCTCTGCCACTAGTGGAGTAGACAAGATTCCTAATGAAGTTGACATGGATCTGCATGACAAAGTTGATGTTGATGTAGGTCGACAGCTAAAATCTCAATTCTTATGATTAACCTTTAATACATACTACCTATAGGGTAATATGTGTCATTATGATGCTTGCAGGAAAGCAAGGCTAGTGTTAGGAAGAGAAATATCTCTTACCTTGTGAAAAAGGCTTAGAACAAGTGGTGGGGCAGATTGCTGAAACAGGAAGGGAAACCTCCTGTGTTTTTAAAAGCTGATTGGGATAGATGGGTTGATGAAGATGAGGATCAGGACAATAAGTGTAAGACGTAGTTCCTCAATGTCTTATATGGTTTTTTCACTGCTATATTTTCATGGTGTAGGGTTTTATTTTTTAGTTTGACTGGCTGGGGATTTTTGTTGCCAGCTGGACCCGATATGGACTTTGGTGACTTTGACTTTTCTGTGAGTAGCCGTGTCATCACCTAATATTTAATGATTTGAGAGTGTCTCTAAATAGGACTTGACACCATTGCTTCTTTTTCCTTTTTGTTACAGAAGCTGAACATGGGTGGTGATGAAGGCTTTGGAGCGGATGAAGGTGAGGATGGTAAGTTTCATAATCCATCCAACATCAACTAGAGTGTGCCAATTTGCTATGTGGATGTTGATTTGAAGTATGTTTCAAAAGAGCTAATTTGTATATTAATTTTACGAATCTCAATGCTTTCCCCGTGCAGATGATGATAGTGATACGGAAGAGGAAAATTTGAAGAAATTCCACCTTTGAAGAAAGATGCCTCGTCATCTGGTGCCAAACCTGAATTTAAAAAAAGTAAAGCCATATTTTGGCCCACAGTCATATCTAAATTGAGTTTTTCTTACATGCAAATATTATGAATCTTTCTTACTTGTTGAGCCTCCTTTTTTAGTGGAAACCTCTGGTCATTATGAGATTGTTAGATTGTGAAATTTATAATTCTCTATAAAATATCAGCTAGTGAAATTGTAATCTGCCAGTATTGCAGTTTAAAATGCTTCTTATTTATGGTCTTACATCTTGTAGCTTTTGAACTTGAATTAGAGAGGAATTTTTTTCCTTTTCTGGATCAAGATTTTGGGGTGGGGAAAGGGCTCCAATCTTGAGCCCAACACTTTGAGCTCAAGATACATGCATATACATGCATTTATCATCGGATCAAATCCTCAACTTGAAGGATTGTTTTTCTAGTACGAGCTTTTATTTATCCAATGTTACCCAAAAGGATGCATATATGCAGAATAAGATGTGAAGCAGGTAGTAGTTAATTTACTAGTAGAGGTGTAATCGAGCTTGAGTTGATCTGTTGTTAGATTCGAGCTTAAGAAAATAAGCTCGATTGAGTTTATTTGTAATCCGGTGTAATCTGAGTCAATTTTAAAACTTGAGGTTTCAGCTTAACTCAAGTTTCATTGAGTTCCATATTTCATCCTCATGCTTGAGCTTGATTTGTATTTTATTCAAGTTCCACTCAATTAGATTTGATAAAATTGAAAATATGATCTAAGTATTGCGATTTCATCATTTATTTATATATACATATTAATAAAAAAACAAAGTTTTGTTATGCTTTTGAGCATAGGAATTAAGAATTAAAGTACTTGAATTTGGTTTGATTCCATGCTCAAATAACTAAAGCTTGAATTCAGTTTAATAATTGGTTAGTCATATTCGAGCATTTATCGAATCATATGCTCAAAATTGACTACTTACCATTGCAAGAATTAGGGTGTCAAAAGCTCTTTTCCTCCATGTACTTGTTCCAAAATTGGCCTGTTGACACCACACGTCCATCAACATCGGCACCCTTCAGGCACATGTCGCTCTCTGCTTTTGAGTTTTGACAATGTGACCATCAAAATGTTGTAACAACCCAATGCAAACTTTAAGAAGTAACAACTAACCGAATCTTTCTTGGATTGTGATTACTACCAGTCTGGGTCAGTGTATTGGCAAAGATTGTCTCGCAATCAAGGACCAGAATATCATGAAATATTTTTCTTGCTAAGTGATAGGCGAATCCAAACACCACAATCCCAAATTGATACATGTTCAAAACTGAGTTTGACGAGCCGACTTCCTGTCATGTCAAATCGTTTTAAGCATGAAGATGTCAAAGATAATTTGAAGGAAATATTATCAAGCGAATTCATCAGAAATTTCATGTTGTAACAGCACACAGGAAATATGTCAACCATACAGTTATCATTTGTCTGGATCCGAATAAGTCATACACAGCTTACTAGATACTATAGTACTGCAAATATGACACAATCTTCAATTTCACATGTCATAAAAGCCAGATCAACTGTCAGGCAATCTCATCTGTGCCACTTCAGAAGGCGGCCGTAAAGTGCAAACCATCTCTCTCGTCTTTCCAAAGTAGACCTGCAAAATCGGTAGATATTCTGACTTGTCGTACCAAACCACAAAATAATCAATATCGCAACATGCAGAGGCAATTGAAATAAAGAAAGTAGTCAACATACCTGATCCAACGAGTTCCTTAGCTTACCCTCCATTTCTTCTATCATCTTTCCCATGTTACAAAGATGACCATCAGCAACTGCAAGGTTCATATTCATCTATGGACAAAGAAAGGTTAAAGTGAACAGGGGCATAAACACACAAAGGATGGTCAATATGCATTAAGCTAACTGTAAATACATTAATTCAACAAGAATCTATACTCAGTTCATGACATAAATATTGTCATGTCATCATCAAAATTAGACACTCATGCTTTAAGACTAGAGGTATAATTGATCGAGTTCGAACTAATACAATGAAAGCCTTGAGCTTAACTTTAAATTTGAAACTCGAAACTCAACTTGAACTCGATCGAGTTTTATTTTTTTAGCTCAAGCTTGACTCAAAATAAAAATTAAGCTACTCAAACTCACTCGATTAAATTCATTTACCATGTAATAAATGAGCTCAATTTTCAACTCGATTTCAAGCTCGATTATTTATGCTCAAACTTGAATTGAAATTTTTTATAAATATATTGTATATTGAAAGTGTGTTTTTAGAATTTCTATTGAGAAATGAAATAAATTGTGATTATAAAGAAAAAAGAATAAATGGAGAATAAAAAGCACTTCCCCAGGCATTTTTTTTATAGCTTTTCAATTTTCAGGAGATGGAAATCTTGGAGCTTTTTTTATACTAATTTTCATCATGCTTTTGTTATTTTATTTCAGGATAGAACTCTTGCTCAAAATCCCATTGCACAAACCAAATAAGGCAACACAAATTCAAGATTTTTTTTTTTATTAATATGAAATAGACATTTACAACAGAAGACAACCGTAGCTAATGGCGTCCACCAAACATTTAACCAACATATGGTATTAGAGCATGATACAAACTAAAGTTAGAATAGATAAAGCATAGAAATTCAATCACATTACATCTAAGAAATAGATAGAATATCGACCCTAAAGACAATCAAAGAAAAACACAAACCCATTGGATCACAAATTCCTTACACCACCAAATCATAAATTTCCCAAAATTCACTGTCAAAGTGACCGATTCAGAAACATAAGAAGCATCCAAAATACTAAAATATTACCAGAAATGATCTAGGAGTGAGAGGGACTAACCCAAAAATGATTAGGGGAGAGTGAGAGGAAAGGAGGCATTGTTGGCCTAGGATCAGGGGAGCAAGAAAGACTAAGGCGGCATCGAAAGGATGGTTAGCTAGCTACTACATCTGCATCAAAAAGAATTAGGAGCGAGTGAGAGGAAGAGACGCCATAGATGGGTTTTTTGGTGGAATGAGGGAGCCGGGGAGAAAAAGAGAAAGAATAAAATGGAAAAGATTAAGGTTTTTTAGGTTAAGTATATTAAGGGTAAGATAGTAAATTATTAATTAAAATAATAAAAATATATTAAAATTGTGGGAAAATATTTATTTATAGCTTATTATAATCGTGTAATCTGTATATTTATATTTGTATCTCTAAAATTAAATATTTATATCCCTAAAATTAAGAACAAAAAATTATAATAGACAATCCCTCAATTATAAGGTCAGTGTTAAGAAAATTTAGTTACTTATTTTACCCACTAGTTAGTTGTATATAAACCTAAAGTGCTTGTATAATTTTGAATGAGCAGATTTTTAATATACATTCAATTTTACTTTTAGTTTTTTACACAGTTTTATTTCTTAGTTTTTCTCACATTGTATCAAAGCTTTAGGCTCTTCTCTAGAAGCAAAATTTTCAACCTTCATTGCTAACTTCTATTTTAGGCCTTCATTGCCAAACCCCATTAAGGTCTTCATAGACATTTTATTTTTCCTTTCTTTAGCCTTCATTGCTAAGAATCATTTTTTGTTATAACTTAAGACTTGTTTTAGTTCAAAGAAAGATATCACTATCACCCAATTTAATGAAGTGTCCACTGAAAAAATCACCAGAGTACTCCATATGTCTCGAAAAGAAATAGAATTGGACAAAAAAGAGATTGAGAAGCTGAAAAGCCTATTGAAAACCCTTGAAAAGCCTACTGGGGTATTTTCCTTGGGTAAGGTCTCTAGCTCAGGTAAAACTTTTGGTTCTCATGGATTAAAGCATAGACATGTGTCTTTTCTAGTTAGCAATAAAAGAAGTTCTACTCCTTTTTACTTGATTCATAGTAACATATGGGGTCCCTCTACAATTCTTAACATTTTTTGTGCAAGATGGTTTGTTTCTTTCATAGATGATTGTACGAAGGTCTCTTGGATATTTTTACTTAAATCCAAATCAAATATAAATAATATGTTTTTAAGCTTCCAAAACATGATCCAAAACCAATTTGGAGTGAAAATCAAGATATTTAGATCCGATAATGCAAGAGACTATTTCAACTAGAGTTTATCTACCTAATTCCAAAAGAAAGGGATTATTTATGAATCATCTTGTGTTAATACTCCATAGCAAAACAGAATGGCAGAGAGGAAAAACAACAATTTACTAGCCACAACTCGAGCTTTACTTTTTCAAGCAAACATACCAAAATCCTCCTAAGGGGAAACTGTTCTCATTGCCATACACATTATAAATAGGTTACCTTCAAAGGTTTGGAGATTTAAAACTCCTATGGAACTACTTTCACAATTCTATCCCAACTTTAATACCACAAACAACCTCACACCTAAAATATTTGGTTATACATTTGTTCATGTTCAAATTCATAATAGGGGGAAGTTGGATCCTAAAGCAATTAAATGCATTTTTGTGGGGTATTCATCAACTCATAAAGGGTATAAGTGTTATCATCCTCCTACCAAAAAATTTTATGTGCCTATAAATGTCACTTTTGATGAAAGTAAATCATTTTTTACTCAACCTTATCTTTAGAGGGAGACTTCATTCATGGAAGATAAGGATAAAGACTTCTATTTCCTTGACTTGTCCTCCTTTCCAACATATTCACCCATTAATTCTTTTGAGTCTAAACCTGTTTCTTATAAATCCAAGTCAAACACTGAATTTGAGTTTGAACCCATTCCAAACACAGAAGATGTGACAAAGGATAATATTAATCTTTATTCTATGAAGGAATTACAGGTGTATTCAAGAAAAAAAGTTTCAAATCTTGAACCAGTGCAAGTCCAAGAACCTGATCCTAACTCTGGAAATGAGGTAACTACAATCTTTGACTCTGTTTCTCAAAATGAGCATAAATCTCCCAAAACTATAACTAGTGATTATGATCTGCCTATTGTCATTAGGAAAGGAACCAGAGAATGTACTAAGCATCCATTATACCTAATCTCTAATTTTGTGTTATTTGAAAAATTCTCACCATCCCACAAAAATTCCCTTGTGAGCCTAAACACTATTTCTATTCCAACTACATTATCCGAAGCATTATCTAGTGAGAAATGAACGCAAGCCATGAAAATAAAAATGAAGGCCTTAGAGAAAAATAAGACATGGGAACTAATAGAGTTGTCTAAAGGAAAAAATCCAATTGGGTATAAATGGGTTTTCATTGTAAAATACAAGGCGGATAGTATTGTTGAAAGGTACAAAGCCAGATTGGTGGCTAAGGGCTACACTCAAACTTATGAAGTGGATTATCAGAAAACTTTTGCTCCAGTTGCCAAGATGAATACAATTGGTATTTTGTTATCATTGGCTACAAATCACAATTGGTAGCTTTAACAATTTGACGTGAAAAATGCTTTTCTACATTGTGATTTGGAAGAAAAAATATCTATGAAGGTTCCATTGGGATTTGGAGGTCATCTAGAAGCAAACAAAGTATACAAATTGCTTATATGACCTTAAACAATCTCCTAAGGCTTGGTTTGGGAGATTTGCCAAAGTGATGCTAGCAATGGGATATAAGCAGAGTTAAGGAGATCACACATTGTTTATTAAACATTCTGATTCAAAGAGATTCACAGTTCTATTAGTGTATGTTGATGATATAATTGTAACTAGAGATGATGAAAAAGAAAAAAAATCTCTAAAACAGTGTCTGGCTAAAAAATTTGGAGATAAAAGAACTAGAGAGATTAAAATACTTCCTAGGAATTGAAGTAGCTTACTCACCACATGATATTTTCATCTCACAACAAAAATATGTGATAAATCTTTTGAAGGAAACTAGGAAGTTTACGTGTAAACCTGCAAATACCCCTATAGATCCTAATCATAAACTTGGAGAAGCTAATGAAAATGCTACTGTAGATAGAGAGACATACCAGAGATTAGTTGGAACACTCATTTATTTCTCACATACTAGACCTAATATAGCATATGTTGTGAGTGTGATAAGTCAATTTATGCATAGTCCTAAAGAAGTGCACTCGCAAGCTATTTACCATGTATTGCACTATTTGAAGGCTAATCCTGGGATAGGTATCTTATTTAAAAAAAATTGAGGCTAGTTTTAAATGCATATACAAATGCGGATTATGTAGGTTAAGTAACTGATAAAAGCTCCACCTCAAGTTACTGCACTTTCCTTGGTGGTAATCTTGTGACTTAGAGGAGTAAAAAACAGAATGTGGTGACAAAATCAAGTGCTGAAGCAGAGTTCAGAGCAATGGCTCAAGGAATTTGTGAACTACTATAGTTAAAGATTATCCTAGAAAACTTGAAGATCAAGTGGGATGGACCAATGAGACTCTACTGTGATAACAAGTCTGCAATAAATCTTGCACAAAATCCTGTGCGACATAATAGAACAAAACATATTGAAGTAGTCCAGCATTTCATAAAGGAAAAACTAGACAGTGGGTTGATTTATACACCGTATGTATCAACCAAGGGTCAACTTGCAAATGTGTTGACTAAAGCTCTCAGCAATGCAACATTTCAAGAAATTATTTTCAAGCTGGGAATGACAAACACCGATTCGCCAGTTTGAGGGGAAGTGTGAGAAAATATTTATTTACAGCTAGTTGTAATCTTGTAATCTGTATATTTATATTTGTATCTCCAAAATTAAGTATTTGTATTCCTAGAATTAAGGATAAAAAATTATGATAGATAATTCATTAATTATAGAATCAGTTTTAAGAAGATTTAGTTTCCTAGTTTACCCATTAGTTAGTTGTATATAAACCTAAGGTGTTTATATAATTTTGAATAAGCAATTTTTCAATATACATTCAGTTTTACTCTTAGTTTTCCACACAGTTTTATTTCGTAGTTTTTCCCACAAAAATATAAAAGCTCGATTAAGCTCACAAGTTATTCAAGTCAGGCATTAAGATACTCGAACTCGACTCGCTCGATAAGTCAAGTTACTTGAGCTCGAGCTCAGCTCAACAATGATCGAGCCGAATTCAAGTTTTATCCCAGTTGAACTCGAGTAGTCTGCGAGCATTAATATATCATTTACACCCCTATTTAAGACAACATCTAATTTTTGGGGGGCAAGAGGAAACTAAAATAAAGTCCTAGCATTAAGGATGGTAAGAGGAACTTTATATTCTATTTGCCCTTGATCCACTCTGGCATCAAAGTTATACAAATAAATTTTAACAATATCAGATTAATGACCCAAGTAAATTGCACCAAGTATATTTAACTTTACAAATGCAATGCCTAAACAAAGTTTTGTCTAACATTTCTCCAGAAGTTTTCTCCTCTTATTTATACCACAGAGGCCTTGTTCCTTGGGTTTTAGGTAGTGGGTAGGGTATGTGGAACAGGTGGTAAAGCCATTGCCTTTACTCCACACATCATCTATGCACATCAAGATACCAAGTACAAAAGGAGCACATGTGAAAATCAACTATTGAAAGAACATCAACAATAATAAGGAAAAATAGCCTTCTCAATTATAATTCCAGTTATGTCACTCTACCAGTAAATCATGTATGGACAGCAACAGCTCTTAAATTAGGGTAAGAAAAAAATGCAGGACAAGTACAGGATTTCAGAGGATTATCACTAGTTATGCACCTTTTTTTTTCTAAATGATCCAGAAACTCATTGCCGGTGATGTCCAAGGTCATCCATTCATTGACACTTGGGGGTCAAGAAATCCCACGACCTATCCCCAGTGTTTTCACAATGAATGGATAACATTGTAGTCTCCATTTTTACACCACTAATGGATTATCAAAAGGTAGATTAGTACCTATGAACAACTCTCAATGAACAAAAAGCTCGAATCTCCAACAGTTTATTAGCTTTCCACTACGGAAAGCTTCAACGCTTGACTTTGAAACAAAATACCCCCAATTACCTGTCGTCTGATTGATCCTGACAAACTGAAAGTGCCTGATGACTCATCATCTGTAGTCAAAGACAGCATGACTGTACTGGTCAAGCAATAACGTGTTGCTCCTTCCTCTTCTGGTCCAACCTAGACAAAAGGTTAAAAAGCAGCACGAGTGAGAAAATGCATAACAAAATGTCGACATAGGAATAGATGGGTAAACGGATAAACAAAAGTGACCAAAGAAAAGAGAAGAGAACAGAAAGGTTTGAGATAAGAATGGAAGTTCTATCTTTAATTGTATCAAGACATTGAGTTCACCTCTATAACATGTATAGCATCCCAAGCTCCCTCCTCTAAATAACCTCTTCGCCCGTGCCCAGTCTTTGAGCCATCTATCTCCAAAAGCAATGCCAGCAAATTAGAAGTAACAGCACACAGGGTTACTGGTTTTATTTAGATTAAAACTAAACGGCTTACCTTTCTTTATCAAAAAGCAGGCAACAAAACCTTCATTGTCATCTTCCCACATATAGACTGATGAAATCCCACCCTCATAATACCTATTGTTTTATTGGTTAAACATAAATAAATGAAAAACAATGAAGAAACCTTTGCATAAAAAATCCAATTTGATTGATGCCCCACCCCCTTATCCAACCAGAGATAAAAAGAAAAGGATAAAACAAGAAGATATTATAAATCAATTTTAATCAAACCCATATTAAAAGCAAATAAGATAAACAAACTGTAGCACGAGGTAAGAACCTCACTGGTCACAATAGATTGCAAAGATATCATTAGCTTCAATTTCAAGTTTCCTCAACTCTGAAGATGGATAAGGTGCATCTTCCAATGGTGGATGGTATTTATTTGACCAAGGTGATCTACAAACAGTACAAATGCAAAGAACAGAGCCACAAATTACAGGTTATTTACAAATATGATTTTTATAGAACACATGCCATTCTGCAAGTAAAAAGGAACTCAACATGTAACTCAAAATATGGCCTTAGCCCTTAAAGCAGCCTATAAGACATGAAATTGAAACGGTAGCACTTGAAGTAAGAATGATTTGTGACTGACATGGTTCACTACCTGATCAAACAGAGAGAGCACTGACTTTGAAAGATGTCTGATTCTGGAGCTAGTATTTGTAGTTAAGTTGGAACACATCATATGTACAAATTTATTTCATATGGCTAACGAACATGCAAATATATATGCACACAAAGAGAGAGAGAGACCACCATCGCATAATTATTGCATTCTATAATGTTTATTCAAAAAAGGCATCATGATGACAAGTGCAGTGCTCTGGATTATAGGTGCAAGCTTTTTCTATCATAAAACCTTTACAACTGTTTTTCTATGGATATTTTGAGGGAAAATGCCCCACGAAACAAGCAATAAATTAAAACAGCTTAAGGGGGCTTAGACTACAAAATAAGAGGGTATAACTTCTATATAGATAAATTCATCAGAATCGTAAAGCTACCTATATGAATCAGCATCTCTGTTGTATTCACACAAAATGAACTCCTTCCCACTGTCCACATCACATAAAACCTATTTTCACAGGAAAATACAAAAATTTAATCAACTTATCCATCCAAATTAAGGGAACAGAACTCATTTCATCTTAATATGTTTCATATCATGTGAAAACTTCTCTGGCCATAAAAAATTATAGGTCACAAAGTAAGATAGTATGTAACAAGTTGGCATGAGGACACCATAAACTCAAATGCTAGCAAAGGAATTTGAAAAATCCCAGCAAATGGATCATTATATAAGATAAAAAAAAAAAAGCAAGTTAGTTGATTGGAGAAGAGTGTGTAACAGAAAGCTACCAGCTCCATTGGTAAAGCTCAAAGTGAAAATTTTATTGCTAATATGTTTGCACTCAAGACTCAAATGGTCAATCAATACAGAGTTTTACTCTTACACGTTACATCACATCATAATACCCAATTGTAAGGAGATCTAATTTATTTGTATTCCAGATGCAGATAGACAAGTGAGTTGTTATCAATAATGAAGGAGATATTGATTGAACAAACAATGGATTTAAAGGAAGAAAATTGTAGTAAAGGAAAGAATCTATAACAAGGTAATTTTTATGAACAATGAATAAATGTTCAAATAGGAATAACCTTTTCTCTCATGTTCATAAATCGAGGGTGCTACAATGAGATTATAATGCAAAACTATCAAGCTAAAATATCTCCTGGAAAACAATTAAGTTCATGCGGTTGGCAAGAAAAATGAGAAATAAGAGAAGGACAATCAATCAAGTATCAGAATGTTGCATGCGATCAAGGTCCCAAAGAAGCAAAATCCCAATCCCAATTACATGATCAAGTGATTCAGTTCCTCTCAGTAGGTGGGATAAGGGAAAAATTAAGTACTTCTCAACTGAGCTCTAACGAACCATTTGACAGCAATAGGTAAATACATTTGTTTCATAGCATTGAGAAATGAAGAAATAAAAAAAAAAAAAGAAGGTCAAGTGTACTGTTCAAAAGTTAGAAACCACAGCAAATGTTTCGAAACTAGCATAAAACGTAGATTGCTGCACCTATGACATAATTCAAGGACTTCTTTAAAAAACAGACAATTTTGCTTTTTTTAACCAAAAAACAATCGTCAAGCAATATTTCCCAGCTCCTTTTCCCTTTAATACTTAAATTCACTGAATCCTAAGCAAAACACATTCTAACATTGTAGCTCCATATATAAAAGTAAAAACAAGAACTCTGATTTGCAAAAAAAAAGTTTAAATCTTTTATTTCTTAAAGAATTGTTAGTATTGCTGTTGTTCCCAGTCGAGATCTTTACTTTTTTTATCGACTTCCAATGCACACCAAAAAAAAAAAAAAAAAACCAAACGGTACCTAACTTTAAATGCTCGTTCGCTTAAATCTTAAGTTTCATTATCATTTTTTGACATTACATTTTCCTCAATCGATTTAAACAAAACTCTGTCAATGAACCCTAAAATACTGATTTTTTTTTTTATTTTACTCCATTTCCTTATCAACCAAACACATTATCAAGTCATTTTCATAAAAAGAAAAAGAAAACCTAGCAAGTACTCAGATTTCAGCAACATTAAAGCGCGAAATCTCAAAAAATGCAGAAATAGAGAGAAGCAAAGAAAAAGGAAATGAAAAGAGAGAGACCTGGAGAGGGAGGTCGACTTGAGAGAGGAGATCGGAGGAGTGGTGAGGCAAAAGGCTTAAAAGAGCGGAGAGTGTTGTCTCCGAGTGGCGAGGCGGCATTCTTCTCATCAGTCCCATCGCTGCCTCCATCTTCCTTCCTATTTCCCCCCTCCCAACTCAACCAACACTTATTATTCTACAATTAATCCAAACAAGGAAACGAAAGAAGAATTTTCTTCTTCTTTCTTTGGTATGAGTTTTAGAAGATAAAGATATTGCAGTAGCAGTCTTTGATTTTGATAAATGAGAAAAAAGTTCACAAAAAAAAAAAAATTAAAAGAAGCGAAGAGAAAGAAAAAGAAGTGATCCGAGTTTCCCTCGCGGGAACCACCTCTGTTTATACAAAATGAAGAATCTTCTTCAAATATATAAAGTTTATACGCTCCGTATTATCGCATTCTTAATAAACAAATTTAAAAGTTTGAGAAACTCAAAAAAAAAAAAAAAAAGGAAGTCAATATTTTTATTAGATTTAAAAAAAGTTTTCATTCCGTCACTCATGGACGGGGTTCTTTTATCAAAAAGAAAAAAGAAAAAGAAAAAATAACGCAGAGCAAACGATAAATTTAATTGTAAAAATTTAAAAATTAATTTAATCAACATATTTTATAAAAAAATTAAATCAATTGATTCATAAAATAACAATTGAAATTAATAAAGCTAAATACAATCGATCAGTTTTATCAATTTTTTTTTATTTTCTTAAATAACAAAATTAAATTACATAGAAACCTAAAAATATAAAGATATAAATTCAATAACTACTTTTAAGGTAGTCCAATATACTATTATAACAATTGTAAGCAATCCTATTCAACGTCCAAACACAATAACAACCTAACACATTGTTATAAACAACCTCCAATACAACAAAAAACAAACTTAAATAAAACAAACAATTAGCCAATAACAATTCATAAATTTTTAAAAATTAACTAATTATAGACCACATCTTTTCGTCCCATCATCGCCAGCAGAAGCAAGTAAATGCTTTTCTTGTTATTCTCAAGAATAGTAAAAGCGAAAATGCCAGCTAAATTAAGACAAAACAAAAACAACCACAAGACAGGATAAGCTTTCCATACAGTTAATTTAGGGTAGAATAAGCCACAAACACCACCGTTCTGAAATAAAAATACATAGAAAGTAAGAAGGAAGATGCAACAATTTAATAGAAAAAAGTGATCTTATAGGAAAATCTTAGCTCGACATAGCGATGGGGCACTGCTTAGTAAAACATGCATGGCCTAATTGATGGGAAATATGGTCTAAAACTCACACCAGAACACTAAAGCTAATGAGACGGACATTTAATCACAACTTTTATTTTTACGTTGAATCCTTTCAGGATGGTTTTAGTCTCTAACAACTACTCTTGCCCTAAACTTGTAAGACATTGCATGCATTTTTGAAAAGGAAAAAGATTATATAAATACGATCAAGCTACCTTTCGCATGAAATAAGCAACTGAGGAATAGAGGAATTTTGTATATTACACATAGTCTAGAAAAAGTAAATATCGTATGGATGTGGGCAGCTCCTATAATAAAGCCTAGGAATTGAGGAATTTTGTATATTACATTTGCAAGTACCTACAATATAATGTTGATATAAACTTCTCAAACATATGATTTTGCATCTTTTATGAGAGAATGATATTACGATCCCTATCTAACTCATATCTAACTCAAATGCATAAAATATATAAAATTATCTCAAATGATTAACACATTTTACTGATCAATTATGAGGTGCAATACAATCTTGAATAAATCTAAAAATACGTAAATAAAAAAAAAAGCAAAAAGTTAGTTCTAAATTAAAGAACTAAAAGATTTTTAAAAAATAAGAACTAAAAAGAAAAAACATGGTGGCATAAATAAAATAATTACCTAAATTAATTTTGTTAAATTGTTCCATTTCATCTTCAAAGGCATTTGGATCGAAATTTGGAGATTCACGTAACCAATTTTGAGCACAAATCAGTGCTTGCACAAGTTTAAGAGTTAAAGAACTCTTATATGCATTAAGCACACGACCACCAATGCTAAAAACGGATTCAGAAACAACTGTGGATATAAGAAACACCAACACATCATGAGAAAGATGTGAAAAGATAGGAAACCAATGACTATTGATTTTCAACCAAAGAAGAACATCAAAGTCCATCATATCCTTAATAGCATTAGACTTTTCATTCAAATATTTCCAACTTTATTTTATTCTCCTCTCTACTATGTTCTTTCCTAAACCTCATAAACTTAGCCATAATAGATCGTGAGTCACATAAGTTCCCAATCCCAAGTTCATTGGTGAATTTTGTAACTTGAATCGTCTAGCTACTTTCACCAACTTGTTCAAGTTACAACATGACTTTGTATTCATGAAACAACTCACCTACTGTTTCTTGCACTTTTTTAACCATGATTGTAGTTTATTCATGATAATACATTTTCATAAACAATAACTCCACAAATGCAAGTTTTTTCTATGATCAAGAATATAAGCAATATAAAGCAACATATTCATTTTCTCCACAGTGCCCCAATACTTGTTATACTTATATTATATTCTCTTAGCCATTACACCCAACCCAACATCAGTATTCAATTGTCAATCTTAAAAAATATCATAAACACCATAAATATCTTTAAGAAAAGTGTTAGTGGTGACATATTGAAAACCCAAAACTCTTATAGTGAGGGTGTAAAATTTTTGCAAGAAAATGCATAATCTCCTAATACTTGCTATAGAAACCTAATTTTGTCCAAGTAGATTCCAGCCAGTTGTAAGACTCTTAAATTTTGACCTAATTCAAATCCAAAGTTTCTTTAATTTTAACAAGTTTTTAAAATCAAATTTAAGACCAACTTGACTTAAATATCCTAGGGTCAAACATAGTCAAATAAAGTCAAATTTGATCAAAATCAGTTAAAATCAATCAAATCGGATAAAACTTGAGTCAATCTTTTAAAATTCATAACCATATGGGATTAACAAGGCTAAGAATTGAAATTGGTGGTTTTAATGCACTTAAAGCCTTGATTGCAATTCGAGAAGAGCAAAATTATCGAAACCACTTTTAAGGGTATTTTTGTAATTTGTGATTTTAATGCACTAAAAATAGGCATTCTAGTTGGTTATGCTTTCTCACATATGCTTTATTAGCTTGTTCATGTTCTTCATTCACAACACCCATTTGTGTTCCAATGTCGACCACTACCCTATTAAGCATTTGGATGTGCTTTTGTACTTTGGTGAGTGCTTTGTCTTTTTCTTGCTTCTTTGCTTGCAATTGTCTATTTTCTTTCAAAAGTTGGGCTTACTTATGATTAGTGGATAACTATGTGATGTTAAGATAAAAAAAAAAATATTCTTCCATTCATCCCTTTTTTTGTCTAAATGTTTGAATCCTTTTGTCCATTCCTCCCTCTAACTCCTTTTTTAGCCTTTTGTTTTCAAGCTCCAATTCATTTTTTTCAATTTAAAGCTTTTTTTTAGTAGTTTTCACTACCAATAGAGGATCAAGATGTGGTGATTTCATTGGGCTATTTGAAGTTGTTTCTTTAGGTATTTTAATGTCTTTACCTCGCCTACTGTGCCATACAAAGTACTCGGAGGTAACTTCATTTGAGCATCTCATCCTATCTTCCCTTTGAGGCAATTTCTAAACTTGCAGGGCTTTGGCTATCTTTATGGAGGCATCAATTTCAACACATGAGAACTCCATTTTACTAAATCTTAAAGTGGCTAGGATAAACTATTCATAGCCATATTGCCTTTGCACCATGATGGGAGAGTAACTCACTACACCTCAAAAGCTTAAGAGAGGAACCTAAAGCTTATTTTCATAACCATATAATACTATTCCATAAGGCATCCAAAGAGTTCTCCATTTTACATCTTGATTAATGAGCTTGCATAGAAATAAATTCCATGTTTCCTTGGATTTTTATGTAAGTCATTCATTCTCACAGAATTTCTTAATGGGAATGCTCGTAATGAAATAGGGCTTGTGAAATTTACCACCATTATTTTCGATACAATTTTTCATCCAAATGGTTAACAATTGAGCACACCCAATAAAATGGCCATTTCTATTTCTGTGACAATGATTTAAAGATCTAATAGTTTTAGCCAAAATTACAAGAATATGGTTAATTTGGTAACCAAGTTTATCAAAGAAATACACCACTGCAACTTTTAAAAATACCATCATCCCATATAAAGCCAATGCATTAAATCCATTCCTCTTTCAGTGCCAAATATTTGTATATAAAGTCACAAACAATGGACTAAGGAAGTCAAACACTTTCACCTTTTTTTTTACCTAATTATCAACAGTTTAGACCTCTATAGCCATCATTTGAGTAAGCATTTTTTGGTAACCAGTGTTTTTATTTTTCCAATATACCTTATCAAGATTAAAGAGATCTAAGTGAATGAAATTGAATATTCTTTAATCATTGGCACCATGTCAGCCTTATTGAATACGAAGCAGTGATATAAAGGTCCTAAAACTAAACCAAGGCCTAATTAGTTGATCATCAATAGGGACTGAAAGAAGTAATGCAAGGTCCTTAAACTTCTTTTGGAAAGTTTCCTTAGTAGTGACACTCTATTAGTTCCTAGTACTAACCAAATCGCTAAGATCATTTCATTTGAGACTGAGATAGAATTTGGCAAGCAAAGTAGTTACATAATTGATTAGCAAACAGTCACCTCCTTTAAGCTAAGCTTCCTTGGACTTCATTCTTAGGCATATATGGAACTTTGATAGGCTTTCCATGAATGTAATTAAGATCTTTTTTGTTAAGATTATTTTGTGGTAATCACTCTTTATGTAAATCTAATGATGCATGTATGCATAATAAAGTAGAGAAAAAAATGTTAGTTAACAATAATAACAAATATAAAAGGTTAGTATGCAAAAATATATACAAGGAATAACATAAATTTACAAGAATAATGTTTGTCCCATTATGTGTCCTATTTAGGTTTTTTCTAATTAAAAGGAAGGCAGGACTCTAGCTTAGCTTTGGATCCTTAAGTTTCATGTACATGCTAGGTTCAAAAGCTTAACAATATAAAGCCTCCCAAATTGTTTCTTACATCATAGTCCATTATAGATGAGTAAGGCACCCCAATCTTTGCCCACTATTACAAGCTCAAACAGAAATGGTTTAATTTGAGTGAGAGTTTTCACTAGCTCACACGAAAGTTATCACCTCATAAATGCAAGTGTGATGTGTGTAAAAGGACATGGCGAATAATCAAATACATTAATGCACATAAAAAATTAAAATCTACAAAACAAGAAAACAAAAACAAATAGGTTAGTAATATGAAAATCACAAATAATTACATAATAAAACTATCAAAACAAGGCTTAAGATAACACATAACTAACTATTGGCTTGACTCTCTAATATCCCCAACAAAGTCGCCAAACTATCATAACGTCTAGGTTCAGAGAACTAACCCATTAGACATAAAAATCATGAAATCACTACCAATCTTTTTTAACTAGGTGTGATTGGCCACCAATGTGAATCTATTTTTTTTTTTTTTAAGTTATCCTAAGCCTAAGCTGAGGGTCCATAAAAAGAATAAGATCTAATCTACATCAACAAAACTAAGGTTCAAGAATCAATTACGTGTAGGGAAGGTATTAGCACCCTTTTAGACCCAAAATTGGTACCAAGTTAAATATGTGTTATCTTACCTAAGCTTGTCAAATATAGTTTTATCATGTAAATAAATCAATTCCAATCTTTTTATTTATTTACAAAACATGGTGATACAAAAATTTTATCAAAATATCAAGCAATCATGCAATCATGCAATAAATATAAAATCATACCATGAAAAAATTATCATGCAAATATAATATTATAAATCATACCAAATATCATGTAATAATATCATGCCTAGATCTATTAGAATATTCATGCAAGAATGTCATGCAAATATATTAATTATCATGCAATAATAACAATCATATAAATATATGATATCATGCAAATATATTTTCATGCAATAATATAAATACCATGCAAATATATTAATAACTATTCATGCAAATATATAATCATGAAATCTAATATAATCACACACAATAAATGTAGAAACAAGCAATTAAATACCATTCAAATATAATATTAATCATGCAATAACATATAATATCATATCATGCAATAAATATAAAATCATGCAGCAATAATAATAATAATAAATAACGATGCAAAAAATATATTAATCATACAATCACACATAAATAAATTAATAATCGTGCAAATAGACATGCAATTAAATATTTAATCATGCAACAAACAATGTAAAACATGTAATTAAATATATAATCATGCAGTTAACAGTATAAATCATGCAAATAAATGTATAATCATGCAATTAACAGTATAAATCATGCAAATAAATATATAATTACATTTATAAAGTTATGCGAAAATCACAAAAATAAGCAAATATAACCTCAATAGATCACAGGTTCTAAAAAATTTTCATCTTTCAAAAACTGATGTTTCCTACTATAAATCTTACCATTCCCTTTAAAAACTCTAACTGGATCTTCTTGCCAAAATTTTTTGCTTGATTGCTTTTTCTTTGTTAATTCAAAACTTTGCCCAAATTTTCTCTCTTTTCAATGTTCTCTATTTGATCATGAAGTAAATTGTTGTGAGGTGCCCCTTTGATCTTAGATTCAAGATTTTTATATAATGATTGAATTTCTTTTGATTTAGAAGAAATTAATTCAACCGAATCTAGGATTTCTCTCCAAATTTTATTCTTTATGTGATCTTTCAATTTCAATAGATTAAGGCCTAAGTCTTTTCAAAATTATTCAACCATTAAAGTTAAAATCTGATATAGAATCTAAGAGTTGAATTGAATCCAAGATTTTTCATGCGAAATCTCATTTTTTTTTTTTACCTTTTTTTTAATTGACTTTGACTCTTTTGACTAAAAAAATTAAACTAAAAAATTAAAATACAAATAAAATTTAGGTCTTAATCAATGGGTCCAAAATTTACTTTTCTAATTAAGATCTAATTGCACAATCAAACTTAAAATTTGAAACCTAATAAATTTCAAAAAATCTTCAGACAAAATTAAGTGTCTACAATAACTAGCATAATAATTATATAAAAAAGACATAAAATAAGCTGTTTCATACACATGCGAAATGCATAGTTTTTTGTAAGGTTTAATTTCTTAAAGATCCTTATGTATTAGAATGAGTTAAAGTAAAACATATCGGTAACCAGCTTCAAATTTTTATATAAAGAAAACAAAGTGTAAGTGTCAAATGGAATTAATTATTAAACAAATTGAAATGCTTGTACACTCAAAATAATGACGATGCATTTTAATACACAAAACTGAAAATAGTCAGCATCATCAAACAAACAATTTTTTTTCAATATTGAATTCCATAGGCTTTTTTCAATATTACATCTTAACATATGAAATTCAAATGATAAGAACATAGGGAAAAACTCATGCAAGTCAAGAATATGTCGTAGAAAAAATCACATAAATAAATGTGTGAAAATAATCTAACTTCATAGACATAATGAACACAGCATGAGTATATCTAACGTCTAACATAGAAAACTCTAACACCTAAAGTTATTTTTTTTCATATTCCAGAGCATTTACACCAAGTAAACATGAAAAACATTCAATTGCTCGAGTATTTTTGTAGTGATTGCACTAAAGGGGAATTTTTTTAAACAAAATCAAATGGTTAAAAAAGAAAGGAAATTATACCTTGAATAGAAAATAAAAAAAGGAGAAACAAGCTACTTTGAGTATTGATGTGTCTTTCTTTCATTTTCCAAAAATTCAAAATGTTGAAAGGCATAATTTTATAATTGTAAGGAAATGAATCAATGATGGCTTTGTTTTTTTTCTTCTTTTTGGTTACTGTGGCTTTATCTGTTTAAAAAAAAAAAAAACATAACATAGTATCTTACAACATCAACCACCACCATTCAATTTCTTGATTGCTGTTTAGTTTGGACTTTTAGGTATTAGTTTTTTTATAAAATAAGGCTACATATATCATATGATCTAAATATCAAACTCTATCATCCAAGTTTACTTTTTTTAAGTTTTTAGGTCAACCACCATAGAGATTGCATACAAAGAAAGATGATGGTGACAAATTATAATTTTAAGAGGAAAAAAAGAGGTGATTGTGAAATTTAGAGGCAAGGAATGAAGCTTTGGTTTTTCGGATCGCACAAGTGGAAGAAACATCTAGGTTTTAGACAAGGTTGTTAGAGGTGAGTAGAGAAATAGAGGTGAGGTCTAGTTTATGTTTTGCCCTACAGGGATAAAAAAGATTGCAATAAAGATATGAATTTTTTTAAAAAAACAAAACCAATTAGTATATTCACACAAAAATCCCACAATTACAATTTTAATAATAATAAAAACTTGATGTAGTTTTGACAATTATATAATCCGTTGATAAAATCTAAAATTTTAATTTTAATAAGAAAATTTGACAACTTCAAATATATTAATAATTTTTATAATAAATAAGATTTCATGCAATTTATCACAAATTTATTAAGAGGGCGTTTGGCTCATGAGAAAATTAAATTATTGGCCAGAACCTTACTTTTCATAATTTGATTCCCTGGTTTGGTTTACAAAATTTGATTATTAAGGTATTCTAAGATTCTCAACAGTATCAAAAAAAGAGGATGATAACCTTGAATCAAAAACCCATATTTTCCTAAGGTTTTTTAAGATTTTTGGAAGAATGTAAATTTTGTTTAATTTTTTACCTCGATAATGTAAATAACTTAGTTTTCAAACCTGAAGCATCTACACTAACTAGTTTAAAGTGGGAAGAAAATGCAATCATTGTTGCCAATAATATATTTAAGAAAAAAAGGTTTTAATTTGCTTAACTATGATACTTGAGACACAAAAAGGATAGCAACAATCAACTCTGCTCCAAAAGCATACATATATTAAATTAATTGATTATTCCTAGAACTAATTCATTTACTATCCATGAAACTGACCAAATTGCATCTAAACTCTTGTAAATCAACTTGCCAACAAAGCTATATCAAAATATGTTCTTAGTCTAAAGTCTATAGGTTTTAAACATTAATGTAAGGTTATTTCTACACAAATTTGTATAAAACAATTTATGAAATATGTAATATCTTAAATATCTACTACATATTGATGTCTATCTGAGTATAGTTTTGTCTCATGAAGAAAAGTTTGGTGAGGTCAAAAGCATTTAAAAATCAATTACCATTTCCCTTGGTATGATAAAATAGACTAATTTGAAAAATGAAAGCAAAAATGTCCAATATGTTATTTCTCTAATATGACCATTGATTCAAATATCTAAACTTATTTTTGTTATTATCTTTTAATTTCATTCTTAGTCATTAGAGATTAAGTTTTTTAAGGTACCAATCCTTTTCATTGACTCAAGTGTCTTAAAATATTAAAAACAAATATAAGTAACTAAATTATAATAGACTCTCGATCCTTAAAAAGCTAAAAAAAATTTAGATACATACTGAACAAATTTATGTCGATTATCAATTTATAATTGAAAACAAAGATGTAAAGCCAAACATTCATACTTTCCATTGAAATTTCATAAACATTCATCTTTCTTTTTAAAAATTAAAAAATGAGCAAGACCCAAATGCATGAACATAGAGAGAAAGGAAGAAAAAAGCGCATACACCCACAAAAATAAAAAAAAAATAAAAGCATACAAATGTTAGTTGTAGGGGAACCATACTTGAACCAAAAGTTACATCTTTTACAACACAATGTATTAATTGCAGCACTTCTTAACCCCAGTGAGTCAATAATAAAAAACTTTTCAAGCTTTCTAATAAACAGAAAACATAATCAAGAAAGTTGTGAAAGGCAAAGAGGCCATTAAAAATAAATATATGTTGCTTCTTTCCTTATTTCCATGTGGAAATAAGAGCAACAAAAAATTTTGGCAATGTTTTATATCATTAAATTAATAAGAAATTCTTATGAAAACTTGAAGATGGATTTCAGTAAACAATACTTAAGCATAACAAAAACAAAAACAAAAAAGAACATTTATAGGTTATAGATTAACTCAACAATAAGGTGAAATAATGGATTATGGTAAACTTCTATTGTCTTAAAATGTCTAATGCACATACATTTGAGGCAATTTTAATTGGTTAATTATTCAAAAAGTGAACACATATAGTGATAAAAGTTAACTTAAGAATACTTTTCAAACTGTTAAAAGGAACAATTATGGATTTACCTAAAACAATCTACCTAGATTTACTAATAAACTTTTGTCTATCTATATATACAAAAAACCATTGTAAGAAAATAAGTTAAAAGTTTGAGAATGCTTTACCTTGTTTAAGGTGAGAGCAACAATTGTGTATAAAGCAATTAATATCTGTTAAAATAAAATATCAAAAAAAAAAAATACATAAGAGTTTAAAAAATGACTAACACTATTAATATCTTATGCACTACCATAATAGAATAGACACAAACTTATTTTCCATAAGAGTTTGAAAAGCAATTAACACTATGTTCATTTTGATACATAATAACATGTAAAAAAGTTACATACTTAAACCATACTTGAATCATATTATTCCAAAATAGATTAAATTCTAAGATTGAAACTTTCAAAGTAAGCAATAAATTTTCATTTTGAAAAAAAGTAAGAAAAAAACAACCAAAACAAAGAATCAACTTAAGATGCAATGTAAATTGTAAGTTGACCAAATTTCATAGTTATTTTCATATGAGAAAATAGTTTATACTCCATCTTCTTTTCCTTCCCATGCTTATTATTTTACTATAAAATTTATCAACAATTAATCTCAATATATATGTGTTAATGCCAATGCAACTCCACCATCAAAGCACTGCAAAGCTATAACTATAGATATAAATTCAATTTTATAAATCTAAGAGACAAACTATATGGAAATTTAATTTTCAAACCAAAAATTAGAGATTTTTAATGTCTATAAATAATCAAGTGAAAACAAATAGAATAACGATACATCATTAAGTCAAATACTACGATTTCAAATAGTACAAAAATAAGTGAAAAATAATAAAAATCATGCTACCACCATCATATCTAACTCCATCACTTAGCTTTTACCACCATTTTCAATAAAAGAAAGACCCAACTTTTATTTTAAAAGTATTGTAGTAATTAAAAAAACAAAAAAACTAGCCTAGTTGCTTTGATAAAAGTAAAATTTACCTCACATTCTCTCACCAGATTTAATAAAATCTTTAGTCATATCAACACACCATTTAAGAACTTCACATATTGGTTTCTTCATATGAATTGGGTTTCTCTTTGTTCCATTAGCAAACTTGCTAAAGTTCTTAATTCTTTCAAATCTTCTTTTCTTGACCTAATAATATAATAAGTGAAAGAATACAAAGATAATAAATGAAAAAAAAATACAATGACACCAAATATATATTCTTAAAGAAAGACGACATAAATCAAATAACTTAAACAAATAAAAAAAGTAAATAAATTACCATAATAAACCACCTCCACACAAACTTAACTAGCCAACAACATTTAATCTACAAACCATAAAACCTAAAAAAATCTCTAACCTTTAAAACATGTTTAAACAACTTTAATGAAAAAAATAACTCTTATAACAATTTCCAATATTGACACATCGATGTTTATTCGAACACGTTAAAAGCAAAAAATTAAATATTATCAAAACTAATAATTTGAAACACTTTCATAATAAAAATATTAAGATCAAGAAAAATCAATAGAAAGAAAAGAAAACTAAAAAAAGTGAGAACTTGCCAAGTAGATTTTGGAGTGAACAATGAAATTTGGAATTTGCTCTAACTGCGGTAGAAATTTTTTTGTGAATAAACCTAATTAAAGTGAATAAATTACTAAAAATGTAGTTTACTCTCACAGTAAAAAGAGTTTGTTGTTAATATATCTAATATGTAACACAAAAATACTCAAATCTTCAAAATAACAAAGAATATAAATAAATATATGTCTTAAAAAAAATATGAAAAAACACCCATTGAAACCTATCAATAAAGGAAAAAAAAAGTAGACTGAATCCAATCAATTAAAGAACCAACGCCACTAAGAATGTCAAAGAAAGACAACATACACTCATCAAAATAAAAGTCAATGAAAAAAAACAAATAAACAAACCTGAAACAAAAAAATAAATAATAAAAAAAATAACAACATAAAAAATAAAAACTCATTAAATCGTTAAAATCAAAAGCTAAACATGTTCTATCAAAAAGAGTAAAAAGAGCATCAGTGATGAATAATAGCATTAAAAAAATAAACTTAAAACAGAAGATTTGAAACCCAAAATGGCAGAATACAAAGACAATGGTAATAAACTGATTATAGTTCAAACCAAAGTGGCTTTTTGTTTGGCATTAAAGAAAGTCAGTCATTAATCCATTTTTTACACTAAAAAAGTAAGTCATTAATCTCGACACATGACATTTAAAAATAAACAAGTGGTATTTAATTCCCATCTTAACTGAGAAAGATCTAACGACTTGACAAAAAAATTGTAAAGGTGTTTACATGCTTAAATTTAATAGTTTAATAATTATAAGGTTAATCATTGGTATTCATGCAAATTTTAAGAATTAGCTAGAACCAATCTAACTAACTCATAAGTAATATTCTTTTCAACCTTTCATTCAACAAAAAAAATAGATTATTTGGCAAAAAGCCGCCTTCAAATTCAGTTTGAACCAATCATGAAGCAAAAACACACAATGCATCATCTGTGACAAACTAGCATCCAAAAATTGGTTATTTATATGAATCATACAAAAAAACTACTTTCACTACAAACATTTCATAATACAACTTGCAATTGATCATCAAATGCTAGGAAATTCTATCATGAAGTGGTTCAAAAATCATAAGTACTCTATAGTTTTAGTTAATATAATCATATCAATCCATGTAAAATTCATATTCATAAAAGACAAAATACACTCAATCACTATGACCAATTTTATAGTATCACATGAAAGAGAAAAAGAATATGTAAGACTAATAATATTTATAATCATACAAACAAAACATGTAAGACTAACTAATAATATTTAAACTCTAATCACTATTCTCCTCCATGATTATTTCATTAATATTAACATGTTTTCACTTAATTGGCTTTAGATTTATGCACAGTAAAAAAAAAAAAAGTGAAATGCAGAAACTAAGTCAATTTTCTTACGTGCATGTATATATATCCCATTGTAAAGAAACAAAATAAATATGAAAAGGAAAAGGTAATTGCCTTTTAAGTATAAAAAGATGTAAAAACTCTATATTTCTCAACTTTTGTTAAAAAAAAAAAAAAAAACACAATTTAAATATCCATAATTTAAAAGAAAAAAATTATACATCTAAATTTAAAATATGTCATAGATACCCTTAATTTAGTAAACATATCCATTTTCATTAGCTTCATGTAAGACTATAGTGTTTAAAATACTCATTATATATATATATATATATATATATATATATATATACACACACATCTTATGCTTGTTAAATTCAACTAATTAATAAAATTAAGCAATTTGCTACTTATGTGTTATGATCTAAATTCAAATATCCCAAACATATTTTTTATTTGAAAAAAGAAGAAATTTGGATCTAATCAAATACTATTTTTTGTGCAAATCTAACAATAGCTTTGGAATAAAAAAAAAAAGAAAAACTTTGACAAAAAAAAAACTAAATTTTCAAACATCCTATTAATAAATATATATCAAAGTAAATTTGTAAGAAACAAAAAACAATTTTGGTAAACAAAATAAAAATTTCAAACTATTTATTTATAAAATCATCTTATTATGGAAAAGAAAATAATAAGCAAAATCTCTATATGATTGAGTAGGCTTTTAATGATACATTTTCCAAAGATGATGTTCCAATTTGATTATATTGGAATGCTAAAGGCCATCTATAGCAATGAATAAAAAGTGGTTTTTCACCTTTTAATAACTTCAATAACTAATCCTTTTAAATTTAACAATAAATTAATTGATTAATAAAAACAAAAAATCAAGAAAGATTTCATAACTAAATTTCACCAAATAATGAAAATTTTATATCAAACTATTTTGAAACCTAAAAAAAGGATCACAGAAAAATTAAATTGATGGTGTTAAATATAATATGCAAATAAGAAATAAACTATATAAAAGTCATATCATTTTATCTTTCATGAATGAAAAGCCAAAGACTTGAGAATTGAGAATAAAAAATCCTATCAAATAATTATACATAATAAGTGCTATAAAAATATAGACACAAACAAAATAAGATATAAAAAAAAATACAAATACTAATTTTGCTCTTGTTGAAATAGTTCTATAATTGTATCACTAAGAATTTAACATACAAATAACAACAAACCTAAAAAATAATAGTCTACATATCAATACATTGATCAATCATTAAACAAAACCAATAAAAAAACTTGAACCCAAAGTAGGATCCGTCATAACTTATAAGTATAGTTTAGTCAAAGAAAACATAAAAAAAAATATGAATATTAACTTTACCTCAATTTATCAATTAAATCTAATATTAACTACATTCAAAACTTTAAAATTTAAAAAATAACAAAATAATCTCTCCAAAATGTATAAAATAGCAAATCAAAACTATATATAAACATATATTTAATTGATAAGCAATAAATTACTTTATTAAAAACACACAAAATATAATCAATAAATATAAACCCAAAACCAAAATTAAGATAATAACATAAAATGTCTAACCAAAGTTGTCAAAATAAATAAATAAATAAATAGATAGTAGGGAGATAGAATCATGAGCAAGCTCCAAAAAAATTATTATTGAAAGTTTATTGTCAAGTGTTTTAAAGACTCATCAATCAATTTTCTAATCTTCTTATGAGCAAACCAAACTTGAAAAACTTCTATGTACATATTATCGATATCTATACTACCTCGTGTGTATCCTTGACTCCACTGTTTTTAAAACCTGACTTAATGCATCCTTCGAGAACTTAGCTTTTTGTGATTTCTCATGTTGTCAATAGCTTTTTTTAACATAAACATATGCATCTTTAGTTCTAAGTTTTGCAAGACAGCTCAAAAGTTAATTCAATGATAGCACAACACTTTCAAGCTCCAAACCCACCTCCCCTTCAAGAAACCAAACCAAATAATTTTTTAAAAAAAAGTTAACAGCCCAATTACAACACAAAAATTTTAAACTGTTAAAATTTTAAAAATTTAAGCATATTAGTAAAAACAAAAAATTTGAACATTTTAACCAATTGTTTAACCAAATCAAATTACATTACACATATTTTCTTTTTTTTATTATTGTTTTTGGGTACTCAATCATTTTTTTCTATAATTAAACTTTATTTTAACCAAAATTTGAACTGAAAAATTTCAACTCTCTTCCCCCAATCATTAGACAATAAAAGCAACCCAAAAATCTTTACCAAATTTCTAATCTTTTTTCACTTGAAATTAACTTAAAATGTAAAAAGTTGTAAACTCTCCTTTTATACATTAATGTAAAACATTTGTCTTTCTTAAATAAATGAAATTAATAAAGAAGAAATATCTTAAAAACAAATAAAGAATATGAAAAAAATTACGATATAATCGCTGGTAAATCTAAAAAATATCAAACCAATTTGAACCCCAATCCATTAGATTCTCGAATGTTTTTAGAGCTTTAAAGAGTTGGTTTTTTTTTAATGAATTTCAAAAAAAATTCCATGATTAAAAAAAATGATGAAAAAAATTGAAAAAAAAATGGAAGGTAACGTGAAAAATTGAAAAATGAAGAATCAAATGAGTTAAGTAGGTAAGGTAAAAGTTTTGTCTCTCCAACCTTTTTTTTTAATTCAAATGGTTAAATGACAAAAAAAAAAAAATAAAGAGTGGCAAGTGGCATATTTAGATGATGACGAAAGTTGGGTTAAAATTAGTAAAATTTATTGTATAGATTTACTCTAAAAACTATGTCTATAATTTTAGAAATGTAGTATTTAGTATTTGTAACATCAACTAAATTTAGCGTTTCTAATGTAGGGAACATAGTTTTTGTTGAATTTCTTTTTATTAATAACTACGTTTTATACTTTTACAAACTTAATATTTGTAAAATATTTTTTTTTAGTCTTAAAAAAGAAAAAGTGATAAATGAAAAGGTAAGTCAATGAATCTTATTGAATTTTTTCCTTTTACTTTCCCAAGAATTTTTTTTACAATAAAAAGCTACAAAGACTACATTTCTTATGTAAGAAATATAGTCTTGGTACACCAAAATCTCACTAAATCTTCTCTTTTTACTTTTTTTAAAAAAATTTTCACAATAAAAAACTACAAATATTACCTTTATTATGTAAGAAAGATAGTCTTTGTGCACCAAAATCTCACCAAATCTTTTCTTTTTACTTTTCTAAGAATTTTACTTTTCCAAGAACTTTTTTTTACAACAAAAAAACTATAAAGACTACAGCTCTTATGTAAGAAACATAATTTTTGTGCATCAAAATCTCACCAAATCTTCTCCTTTTTCTTTTCTAAGAATTTTTTTTACAATAAAAAATTACAAAAGTTACCTTTATTACATAAGAAAGGTAGTTTTTATGCATTAAAATCTTACCAAATCTTCTCCTTTTATTTTCTCAAGAACTTTTTTTACAACAAAAACTACAAATACTACCTTTCTTATTTAAGAAAGGTAATCTTTATGCACCAAAATCTCACCAAATCTTTTCTTTTTACTTTTTCAAGAATTTTTTTAGAATAAAAAAATAATTATAAGTGAGTTTATGAAAGCTCATGAAAGCAATCATCTCCTTGTACTCTCACAATTCATGAAAGCAATATCATATCAAAAATGGGTCCTGACAAATATATATGGGTGAGAGCTTATTTTGGTTTTACAAAGATCACGTTTTTATATGAAAAATGTAGCATTTGGATTATATTCAAAAACTAAGTATCGAAAACAAAAATGATGGTCTTGATTAACTTTTTAATTACGTTTTTATGTCAAAACGTGATCTTTATTAGCTATTGATGTCAGAAACCTTTTACTTACCCCTCTCTCATTCTCTATTTAGTTAAATCAAGAAACAACTACTCCTCTCTTTTTCTCAAATATTTTTAAAAAACAAAGAAAAAGGTAAACCATGAAGCCATCACATGGCACACCCAATGAAAAGTCACGTGTTTTGTACATTTGCAAAATTTATCTTATGAATGAATATGTCAACTATTTCAAGGTTTTAATTTAAACATGCAATTATTTTTTTCTCCTTCCTTTCCAAAGATTTGTTCTTTTTGTTTTGCACCTTAAGTTACTTCAATAACTCTCATTGAACTTCAATGGAAAAAAAAAAAAATAGCTGTTAAAACAATCATCTAATCCTTATATTCAACATTGAATTGAAAATTTTTCTCATCTATCAACTTCTCTATGTTTTCCATTCAAGCCAATTTGTTATCACTTACTATTTTAAGTTAGGGTTCCTTCATTAATTATTAAGATGGTTCAACATTTTTTCTTATTTTTAATGAAAAAGATAAATATTAGCTTAAGTTTCCAAATAAATATATATATAAATATTAGCTTGTGACATGTGTAATGCACAAATTAGTTTTATTTATTAATTAAAATATTTTAAATCAATGAAATTATTAATTGAAATATATTATTACAAATAAACTAAAACTATTATATTAAAATACATACCAACAAATAAATATTAGTCTGTAATAAGAAACTTTATGTTGTTTAGATAAAAAATTATCTTAAACTCAAAGAAATTCTTTGGAATACAATTGATCCCCCACTATAAAATTTGATGTAGTTCTAAGATCAATTATGTAGATGTAGCATACCATACTCAAGTTACATAATTATAAAAAATTAATCTATGAATTTTTTAATTGAAAATTTTTTAATGATAGAAAAACTTACTATCATTACCTCTAAAAAAAAAAAGAAAAAAACCTTTGTGACTTAATATCTTTATACACAATTTACGTTATCACTTTTTAGAATTTGAGAAAAAAAATGTATTAATGTAAAAGTTAAAAGCATCAATATTTTTAAATGTAAATATATAGTAATAATAATTATATTCTTTGCTTTATTTTCCTTATTTTTTTTATTTGGTATAAAGATTATAATAAAATAATAATAAAAAATAGGACTTACATGTTAAAAAATCATTATCGTGAAATTTCATATTTTTAAGAAAATAGTAAGATCAATTATCTACCAATAATTTGGTATTTAAATAGGATCTTTAAAAAGTTAGAGTCAACATGTAACACAAAAAATCTAACGAATGAAATCGATATTATCATCAATAACATAAAATCAATTTCTTTATATAATGAATTTTTTTGAGCTAGTAACAAAAAAAAAAAAAAAAAAAAAACCTCCAAATGATACTTTGAGAAGTGTGATATTGATCAAAACCTAAAAAAAAATAAATGAAAATAATTAAGAAATGTGAAGCAAATTAAAATGTATTGGAAATAAACGATAATGTTAGAAAATAAAATTAATTAAAAAAATTTATATACCTTAACTAAACTACAATCTTGATTAGAAACATTAAAAAATTAAAAGTATTAAGATATTTGTGCTAAAAGAGAAAGAATTTGGATGAAAATAATGTATTTGTTGTGCGGTTATTAGAAATAAGAATATATATTTCACATCTAACCTATACCTAATATATCCGAAATCATAAAATACTGTATTCTTGATATCTAAGAATCCCAACATCAAATTTATTTTATTTTTTAATTTATGTTTTTTCTTCTAAAATTTTATTCTTTTAATTTTATTATTATTTGAAAGCACATATCAATGTTGATAAATTTTATCTGAATCTCCACCATTTTGGAGATTTTAAATAGAAAGTTTTTGTTAAACAAACTACTAGAAATTCAACCATTTTTTATTTCTAGAATTTCACCACTGCTTGGTCAACTTTCATTTTTTTAAGGATTATATTCTTTTTTTTTTATTTTCATAAAGAAATTCAACCATTTTTAATTTCTAGAATTTCACCACTGCTTGGTCAACTTTCATTTTTTTAAGGATTATATTCCTTTTTTTTTATTTTCATAAATTATTTTTATTAAAATTTCATGTAAATTGTCTTTAAAAGAAAGTCAACCATTCTTTATTTTTAAAATTTCCTCATCAGGATAATTACCATTTATTCTAGAGTTTTTATTTCATTTTCTATAGTTGTTCAATTGACGATAAATTAAAACTATTTTTTAGATTTTCAACTAAACTTTCCACCGTTATGGAGAAATTGCTTATCTAAAAGTCTCTAAAAAGTCAACTCCATAGGAAAAATTTTCACTTATAATTAAAGTTTGAATTAAATTAATGATTTTAAATAGAATTTTATTTACCTTCAAGATTTATATGAAATACATTATTCTAATAATATTTTAATTATAGAAAACTACAATTATAAATATCTTTTATTGAACCATATTTTAGTTTTTGAAGTTTCAAGCAATTTTTTATGGTTTAAGAATAACTAGTAATAAAATGAATAAATAAAAGAACAAAAAAAACTGACTCAAGAAAAACAAGAAAACTAAACAAATAGAAGTGGAAACCTGGGATTAAAAACCAACTTCAACGATGGGTATGGGCTTAAAGCGTGGACTTGCAGATTTTCACTTCAGCTTGAATCTTCTTTGGGTTACACCCAAAATTTGAATTTTTGGACTATGACCAAGTCTTAAAATCTGGACCATTTTTACAATATCTTTTCCCTTTCTTTATTCTCCATTGCAAAAAGTTCATCGGCTTCTGTTTCTCAAAAAACCAGTGATACAGCTCCCAGTTTTTGTTGCTGTCTTCTTCCTCTATTTTCTTTTGAAGTCCCCAGAATATGGTAACTCCGCTCTGACAGTCTACCGTATGTTACCGCTTGCCTCTCGTCGCCCACAACTCCCTTCCCTTTGTCGCTGCCCCCACTGATGTAGGTCATGGGGACCCAGAATTTTTATTTTTTCTGTTTTGCTGGCGGTTTGTGTTCTCTGATATGGTGAAACTCCTTGAGTTGATTACGATCTTTTTTTGTCTACTGAGTTTCGGGTATTATACTGAGTGACTGCCGAGCCAGAAACTGAAGCTTCTGTACTTCTGGATTTTTACTATTGCTAGGCTTAATATTGTGAGACTGTGTTTGGCTGTGTTGGGTATTGCTTGGTGTTGATGTGGGTTGTTGGTTTTGGTGGTTATTGAGGTTTGGAGATTGCTCGGGTTAAATTTGATTCTCAAAAGACTACTGATACTATGAGGAATATGTGTTTGACTGGATATGAACTTGGGTCTCCCCCTCCCTTGTGTCGATTCTTTCTGGGATCTGGTTTTCTAGGTCTGGGCACTAGAATGATGGGTTTTTTCCTCTCTGTGTTCGTGATTGCTCTGTCTTTCTGTGTTTTTTTTTTCTTTTGCTCCTTTCCTCTGTTGATGTCAAGTTTTTTTATAGAGCTTAGGAGAGTTTTAGATCATTCACGATTCAATCTTCTTCTTCAAAATTTTTGTGTTATCACAAACAGAAATTAGAATTTATCTTCTGTAAGTTAAATCTAATTCCCATTTTGATAACACCAAACTTTGTTATTGATCCTCCTTAAAA